>CM071949.1:29435000-29797500 GCA_036784905.1 Acrossocheilus fasciatus | reverse complement strand
TATGGACATCTCGGTTGGGTGCATGAGGCCTTACAAGAAATACAGGCAATTCACCCTCAATCCAATCCTAATATTTCCTTGCAAAACTATTATTTATAATGTAAATTATAGGCTTTGTACTTCAGTCACGTTGATGTTTGATTCACTGTATTTTATTTTGATAAAGTAACAACTGCGCTATCAAGTTAGCAATGCTGGAACTGATATGTTATATGTGTGTGTGTGTGTGTGTGTGTGTGTGCGCGCGCACTTCAACTGTTTCCTTATACCAGCAGGATCAACTTCAAAAACTCTGCATTATCTTATTAATAATGCATCACTGTAAAAGGCCTACTTTTATTTGTGTACACTCAGTGAAAACAAAACATTGTGCTTTTGTAAAATAAAGAAAACCAATAGGATGTCGCTTTAATTCATTACGTGTTTTTTTCCCCTTGTTTATCTGTTAACTAAATCAAATATATTTCAAGTATTTATTCCTTGTATGCATATGTACTGCAGATTTTATATATATATATATATATATATATATATATATAACATTATAATTTAATATAATATTTAGTATTTTCACATCTAGGTGGAAAAAAAATAGTAATTTGTACTACTGTCTATTCAAACTAAATGAAAAGAAACCGAGCATAGTAGATTTGTTGTATTTTTCCTGTTGTACCAAAATCGTACCGAACCGTGACTTTTGTGTACCGTTACATGCCTAATAGATGCAGATACGCTAAATATTTATATATTATGCAAAATATAATTTCTTGTTTTTGACAATACTTCTAATAATAATAATAATGAAATTAACCA
The DNA here is from genome assembly GCA_036784905.1 of Acrossocheilus fasciatus. NCBI lineage: Eukaryota > Metazoa > Chordata > Actinopteri > Cypriniformes > Cyprinidae > Acrossocheilus > Acrossocheilus fasciatus. The sequence continues at coordinate 29,796,687 of CM071949.1, read as the reverse complement.
AGATTAAAGTGTTATTATTATTTACTTACTTTAAAATAAGGTTGTATTCATCTTGATTAATTAGTTTTTTTTGCTTAATATTTGTTCATTTCCACATGTACTTATACATTTCTAACAATAAAACAAATTTGAAACCTATATTTATGGATTAACATTGGATTAACATTAGCATTAGTCAGTTGTAAGTTTGAGATTTCTGACAATAAAACATATGAAACCTGCATTTATAAATTAATATTAGTCAAAATAATGCTGTGATAAATGTTCATGATATCTAAAATGCATTAAAGACTGTTGAATTATAGCTAGCGTTTCTTGAACCAATTTAGTTTTGCGGTTCCATTTACTCTTATAAATACAATTTTTTTTTACTATTTAAAAAAACTGTACCTTTTAGTTCCCTATGTATAAATGACCTCCGTTGTCAGTTTTAGATCATGAAAACAGAATCAGGAAAGTCATGATGCCGTGCAGAAAATAGGTGTAGTTTTTTTTCATGCAAAATGTGATTACTTATTGTTTCTTACGTTTAATTTAAAAACAGCAACTCGATGGTCATGGGTTTGATTCCCAGGGAATGCATGAACTGATCAGATGTCCATCTTGAATGCAATGCAATTGCTTTAGATGAAAGCATCTGCAAAAAGCATGAATGTGAAATATAATGTAAATGAAATGTGACCCAGACTGGTTTTTCGTCAGATCGACCCAGTCGGGAACACACCGGTGAGAAAGAGATGCAGGTCGTTCCAGTTCTGTCTCTGCCGGGACAAACTCACTGTCCTGCTTAGTGAGCGCAGACACACACACACACACACACACACACGCACACACACACGCACACACAGACACACACACACACACGCACACACACACGCACGCACGCTGCTCTGTAAGTGTTCTCCAGCCTCCTGCACAGGTCAGAGATCTATATTGGACAGACTCTGATCCAGATTCATTAATAATAGCAGGTATTTCTAGAACCAGAGAGTCTACAGAGCTGCTAGTGCTGATGGATCTGCCTGATCATTCATAGAAATTAATAACTGTACAGTTCATCAAGGGCGCATTAAATTGATCAAAAGTGACATCTATAATGTTACAAAAGATTTCTGTTTCAAATAAATGCTGCTCTTTTGAACTTTCTGTTCATCTGTGAATCCCGAAAAATAAAATGTATTACAGTTTCCACAAAAATATTGTGCAGCAAGACTGTTTTCAACATTGATAATAATCAGAAATGTTTCTTGTGCGGCAAATCAGTATATTAGAATGATTTCTGAAGATCATGTGACTCTGAAGACTGGAGTAATGATGCTGAAAATTCAGCGCTGCATCACAGAAATAAATGACAGTTTAACACATATTCACATAGAAAACAGCTGTTTTATATTTCACAGTTTTACAGTTTTCACTGTATTTTTGATCAATTAACTGCAGCCTTGGTGAGCAAAAGAGATTTTATTTTAAGTGTGTTTTAGTAAGGTGACAGATTTCCATCATGAAGGTGTAAGTGAAGTCGTGCGGTCAGTGTTTATACCGCTGGTTGAGTGAGTGAGTGAGTGAGTGAGGGAGGAAGTTAGTAACCTGCTAGAGAACAAAACGAGAGAAAGAGATGAAATAATCTACTCTCGTTGAGGAGATGAGACTGAAAATCCTCTTTGTCCTCTTCCACACGCTCAGAGTTTTTAGCAGAACAGGCGCCTCGATCCCAAACCCTCGTTATGAAATTCCTCTTATTTGAGTCTCGTACACAAAATATCATCAGAGCGTTACATCACAGCTGTGGATTACACTCGGATTCTGCTGCCGCATCAGTTCAGACACAAATCAATATTCTGTTACAGTTTGTGTCTTTTTTGTTTTGTGACTGATTGTGGCAAGTTTGAATATGCAGATGTGCAAATGCAGTTTGATATTCTCATCTTAAAAGAACAAAATATTAATGATATCTTCGAAACTTTGAATGAAATATTGGCATCAATTGGTATTTGATATTTTATCAGCCAATATTAGCGTTTTGGTTTGCAGCTTTTAAACAATTTATTATTATTATTATTAAAGTTTATTATTTTAGTTTAGTTTTTTTTATTTATGATGTTTTTTGTTGTGGTTCATATTCATTCTTTCATTCATTATTATTATTTTTTTTAATTGTAATTTTTTAATTTATTTTAATTTTGATTTATTGGTTTTATTTTAGTTTTAGTTTATTTTAAATGTTTTTTTTTTTTTAAATCTAGTTTATTAGTTGGTTTTAATTACATTTTTTGTTTTATTACTGCTTTGACAAAATATTTTTTACATTATATTATTCATTTATTTCTAGCTTTTCTTTGACAAAAATGAGTTTGCTGTTCAGATGTTTAGAAACCACACTGAACAGAAAGAATGTCAAATAATTAATGAATTATAATTAATATTTAATAATTTAATAATCACTAATAATCACTATATATATATATATATATATATATATATATATATATATATATATATATATAATTATTATTATTTATTTATTTATTTTTTTTTTTATTATTATTATTATTATTTATTTATTTATTTTTTAGTTATGAAATCAGTATTATGTTAGACTAAACAGGATTCACAAAAATTGTATGAATTGTACATAGGCATGTAGCTGCACTTTAGAAACTTGTCCATCCGTTTGTATTATACGTATCAGTGTTTTTCCAAACTCATATTTATGTTTCTGTTTTCTAGAACTCCACACGATTACCTGCGGACACTAATGAGATCACACTGTAGTTCTCACAGCTTTTGACTGTCATTTATAATTTATAGAGAAACGGTGACTAACGCTCTCCATCCTTCACAAACCACTTGAACAGAAGATCTGTGACATTTCCCTCTCTTTACTTCAGCCTCTCATTTACAGAGCGCTGCGAGGATGAGGAGGATGAAGAGCGCTTTCAATAATTCACTAGCTGCTGTAAATACTCTCTCTCTCTCTCTCTCTCTCTCTCTCTCGTGTGTTTGTTGACAGATGAAGGAAGTTCAGGCTCCTGCTGTCTCTCTGTATCTGTCCTGTTCAAGCCATTAAACGCAGTGACATTTCTGACAGAATCGAGCGTCAGGCATCTGATCCATAACGAGCTCAACCTTTATTAGCCTTTACTGCTCTTAGAGCTGCTCAGATGAATGAGAAACTGACCAAAGTGGTTTGTTGCTTTGTTTAGTGCTGGCCTTTGAGCTATTTATTTATTTATTTTTTTTAATATCAGTTTTCACAGTTTGTTTGATCTGAACCTGAATGTTAACATTTAATAATGATATATTAAAGTGAAAACATAAATTAAAACATTAAATCCCATTTAAAATATTAATACAATTAGTAAATATCAATTATTAAATATTAAAAATAATTATTAATATTAACTAATATTAACATTCATGCTCAGATATAGATTAAACAGACTGAAAACTGAAAACCTAAAAAACTATATTGTTTAAAGAAAATAATAAAAATGACAAAACACAACAAAATTACACAAAAATCTCAAATTAAAGTAGAATAGTAAAATAGAAAATATATTTAAAAATCCAATTCAGTGTATTAGAATGATTAAATATTCAATTATTTTATTTTATTACTTTTTTGTAATTTTGTTGTTTTTGTCACTTTCCTTAGTTTTTTTTAAACTATGTAGATTTTATTAATTTTTAATTTTTAATTATTACAGTACTTCAACTTGCCTTAAAATAAATTAACTGAAATATATATATATATATATATATATAGTTTTAGCTAACAATAATTTAGTTTAATAACAATTAACATTACTAGAGCATTAGACATTTTACACTTCCAGCTGGTCTTTATATGAAGATTTAAATTTAATATATATATACTGTATATATATATATATATATATATATATATATATATATATATATATATATATATAATTTTTTTTTTTTTTTTTTTTTTTTTTTTTAAATAGCTTACTAAAGGAGGCATTGATCATTTACAGTACAGGATGAACAAAAAAAATTGCACTCATCTGAGTGCAACATGATGTAATCATTAGTTTTGATGTGTTTTCCTCATTCACTTGAAATGTGTTTATGTGCTGGAAACTTTATTGGTTGTTTAAAAGCTAATAGATGTGAGTTTTTAAACTTTATTTCACAAGGAGAATCATGGAAAGATGACAGAAATGGTGCAGATCTCAGATGGTTTGTTGGTCGGATGAAGATGAAATGTGATGCCGTGAGTGACAGTCCATCAGTCAGGAAACACACACACACACACACACACACACACACACACACACGTACGTACGTCTCCTGCCCTTGTTTCCTCTCTGAAGGACAACACACACACACACACACACACACACACACACACACACACACACACACACACACACACACACACACACACACACACACACACACACACACACACACACCGGCAGTGAAAGCATGAATCTTATTTTCACATGTGACGTTCATTCTCCTGTGTTCTTTTCTTATTTTTTATTTATTTGTTTGTTTATTTTTATCCATGACGTGGATTCTGAACCTGATACAATCTTTCCTGCAGCACAGACTGAACTCTGGAAATATATTTAGATAATTATGTTATTTATTGTTAATATTACAATTAATATTAATTATTAACAAGGTGTATAAATTATATATTATATATATATATATATATATAATATATATATATACATTTATATTTAAATAATTGTATTAATATTAATTATAAATTAGACATAAATCTGTTCTATATAATAAATTATATTTTATAATGTTACATTATATTATACTACTACTACTAATATTAACATTACTACCATTTACTATTTAATTATTAGATGAAATATAGAAATACATAATATTGTTTTCATAATTCGAAATAATATTGATAATTGCATCATATGTGTTTAAGTATTGAAATGGTGATTATCAGTTAATTGTGTTACTGTGATGAAATAAAACTAACTAAACTAATGTGAGTGTCGTATGTTATCCAGTGTACTGTATATGATGGGTCTGACAGCAGGAATGACCCTTGTACAGTCTGGAGTCGGTTTTCTAAAGCGCCGGCACAGACGGTCAATGAAATGCGTGTGACCTCTGACCCCTGCAGCTGTAGTAAACGCTCCTCTCCTCTTCTGCTGTCAGTCAGTCAGCGATTAGAAATCACACGCGTTTCACTTTCAGACGGCAGATTAGATCTCATGTTAGACACACAACTCACTCCTGCATTATACATCACATCAGGCCAGTCAAATCCTCAATTATTCACATGCACTTGATTCAGATTTTATCCCTTATAGAGGCAACCGGGGCTAGTTGTCATAGTCAGGTCCATTTCTGTATATACTAGTTATTCAACACTTCTGTCGTTACTGAAAAGAACAATTCAACTAAAAATAAAACCCTAATAACAATAAAACATAAAAAAATAAACTCCCAATATCCCATTTATTTATTTAACAAATTTGGATGATTATATATTCATTATTTAGATCATTTATATATTATTAATATTACTATTAATATGTCTGATTTATGATATACTATTGATATTACTACCATTGCTATTAATTTTGATTTATTAAATTGTAATTATTTAATATGTAATTAATATTTAATTTTAAATTACTGAAGATTTCCGCAAGTGATAACTAAAACGCAAACCATAAAAAAGTTTCCTTTACTTGAAATGAAATAAAATAAAATATTAAAAAAAATTACTTATTTGTATTTCAATCCCTATTTTCATTTGATGTACTAAAATAATTACAACTAAATTTCTACAATTTAACTAATATTAAAATATATTACATAATATATTTTAATAAATAAATTAAAATAAAATAGTATATATATATATATATATATATATATATATATATATATATATATATATATATATATATATATATATATATATATATATATATATATATATTCTGTATGTATTCTGAACTGATACAGATATATTTGATTTATAATAATAATAATAGAATCATGTTCATTTATTGTAATTATTTAATAATCAATGAATCTATGAAATATAATGATTAAATAATCAAATGTAATTGTAAATAATATTGATAATAAACAAATTAAAATGCTCATAGTATGTCAGTGCTCTGCGCTGGTGTGAGGTTTGTGTGACTGAACTCGCACTGAAGCTGTGGGTTTGTTGTGTTGTTTGTGAGCATCAGCTGCTCCCTCTGCTGGTCGCAGGGGCCGAAGGGCCGCCCATTACCATGGAAACAGATGTGTCAAAGCATGAGCGCATGGATCAGACTCCTAAAATCCGCCGTTTGAGGGACTGTTTTGACTCAGACTCGGACCCCGTGTGTGAGTGGCCATTAAAAATACATGCAGGTGTTTTCTCAGTATGAGCGATTCAGTGCTTTACAGACAATAGCATTTCCCCTCATGGAAAATAATCTAGCTGCTCATTCAAAATGCATGAGAGCCTCACAGCGAGACGGAGAGCAGGTCATCCACACACCTGTTTGCTCACGATCGCCTCGCCGCCACCTGCTCTCTCGGAGATCATTCAGTCAGAAATCAACTTTAGCATTATTTATTCACTCTCATATTGCTCCAAACCTGAATGACTTTCTACAGATCTGAGATATGCCGTATCAAGCTTCTTCTGATTACTTTTTAATAATAATATAAAGAATAATGAGAATTAAGTCAATTATATATATATTATTCTGTAGTTATAATTATGTTGTTTTCATTTAATTTAACTTTATGTACTGAAATTGTTAAAACTAAAATATGATACTAATTTAAAAAACATAATTAAATCAGTAAATCTTAAAGTAAAGAAATGAGTAAATAAAGACTTGTAATATTGGAAATATTAATTTAAAATATCAAATTATGATATTGCAATAACGCTATTTAGATATTTTGTCCATTGCTTTTTAATTAAAAAAAATACTGAGAATTAAATAATCCGTTATAAAACAATTAAATTAAACTTAAATCATAATAATAAATAAAATAATAATAATAATAAAATAAAAATTATATATATACAGTGTGTGTGTGTGTGTGTGTGTGTGTGTGCTCATGATCTTCAGAAATCATTCTAATATGCTGATTTGCTGCTCAAGAAACATTTCTGATTATTATCAATGTTGAAAACAGTCGTGCTGCACAATATTTTTGTGGAAACCATGATATATTTTATTTTTCAGGTTTTGCAGATGAACAGAAAGTTCAAAAGAACAGCATTTATTTGAAACAGAAATCTTTTGTAACATTATAAATGTCTTTACTGTCACTTTTGATCAATTTGAAGCTTCCTTGCTGAATAAAAATATTAATTTCTTGATAAAAAAAATAAATAAAAAATCGTACTAAGCCTAAACATTAGTAGTTCATATATTTTTCAAATATTCAATTATTAAAATTATTTACTTCAGGATTAAGTTTCTTACACAATGCTTTCATATGGCTTCAGAAGACTTTTTATGATTCTGTTATGGTATTTTATGTCTCTTTTGGGGATTGAACAGCGTGAACATTCTACTAAACGTCTCTTTTTGTGTTCCACAAAACAAAGCGAGACAGATTTGGAAGGACATGAGCAAATTATGACAGAATGTTCCTTTTCTCTGAACCGCTTCTTTAAAGCTAGATGTGAGATCTGATGGTTTTTAAGTGTTTTTTTTTCTTCTTCTTGTCCTCGGTGGCTTGATGTTTACACAGCGTCCAATTCCTGCCCAAATCTCATCAGGATCTTCCGATTAAAATGGGTTTCTGCCAGCAGGACGTACTGACTAATGAGAACGACGTCCCAGTTCAGCTGGAATCACACACACACACACACACACACACACACACATGAGCTGAGCGTTTTTACAAACGATGCTAATCGACAGCAGGTCACAGACGATGCACAGAGTTTGATTTAAAGTCACAGACGTGTTTTATTGTGTGTTTCAGGTGGTGCTTGTCTTCGCTCTGAGCATCGGAGCACTTGTGATTTACTTCATCGACTCCTCCAAGTGAGTTTATGTTTATCTTCTTGCTGTGCATTTACACACAGGGTTCAAAAATATCCACCAACGTTCAAATGCAAGCAATAAAATAATAAGCCTCAGTAGTTGACTATAATACATGCTTTTAAATTGAATCATAAAAGTCTGTTCAAATCAAGCATGAATATTCTGGTCAAATGGACTTTTGACAGCGATTTGTTTTTCATTTAGTCTAAAAAGCCTTTGAAATGAAAGAAATTCAAATTTTATTTGATTACATTTTAAAAAATTAATAAAGTTGTTAAAGTTTTATGCATTCATTTGATTACCATTTTGTATTAAATAGGGTTATTATAGGTACTATAATAGTTTAGTTTATAACTAAAACTAAAATTGAAATAAAATGAATTTTAACTGAAATACATATATATATATATATATATAATTTTTTTTTTTTTTTTTTTTTTTTTTTTTTTTTTTTTTATTATTATTTATTTATTTATTTATTTATTTTTTGGCTAGCTGCCTAGGCAACATTTCTAATTTTCATTTAGCTTAACATGATTTACTAAAAAAACTAAAAGTGAAATAATAAATAATGAAAACTATATAGACATACATAAAGAAAACTAAACCTAATAAAAATTATTTAAAAAACACAGCAAAATTACTAAAACTTGAAAAATTGAATAGAATAAAATAAAATAAAAATTTGAAACAAAAGTAAGTTTTGTTTATTAATAGTATTTTATTGAAAATATTAATTTAAAACTATAGTAGTGTGTCAAAGATACTAATATAACACTGGAATTAACTCATAAATCACAGAATTTCATAAAACTGAGAATTTCCAGAAAAATTAAAGCAATGTATGAATTTCTGGAAAAAAAATGAAAGAAAAGAATAAAGAGAAAAAAAGATAACATAAATAAATAAAACATTTCAAAGGGTACTATTGGTGTTTGATCTTAATAAATTATTTTGATGAGGCACCCTTTTTGAGTATTATAATTGAATTAAACCATTAATACAGACTGCAGAAAATGAAATTGAGAAAAAGAATAATAAAATGTTTTTTGTGGGTTATATATATATGTATAATGCAAAATGCTGGAATATACATTATCACTATTCAGAAGTTAGTTGTGGACCCTCCATGAATCCATGAATAAGTGATGGGGACTGGGGTGGAAGGAATCGTCCCTTGGGCTTCGACAGACAGATTTAGGAATAGAAACACAGAGAGAGAGGGTTTAGAGCGTCACCGCTGAACATACGCTGTTTCAGGGGTCAAACTGACGTCATCAAACATCTCACACATCAGTGAGCTCATAAAGGTGAAGAGCGGTTACGCCACGGGCATCATGAGAGCGAGAGCAGTGTGTTTCTCTGATGTGAAGCAGAACTGGTCATTACATTAAACATCAGCAGGTGCATCTGTCAGAAATCATCTGGAGCTATTTTCCATTCACTGAAAGTAAACGGGGACAGGTGCCATCAAGCTCCATTATAAAGAAGTTTATTTGACTTGTGCACTATGTATTTATCATACTGTATGTATGCTGAAAATCTGAGCTCTTAAATTGTATTTCACTTGCAGTGTTTCGATTGGTTACAAGACACATGAGAACCAATTACTTTTGGTGTCACTGACAGGTTTGGAAAGACCTGAGAGTGTGTAAATAATAAGGAAACCAAATTAACCTAATTGCACTTCAGTTAAATACACATACAATTTAATATGTATGAAATGACATTGTGGCGGATAGACTTACGCTGAACTGTGTGCTGTGATCCTGGACACTTTGTGTCATCTTAGAGGAATAGTTCATACAAAAATGAAAATTTGCTCAATTTGCTCACCTTCAGGCCATCTGAGATGTATATGAGTTTGCTTCTTCATCAGATTTGGAGAAATTTGTCATTGCGTCACTTTGCTCAGCAATGAATGCTTTGCAGTGAATGGGTGCCGTCAGAATGAGAGTCCAAACAGCTGATAAAAACATCACAATAATCCACAGCACTCCAGTCCATCAGTTAACATCTGGAGAAGACAAAAGCTGAAACAAATCCAGCGTTAAGATGTTTTTAACTAAAATACGAGTCCATAATAACACTTCCTCTAGTGAAAAGTGTTCTGGACTGAATCAGGAGAGACATTAGATTTTGTCTTCTCCAGATGTTAACTGATGGACTGGAGTGGTGTGGATTATTGTGATGTTTTTATCAGCTGTTTTGACTCTCATTCTGACGGCACCCATTCACTGCAGAGCATCCATTGTTGAGACATTCCTCCAAATCTGATGAAGAAACACACTCATCCTAATCTTGGATGACCTGAGGATGAGCACATTTTCAGCACATTTTTATTTTTTGGGTGAACTATTCTACATCTAACAGATGCAGGAATGTGTTTCATTTAAATATCATAAATCATCAAAAGCAATGTCTGTGTTTCAGAACAGTCTTGCTTGTTTCAGTAAATCTTGTTCTGACCTATTGTGGTGTAATCTTTCAGATCTTTCATATCTGAATAGCATGTCCTGTTCAGCATTAGAAACACGCACTCATGCCATCCTGCTCAAAACAGACCTGTCGACACAGGAAGTGAGCCTTATCCTCTTCCTCGTTAGTGCATCATGGGGGATTTAGCAATTTCATTTGAGACTTTGGCCTCTGGCTAGCAGTGTTTAATTGTCCTGAGCGCTGTAAACCTGCAGCGGGGCATCGGGTCACGGCCGCAGGACAGCTTTAGAGTGTGTGCTGAAACCGCATTAGAATATGAGTGGGTTTGTTTGTCAGAGACACAGCAGGTACAGACGTAGGCGTGTGCCATTTCTGTGTCTCTGTAGCCTTGAATCTCAACATTTGTTTGTCCGCAAGAAGTGTGACCCAAACACATGCCACAAACTCTCCTGCGTTCATTAAGGTCCTGTGAATATCACTGTGACGAAGGATGATTGTGTGAAAGAGGAATGTGCAACACAGATGCAGAAAGGGCTGCAGACAAAAGCAGAGTGGATGGATGCATGAACAGATGGATAGATAAATGAATGGATACTTATAGGATAGATAGATAGATAGATAGATAGATAGATAGATAGATAGATAGATAGATAGATAGATAGATACTTGGATGGATGAATGGATGGATGGATGGATGGATGGATGGATGGATGGATGGATGAGTGGATGGCTAGGTAGATGGATGATGGATGATTGATGGATAGATGATAAAAGGATGGATGAATAGTTCGAATGTTAGAAGATGGATGGATGATAGATAGATAGATAGATGGATGATAGATGGATAATGGATGGATGGATGAATGGCTAGAAAGATGGATGGATGGCTAGATAGATGGATGGATGAATGATGGATGGATAGATGGATGAAAAAAGGATGGATGAATGGCTAGATAGATGGATGGATGAATGGATGGATGGAGGATGGATGAATGGCTAGATAGATGGATGGATGGATGGATGGCTATATAGATGGATGATGGATGAATGATGGATGGATGATAAAAGGATGGATGAATGGCTGGATGGATGGATGGATGGATGGATGGATGAGTGGATGGCTAGGTAGATGGATGATGGATGAATGATGGATAGATGATAAAAGGATGGATGAATAGTTAGATGATGGATGGATAATAGATAGATAGATGGATGATGGATGAATAATGGATGGATGGATGAATGGCTAGAAAGATGGATGGATGGCTAGATAGATGGATGGATGAATGATGGATGAATGATGGATGGATGAATGGCTAGATAGATGGATGGATGAATGGATGATAAAAGGATGGACGAATGACTAGATGGATGAGTGATGGATAAATGGATGGCTGGCTAGGTAGTTGGAGGATGGATGAATGATGGATGGATGATAAAAGGATGGATGAATGGTTAGATGATGAATGGATAGATAGATGGATAGATAAATAGATGGATGATGGATGAATGATTGTTGGTTGGTTGGATGGATGGATGGATGGATGGATGGATAGATGGATGAATGGATGATTGGATGATAAAAGGATGGATGAATGGTTAGATGATGAATGGATAGATTGATTGATTGATTGATTGATTGATTGATTGATTGATTGATTGATTGATTGATTGATTGATTGATTGATGGAGGAATGATGGTTGGTTGGATGGATGGATGATAAAAGGATAAAAGGATAGATGAATAGTTCGATGATGAATGGATGGATTGATAGATGGATGGATAGATGGATGAATGACTAGATGGAGAGATAGATGGATGGATGATAAAAGGATGGATGAATGGTTAAATGATGGATGGATAGATAGATGGATGGCTAGATAAATAGATAGATAGATAGATTGATTGATGGAGGAATGATGGTTGGTTGGTTGGATGGATGGATGAATGGATGGATAGATGGATGATGGATGGATGATAAAAGGATAGATGAATAGTTCGATGATGAATGGATGGATTGATGGATGGATAGATGGATGAATGACTAGATGGATGATAAAAGGATGGATGAATGGTTAAATGATGGATGGCTGGATAGATGGATGGCTAGATAGATAGATAGATAGATGGATGATGTATAGATTGATGAATGGTTGGATGGATAGATGGTTGGATGGATGAATAAATTAATTTATGAATATATAGATGGATTTTGCAGATTAGGGTGGAGGAACGCTTAATTTCCCAGAAGTCATCATCTGAGTATCATATAACTTAGTAAGCTGATTTTCTCATTCCGGTTCAGCTTCCTGTGTGTTGTGTCCGGTTCAGTTCAAATTCAGACTCGTGATCTGAACTGGAGCAGAGCTGATTGTTGCGTTGAGAGTTTGCTGTATGTGTCCTGTGACCTGAGCCTCCTGTGAAGTATTACTTACGTTAAACGTCTCTTAATTACAGCCGGGCTTGAGTTTCAGCTGAGTCGTGTCACTGAGAGCTCGGATGTGTCTCTCTGACCCGCGGGAACAGAACCGAGCAAACAGAGCTGGATAGAGTTGCGTTTCTCAGTCCTGCAGCTGTTCTGAAACTCCTTCAGGTCGAGAGTTTCACAGCTCGCTGTTCTCTCTCGGGTCCTTTGATGTTCTCAGCCTTTGTACAGGAGCGTTGAATCGCTTACACTGGAGTCAAACCCGATCCACCGGAGCACTCTGATCTCTGAACCACCTCCTGTAATTGTGTCAATCAGTCTCGCCAATACTGATGCTTCATCCCAAAAGAAAGAAAGAAAAAATTATATATATATATATATATATATATATATATATATATATATATATATATATATATATATATATATATATATATATATATATATATATATATATATAGAGAGAGAGAGAGAGAGAGAGAGAGAGTTTCACTATTTATTTATTTATTTTTAAGATTTAAGATTTTCTCCCAAAACGTTAATTTAATTAAAAAAATTAATAATAATGTGTGAAAAAATATATTAAAATAAAACATATTTAAAAAATAGGTTATGCTGACCAGAGTTTCCTGAATGTAATAGAATTGACAGAATAATTGATGTATAAAAAGTAAAGAATTGAACTAACTGAATTAAAAATATTTAATATTTGGACAAATTAGGTAACATTTAGTAACTTTTATTGTACTTTTTTATTGTATGATGTACTGAAAGTTTTTATATGTGTATAATTTACTTTTACATACATGAATTTACTTTATTATATGTATTATACATATTATATTACATAAACATAATTGTGCTGTCAAATGATTAATCACGATTAATCGCATCCAAAATAAAAGTTTTTGTTCATATATTTTGAAAATATTTACATGCATATATTTATATTATACAAAATACATATTTTTCTTAAATATATACATGCATGCGTGTGTATTTATATACATAATACACACATATTATGTAAACAAAAACTTTTATTTTGGATGCGATTAATCGCGATTAATCGTTTGACAGCACTAAAACATAATGAAACATATATAATATTGACAATAAGAATATGCACTGTTTAGAATGTATTTTTTTAGACTTGGGGTTTGTTTGTTGGCTGAGAGTTCTGTATTTTCAGTAAAGAAATCCTGTATTATAATATTATATTTTATAATACTGCAATAAGGAGACTTTGGGGGGTAAATTTGCTTAATTTTCTCGAACATAAAATCCTAATGGAGAACAAAGATACTAAACAGTCCTAAAATAATGCAATACAGCATGTAGTTACTCTTCTGTCCATTCTTTCATCCATCCACCCTTCTTCAGTTTCTCTTCTTTCGTTGTGGCGTGCTGTATAACGGTTATGTTACGCTGTTTTGTGTGTTTTCTGAAAGCCGAGGTCTGCCTCTTCATCTCTCTGTTCACACAGACTGATCACATCCTCTGTTCGCTTCTGACTGCATTAAAACAAGGGATCTAATCCTGTTAGATGAATGGATTACCCAATCAAACCATCTGTCCCGAGCATCGTTACGAGAAACCAAAGACAATCAATGCATCTCAGATGTAGAACTTACTCTAACTTAACTACCTGCCAGTATTTGGTGTAAGAAAGATGGTTATGAACATAATAAAATATTTACATGGAAAACGACTCTTATAATTGCCTTCGGGAGATTAAAAATAATAAAACACCTACTGTTTGTCACATAATAGCACACATCAAAATCAAAATATTATTGTGTTAATAATTGATGAATGGTTTGCACTGTATTACACTGAACCTTCATTCAAGTTAAGCGAGGTCTGTTTTTCTGTGTTTAAACAGACCCATCGAATCCTGTCAGCATTTCGACAAGGACTACACATTGCAGATCGACATGGCCTTCAACGTGTTTTTCCTCTTGTACTTTGGACTGCGTGTAAGTTTATTTAAGGGGATAGTTCGCCTTCATTTGCTGGGTCCCTATTGACTGACATAGTATGGAAAAAAACACTATGCAAGTCAATGGGGACTGACTTACAGATGCAGTAATTCACCAGTTTATTTCAGTGTTATTTTAGTATTTTTTTCATATATATGTCATTATATATTTATTAATATTTTGAATTAGCTTTTATTGGTATATTTTAATTTTAGCTTGGGTTTTTGTCATTTTAATGGGGGTTGTCTTGGGTCATTTTTATTATTTAAATATTAGAACAAAATATTTCTGTATAGATTTGATTTGTTTTTATTTCAGTTTTTTGGCATTTTAGTACACTATAAAAAGTGATAAGTTGACTTAACTTGAAAAATTTGAGGAAACCTGATGCCTTAAAATTTTTAAGTAAATGATAATTAAAAAAAAAAAAGTTAAGTGATTTGTCAAAGAAAAATTATTATTTACTTAATAATTTTAAGACAACGGGTTTCCTCAGTTTTTTTTAAGTTAATTCAACTTATCACTTTTTACAGTGTACTTAAGTTGAACTCACACATTTTTAATTTTCATTTACATTTTAGGACATTTTCTCTAATATTTTTTAAATATTTTATTTTGGATTATTTCATTCAGTTTATTTTAGTGTTATTTTAGTATTAATTATATATTATATAAAATTATATATTTCTTAATATTATGAATGAGCTATTGTTGCTATATATTATTGTATTTTCAGCTTTAGTGTTTTAAGTTTTTTTTTTTTGTTATTTTTATTAGTTAAATATTAGAAAAAAAATGTTTTGATTCGTTTTTATTTCAGTTTTTGTAATGTAGTACTTCAAATGATGCATTTATAATTTTAATGTTTTTATGTTTAGGTTTTTCATCTAATATTTAGATTTTATCTAATTATCTAATATTTTTTTATTTTAATAATTGGGTTTATTTCAGTATTATTTTAGTATTAATTGTATTCTTAATATTTTGAATTAGCTTTTATGTTCCTATTTTGTTTTAATTTGAGTAATTTTATATTTTTGCCATTTTTATTACTTAAATATTTCTCTACAGCTTTGATTTGTTTTTATTTCAGTTTTAGTCATTTTAGTACTTCAACTTTTGTATTATTTACTTTATTATAAAGTTTTTGAAGTTTTTATCCCATTTTTATACTTTTATGTTTATTTTGTATTTTATTTATATTTTATTTCAATTTCCAAAAACCATTTCTAGCAGTTTTATTTTTTAATTAACCATAACAACTCTGCTTTATTTATACACATTTATCGTCTGACGTGTGTTTTGTCTTTGTTTCCTGCATCTTCACAGTTCATCGCAGCCAATGATAAGCTGTGGTTCTGGCTGGAGGTGAATTCAGTGGTGGATTTCTTCACCGTCCCGCCTGTGTTTGTGTCTGTGTATCTGAACAGGAGCTGGCTGGGTAAAACACTCTCCCATTACTGACACTTTACCTTTATTTAATACCTGATTATTTCATCAGATTATGACCAGAGGGTGTCAGAAATGTAAAACCCACAGGAAGATATTATTAGATAAAGGTCTGCACCGCCACCTGCTGGACATTAAACGCTTTAGCCTTAATCTGTCAGTAAACACAATCTGTAACACACAATCCGTTACAGCAAATCAGCTTATTCAGCAGCTCGCTGGGATTTGTGATCTCTGGCATGCTGAGAATTAGAGAGACGTTCTCTAGAAATCCTCCTATTGTTTAAAAGGGCTGATTGTTTGTTCTCGTGCATTGTTTTTGAGGTTTTTTGAGGGCATGAGCAGCTCAGGTCACTTCTAAACCTCGGAATAATTATTTAAGTACAGCAAGAATCACCAGCTGCTCAGAAACACACAGGTTCATTAACTATTGTGCAATTACAGACTGTTTTTACTAATTTAGGTCAGAATGTTTGTCTGTTGGAATGAAGCAGGACGCAGATGCCGCTCATAGATCTGAACCGCAATATTCTTTTAATGAAGCGTGTTTAATTAATCGCAGAATAAGGACTTTCACTGGATTATTTGTGATTCGATTGTTTGGAGTAATTGTTGGAGTGCAATTTTCTAATGAATGCAATTTCCAGGATGAAGTGATAAAGTCTGTTTTAAAAGCTTAGTTGGTCATTTACTGGACGTCTGTTCAAGGATGCATTAAATTGATTTCAAATAAATGCTGTACTTTTCCATTCATCTGTGAATCCTGAAAAATAAAATGCATCACAGTTTCCACAAAAATATTCATCAGCAGAAGTGTTTTCAGCATTGATAATAATTAGAAATGTTTGTTTAGCAGCAAATCAGCATATTAGAATGATTTCTGAAGGATCACGTGACACTGAAGACTGGAGTAATGATGCTGAAATTTCAGATTTGATCACAGAAATAAATTACATTTTAACTTATATTCACATAGAAAACAGTCATTTGAAATTGTAATAATATTTCACATTTTTGCTGTATTTTTGATCAAATTAATGCAGCCTTGGTGAGACTTCTTTGAAGAATATAAAAAATCTTACAGACTCCAAACTTTTAGACAGTAGTCCGTTTTAAAAAATGATACACCGAATGCCATAATACTGTCTTGTAAACTTTTACAAGCATGAATGATTTGGAACAAGGCCTTCATATAATAAAGCACAAGCGCTGCCCTCTGCTGGTAATAAAACAGAAAAACACTACATAAAAACTGCAAATATGTTCTGATTGCAGAAGAGGCCTGTGTGCGACTGCTGTAATGCTTCATATCCCTCATGAATTGAGTCGTGGTCAAAGCGCAGCTTATGTTCTTCATGTCCACGTCTGTTTTCAAGCACTTTAATCCTCCTATAGGGAACAGGAGGTCACGGGGTCACATCATCCAGCTTTAGTTATTATTCAGCTTTCATTGACTTAATGTTCTTTTGTCCTGGGTTGGAGTGTTTTCACGGCAGGTTACAAGTAATTCCGTCCGTTGTTAAGCATCAAAGACATTAGTTTCATGTTGCCGGCAGCTGTAGAATGGTTGCTTAGCGACCGCATCGCAACATTCTAAACTCTGTTCAAAAACTGTTACATTGTAGACATGCAAACCCACTCAGATGATCTTCAGAAGATGTTGGAACCTCGTAATCCGTGTTTCTTGGCACATCAGACATCTGTAGTTTGAATAATTGATGATTGTAGAATCGCTCTGGCTCCGGATCTGCTGGCCATGTTAAACAGGCTTTCTGCCGGCCTCCGCGTGCGTCCCTGGACGATTCCTAAAGGAGCTTATACAGTAATATCCTGATGAAAAGGGTTTGTTCTAAGCTTTCACTACATGCTTACATGATCACAACTGGGATGCAGTTTTTTTTCCGGTGGGCTTCGGTGCATTTTGACCACCTCTCTTCTCAGAATGACTTTCCTCGGAGTGAGACGGAGCTTTTTTCCTGCTGATTCGATGCTGTGAATTGGGAGCGTTTTCATCAGTCATCGTCATGATCCCGACTAAGATGTTGGTGTACCGGAGCCCGAACGGGGCCACGCGCACCGAGGCCCTTCTGAACACACGCAGACGCAAGAAATCCTGCGGCGAGCTCTTTCACAACGGCTACCGTGTGAAGATGCTCCACGCGCCTATCTGCGAGAAAGAGGAGCGTGACGACTCTCAGCACACGCTCTCCTCGTGTTTCTATGCCGTCTCGTACTGGGGTAAGAACTGATGCTGGAATCCGCACGGATCGATGGATGTTTCCCACTCGTCCAATTAAGAACAAGGAGGCAGCATTAAGCAGATTTACTCTTGCGTTTAGAGGAAGTTGCTTAGTTTGAATTTGGACATGGGACAAAACAAAACGCTAAAATAACATCTCCACTTAGAGATGATCAGTGGAATGTAAATATACCATTGCAATTTAAATAATAATAATAATAATACATTATTATTACTAATAATTAATGTAAAATAATTAATTGTTGCATATGTTTCTTCCATTTTTGTGACCTTTGTCCCAGATCTCAAGAACCTGTTTTTTTTTGTTTTTTTTAAAGCTCATGTGTGTTTAATCATAGCTTATGAGCTTATCTTCGGAAGACTCTGAACATCATTTTAACCTTTTAATCATTCGTTAAGGTCATTCATAATCAGTATTCCACTAGAAATGCATAAAAAATAAACCACAAGCTAAGGGACAAAGGGAGGTGCTTTCTCTCATGTGCTGTTAAAAACATCGTGCATTTGTTCCGCATCAAGCGAAAGTCAAGTGCATTGCATTATGGGATGCAATATTTCGTGCAGTATGCTTTGTTGTTGTATATTGCACATGTTGGCAGGTGTTCCATGCATACTGTGTCTAGTATGCATACTATATAGTCTGTACTGCAGAAATAATGCAAGCATTGAGAACACAGCCATAGCTCCAGTTTTCTGGAAAGTGGACTGTAGGATGTTGAGCAATGAATGAGTAGATCGCTCTGCTGTATGATGATATTAGTGTGAATCTGTCATGCATTTGTGTGTGTGTGTGTGTGTGTGTTCATAATAAGCAAGGTCACCTCGCTGAAGTCAGGTTTTTTTTTTTTTGCGGTAATGCTTCTGAAACCAGCACTCAAATTTAGGCCTTTACGTCACGAGCGTTGAGCCGACTGTCTGTCTCTCTGTCAGTCTGAGACAAATAAACTCCATCCAGATGTGTTCAGTCCAGCGCTGCGCTCTCAACTTTTAGCGCTTTCAAAGACTGATATTTTGATGTTTCCTGTAATATTTTGAGGGGTTTATTTTTTGTAGCTGCGATTAGTTTGTATTGTTAGTTGTGTTTGTACGGGCTGATGAAATCAGCGTCGTTGTTAAACATGGACGAACACTTTAAAGGTACGAGCTGAACTGGATTCTCTGTTTTGATGTGTGTTATGATGTTCTGCGTCTCAGTGTTGTTTCATGTGACTCTTAAGTGTGTTTCTTACTTGCTTCTGCTCTTTCACACAGGATTGAGGTTCTTAAGAGCCTTGAGGCTGATCCAGTTTTCAGAAATATTACAGTTTTTAAATATCTTAAAAACAAGGTAAGAATGCCTTCATGTGCAGCATGTGATTTCTGCACTCATGTGGAAATAGTTGTTTATAATTTTTCACCTGCATGTTCTTTTGCATTATCCTTAAATGAAAGTCATACTTTTTATAAATCTGATAACATTACATCATCTAGGGATGCTTGCATTTTATATATTGTGCTTTGTGCTGTGAACTTTATAGTAGTTGTGTGTATTCACAAAGTATGATTTTTTTTTTCCAAAACATGATTTTACAGAATAAAAATTATGTTCATCAATTGACAATAGTTTAACTGCAATTTTGTATTCTATTCTATTCTATTCTATTCTATTCTATTCTATTCTACACTCAAAAAAAAAGTCTGTATAAATAGGGTATAAAGTACTGTATTAATATGAAAACATTTACCAAAATGTCTTAAAAAATGTCTTGGAAAATTACCAGTACATTCTCCTTTTTCTATAGATTTTTTTCTTTCAGTATTTTATTTTATTTTTTACACTTTATTATTATTTAATGTTGTTGTAGCCAGTAATTTATTTCTTCCCGTTGTGCTTGAATATCTTTGAATCTGTCGTCTCCCTGCAGCTTAGGTCTAAAGCTTTAGCGCAGATGTCCAGGAAAGCTTATTGTGCAACAGAATAAATAATCTCAGTGCAATTCATTCAAATAGAGAGGTGAAATCTACTGAATAGACTGTGCCAAAATACTTTTTGGACTAAAACTGGCCAGTAATATACAAAGAACCTTGAGTCATTCGAGTCATTTCTGTTCTTTTGAAAATGTTTTGTTTGTATGAAAGGTTTAGCAGGCTTTCCAGAATATGCTCTGGTTGAACTCAAATTTATGTGTGGTATTAGTTCAAAAATGTTGATTCATGTGAGTATTTCTAACATTTGTTTTCATAGCAACTCCATAAAGTTGGTGAATTTGTGCTCAATCTTTATAAGCACATGGCTGACGGCAGCGGGCTTCATACATTTGGTAAGTCAATCGCATCAGGAATGAACTGGATGGAGAAAAGCTACATTTTGATGAAAGATCACGAATGCATACTTTTTCTTCTTTTGAGTAATGTCGACTAATGATTCATTCACAATAAGATAAAAACATGTATTGAGAGAGAGGAACAGTTCACCAAAAATAAAAATGAAAGATTGTTTCTTCATCAGATTTGGAGGAATGTCTCAGCAATGGATGCTCTGCAGTGAATGGGTGCCGTCAGAATAAGAGCTGATAAAAACATCACAATAATCCACAGCACTCCAGTCCATCAGTTAACATCTGGAGAAGACAAAAGCTGAAACAAATCCATCATTAAGACGTTTTTAACTAAAACCTGAGTCCGTAATCCATAATAACGCTTCCTCCAGTGAATAAGTCTGGCTCACATCAAAATCCAGCCACATATATTTGTTTAGAGCTGCTTGATCTGCGCAGATTTCTCTCCTGATTCAGACCAGACCACTTTTTCACTGGAGGAAGCGTTTTATTATGGATTATAGACTCATATTTATGTTCAAAACATCTTAATGCTGGATTTGTTTCAGCTTTTGTCTTCTCCAGATGTTGGACTAGAGTGGTGTGGATTATTGTGATGTTTTTATCAGCTCTTATTCTGACGGCACCCATTCACTGCAGAGCATCCATTGCTGAGACATTCCTCCAAATCTGTTGAAGAAACACACTCATCCTAATCTTGGATGTCCTGAGGGTGAGCACGTTTCATTTTGGGGTGAACTATTCCTTAGGATCAGTTTTGCTTTCATGTTGACAAAGTACAGCTTAAGCAGAAATACTGAGCCTGTTGGTGTGTTTTCAGGTGGAAAACTCAGGGGATCCTTGGGAAAATTTCCAAAATTCCCAACCGCTTTCCTACTGGGAGTGTGTGTACTTACTCATGGTAACCATGTCCACAGTGGGTTATGGAGATGTTTGTGCTAAAACAACCCTCGGCCGCCTTTTCATGGTCTTCTTCATTCTCGGAGGATTGGTAAAAAGCCTAAATAAATAGAAGAAATCCCATAATAATTCACCCCCAGCCTGCATTTCTGCCTTCAATGATCAGGTCCTTAATCATTGTATCCTTGACAACCGGAGCTGGAAAACGAACCCTTCATTTTGCTTCAATCCCATCCAAACGTTCCCAGCTTCTGCTTGTCATGATGGAAAGATCTTCATGTGTTTTTGCTTGTACTGCATTGCGTGTTTTGGTTCTTAAGCAATTTTTTAAGTATTTCTATATTTCAAATGCAATATTTGTTGATTTCATGTGATTTCAAGTGGAACCATCATTAGGGAGTACAAAGTTATTCTGTTTGTAGAAATCATGACTGACTGCGGTTTTAGACAACCTGACCCAATTTACCCCCCCCAACTCCAACAAACTCTATGAAGGGTTGAGATATGACATACACACGTCACGATGTCATACACGACTGTCTCAAATTAAAATGGTATTTAAAGAAATTATTCATATATATTATTATTAAAATAATTAAAAAATTTAAATAAATGCAAATATTTATAGAAATTAATATGAAAAAATGATAATATTTTGTAAATATTAAAACCAACATTAGATTTAATATTAATAATTTTTCATAAAAGCAGATATTTTGGTATTAATTGTAAAAATTGAGCCAATTTTTCAATTTTCCCTATTTTTAATGATTATTTTTGTTGGTCAGCTTGTTTTTGTTGATCCGCTTATTGCCATAATGATTTTTTTTCATATAAATAGATAATAAAATTGTAATATAAAAGCATTTCTAAAATTCATTCATTAATTTAATTTATTATGTAATTTTTTTAATTAATTTAAATTTTAATTGTTATTAATAATTTATATACATTTTAAACAATAATTACATAAACATAATTATATTAATTTCCAAAATTATTTTTAAAAGGTAAAGATATTAAAATTAACATTTTATTATTAATCAAGTTTGTAAAGATAAATAGATTTGCTATTTTTTGTATTATGTTATGCTTTTATAAAATAAATTCTACATATTAGTGCACAGATATTTCTAATTTGCCATGTTTATGATTCATTCGGTCAGTGTAATACTAAAAAAAGTGTTTTTGAAAGACGATTCACTTCTTATCTGAAAGTTTTATGACCAGCTTATTGCCATGATTGTTTTCATATAAATAAAATAATAAATTCTTGATGTTAAAATATTATTTCAATATGAAGTATTAAAATAGAATTATATTACAATTATAATAATATTAATAAAATGTTATCCTTTGTAAATATATTAAACATTAATTTTAATATTAATAATTTTTCATAAAGTTTGTAATGAAATATATTTCGCTATTAATTATAGTATATCGTATTGTGATGCTTGAGATCTGAGGCAGTTTTATGAACTCCTATAATAATGTAAAAGGTTACAGGTGACCGTCGTGTTCATATCTGCTCAGCGTAAGAGTTTGTTTGGACTAAACATGGCTCTTGAGGTTTCCTCCTTTACTTCATCATTTTCCCTCTTAAAACAGCAGATCGAATTTCATCTGTGGCTTTTCTTCTCTACAACACCGATATCCCATCAAACAGGGATATTTGTCAAACAGAATGCTTTTACTTTTAGCCTAAAACCCTCCAACCTGTAAATTGGGCAATGCATGTACTCAAGCATTCTGACTCTCACTGTCTGCATTTTAAAGCTCCAGTATTTAACACTTAAAGGGATAGTTTGTGCTAAAATGACTGTCATTGTTTACTCAGCCTCATGTCGTTTCTTCCTTCGGTGGAACTCGAAAGGTCTACTTTTCCATATAATGAAAGTGAACGGGGACCAAAGTTGCACTTCATACGATACAGAAAACAAATAAATACAAACTTATTCAAATATCAGACAAATTCTGCTGTAAAGCAGCTCAAATAGAAAAAATAGTGTTGTTATTCAGTTCAAATCAGTTCACTGTTGATTCGGTTCAGTTTAGGGCGGAGACATTTCATGATTCGATTCAGTTTGTAAACTGCTCAATAAACCCAGTCTGTTGGTACATCATTATAGTAAGTTGATTTGTAAACAAACATTTAAATATAATTAAAATGAAATTAAATAGTTATAATTACTTCATTATGAATAGTTGTATTTAAATTAAAATATTAAATGTAATTAATATATTTTGCTGATATAATTATGTTTCTGCTTCAGTTTGTTGTTGAAATATAAACATTTAAACAGTGTATGTCATTTTTTAATTAATTGTAGTATTTATCGCAGTGCTTTTATTAAACATTTTCTACATTACAAAAAATTAAGGACATATTAATGCACACATCATTTCAGTTTGCCCCTTTTATAATGATTAATTTTGTCAATGTAATACAAATGCACAATTATTTTCATATAACTAAAGTAATAAAATATTAATGTTGAAACATTATTTTCATATTAATATTACATTTATATACAAATGCTTTCCTGTAGCTCAAATAGTAGAGCATGGCGCTAGCAACGCCAAGATCATGGGTTCGATTCCCAGGGAAAGCAAGAGCTGATAAAATGTAAAAACTGTAACTTGAATGCAATGCAATGTAAGTCGCTTTGGATAAAAGCGTCTGCTAAATGCATAAATGTAAATGTAAATGTAATTATTTAAATATATACAAATAATTATATTCATTAATATGAATAAATGAGTTATATACATTCATTTTAATATTAAGAATTTTGTAATTTACAGTAATACTTTTATAAAACATTTTCTACATAAAGACACATTAGTGCACAGATCATTTTAATTGGCCACATGTATAATAATACATTTGGTTGGTGTAATACTAAAAAGTTATTATTATTGTTTTTTATTTTTTATTTTTTGAAAATACAGTTCACTGCTTATCTGAATGTTTTAAGATCAACTTATCCGTAATATATTTCATATAAATTAATTAATATATTATTTCAATATATAAATATATTAAATTGTTATTTTTTAATATTATAAATTTATTATTTTATTTATATTTAATTTTTTATCTATTGTTACATATACAGCCCTAGTCCTGTTTAATAATGTCTAAGTTATGAAAACAAGCTCAATTCAGTTCAAGTTTTGGCTCGGTCACCCATCATTTTCATTATATCGCAACGAGATGCTCATTGTTTTTATACATGCATCTTTTTTCACGGAAGAAAGTAAGTCAAGTCTAGTAAAGTGGTTTGTAATGACATGAGGGTGAGCAAACGAGGACCGAACTCTCGTTTCGGCTGAACTATCGCTTCAAGGCTCTTATTTCTGATATGAAATCTCTCTTCTACTGAAGATAGAAGCATTAGCAGACTTCTATTGTCCTGTGTCTCCTGTCTCCTCCTCCAGGCCATGTTTGCCAGCTACGTTCCTGAAATCATAGAGTTAATAGGAAACCGCAAGAAATATGGTGGTTCCTATAGTGCAGTAAATGGGAGAAAGTAAGTACCGCGGGTTGGGCTGCACTCGCTCAGTGCGCTCGGCCCGTCTGCATGCCCGTCTCTCTCTCTGTCCCATGCATGTAGGCAATGTTTGCTCGCTACGTGCCTGAAATTGCTGCTCTCATCCTTAATCGGAAGAAATATGGAGGGAGTTATAACTCGACCCGAGGAAGAAAGTAAGTCAAAGGATCGAAGGCGCCGAACCTCTAATGAAAAGGTTCTTATTTTCCGCAGGGTCTGGCGTGGAGGAGCGCGGACTCTGACCTCACAGGAAGTCGCTGTAGTGCTTCCTGTGACGTCAGAGGAGCTTCTCCACAGGAAGTCGTATTATTATGAGGGTCTGGGGTCAAATGGCACAAATCATCTCATTGCTTGTGGCGTCGTGTGAGTCGCTTATCGCTTGCTGATTCGTGCTACTTGTGACACTTGGGCTTCTGCGTGTTGTATGTTTTCATTGCAAAGCCGTATTTTGTACAATTCAAAAGGTTTTATTTTTGGAAAGAGATTAGTTCTTTTATTCGGCAAGGACACAGTAAATTGATCAAAAGTGACAGTAAAGTCAATTATAATGTTCAAATAAATGCTGTTCTTTTGAACTTTCTATTCAACTGTGAATCCTGAAAAATTAAGTGTGCCACAGTTTCCACAAAAATATTGTGCGGCACAACTGTTTTCAACATTGATAATAATCAGAAATGTTTCTCGAGCAGTGAATCAGTATATTAGAATGATTTCTGAAGATCACGTGACACTGAAGACTGGAGTAATGATGCTGAAAATACAGCTGCGCATCACAGAAATAAATTACATTTTATTAAATATTCACACAGAAAACAGTTATTTTAAATTGTAAAAATATTTCACAATTTTTACTGTATTTTTGATCAAATAAATGCAGCCTTGCTGAACAGAAGATGCTCAAAGAACTGTACCCACCTCAATCTTTTGAGTTATATTAATATATATATATATATACACTGTACATTTAGGTGCATTTAAACCCTTTTTAAATAACACTAATATAAACCATTTTATGAGGTGTCACAAATATGCACATTTTTCATAGTATATGTACAATCGCAAAATTCAACTACACGTCACTGCAATGTTTTGTGTGTCAACTTATTAACAGTGTGCACATCATATATGAAATACATGCTTGCATTAGTTTATAATTAATTATCAGCAGTCATTTTGATGCATTATCCTTTTCAGACCGTCAGTGAAGCTTCTTTTGTTGCTCAGATGCTTTGGTTTTAAAGTCCTCATGAAATCAAGATCGGTGTTTTGTGGTTCAGTCTGTAGCTCATATACAGCATATGCTCATTTTAGCAGATATAAGTATTTAAAATGTATTTTATGAGATTATCGTTAGGGCTTCAGATTATATTGATTAAATGTTGATTAACGTCTGAGTAGTGATTTTATGGGGTCTTTAACTCAGTGGCACTGCATCGCTGTTACTGCTTTAAACTCATTTGTTGTTGTTGTTTTAAGTAAACTTAAGACAAGGTTTGTTTTTGTTACAGTACAAATCCAGCTTCTCCAGAGAAAACCCACCCAGACTCCCTTTGAAGGGTTCATTTCACATGATTTCAGTCTGATTTTGTATGATTTTAAGGCTAAATGTTGTGTTAAACGTGTGATCTGGGTGGTTTTCTGTCTTGTTGATCAGCTGTGATGTTTTCTGATGAATACTCACCCGTTGCGTTTCTCAGGCATATAGTCGTCTGCGGTCACATCACACTGGAGAGCGTCTCCAACTTCCTCAAAGACTTCCTACACAAGGACAGGGATGATGTCAATGTAGAAATAGTTTTTCTCCATAAGTAAGTACAATGTTGAAATTGAACAGAGGTTTCATCTGCACAAAAGATGTTTTGAAGAACGCTCCTATTGCTCTTGTTTTGTGGGGTGAACATCTTTGCCTCACAGCGCTGATGTGTGTGTGTGTGTGTGTGTGTGTTTTCAGTATTTCCCCTAATCTTGAGCTGGAAGCCTTATTCAAGAGACACTTCACACAGGTGGAGTTTTACCAGGGATCCGTCCTCAACCCTCACGATCTCGCTCGAGTCAAGGTACAGGTTTGATCTACACACCGAAAAAAAAAAAGTTGAGCCAACTTAAAATTTTAAGGCAAGCAGTTTCAGCAGATTTTTGAGTTTTCCCAACTTAAAATTTTAAGTTAGCTCAACTTTTTTTTTTTTTTTTTTTTTACAATGCAGTCTGCAGGCTCAAAATCAAAAAGTTGCTTTGACAAATTAGTGGGAAAAAAAGGTGTAGAAGTGTCATACATTTATATGATCATAAAAAAAATCATGGCAATTTCTATGGAGAATCTACTGTTTTTCTAGTTATGATTTGTAACATATTTAATCAGACATTGTTCTTGTGTACCATAGGGTTATTATAGTAAACTAAAACCATATTTTCATTATTAGAATTAAAATTAATTTTAACTGATATAAAATAAAATAAAATGTTAAAAAATGTATTTTACTCCAGCTATTTCCTGAGGCAATGTTTTGCATTTTTGTTTGGTTTAACTTGACAAAGAACTAAAACTAAATAAACTAAAGCGAAGAAAAATAACAAAAACCTTAAACATATTTAAAGAAAACAAAAACAAATAAAAATGACAAACACACACACCAGAATTACTAAAACTTTAACTAAAATTAATATGAAAACAACATTTAAAAATAATATCTAAAAATTAATATAAATAATATCTATAATTAACAACAAAAACTATAGTAGTATATTAATGATACTAAAATAACACCGTTAAAAATGAATAAAAAATAACATATATATATATATTTTTTAAATACTAAATTAAAATGAAGTGGAAACAGAAAATATAAAAATATTTAATTTGAAACAGAAAGTTTTTGTGTGCCATGAGTGTTTTTAACTGATTCACTAATTGGTCTGAATGACTTGCTTGCAATTTGACTGGTGTTGAAAATCTTTATGGAGTAAAATCAAACAAATGAATTCATAAAAAAGGAGATTCAGTGGACACAAATATGGGAACCCAGCAAAAAGTTATTTTTTTGGCCCATTTATTTACATCCTGTAAAGTTTATTCACTTTTTAAATTAGATCTGTTTTTTTAAACTCATTTTTCTAGATTGAGTCGGCCGATGCCTGTCTGATCTTAGCCAATAAATATTGCGCAGATCCTGACGCTGAAGATGCATCCAATATCATGAGGTGAGACAGACCCCCCCCCCAAACAAACAAAAGATTAAATAAGAATTAGTGCATTACACTAAAAAAAAACAACAACAACTTTTGATGTGTTTTTCTAGGGTGATATCCATTAAAAACTACCATCCAAAGATCCGAATCATTACACAGATGCTGCAGTATCACAATAAGGTGAGAGTTTCTGTGTTATTATAAGTTTATTGTACCAAAAACAGCCAAAATGTTGTTTTTCATGACAAATTTCCCTTTTCATGGTCCTTAGAATTAAACGAGCTACTGTAACTTTAAAACTAAGAATCACAAGCTGATTGGAATCAATAAATGTTCTGGATGAACAAAAGAGGGAATTTTGAGTTGTGCATTTTCAATGAGGCCTTTAATGCATGCATGTTCCGTCCTTGTCTTCTCCAGGCTCATCTTCTCAACATCCCGAGCTGGAACTGGAAGGAGGGCGATGACGCCATCTGCCTCGCCGAGCTGAAGCTGGGCTTCATCGCTCAGAGCTGCCTGGCCCAGGGTCTGTCCACCATGCTGGCCAACCTCTTCTCCATGAGGTCCTACATCAAGGTCAGCTCACATGCTGGAGCAAACGGTGTCACCGTTTGAATCCTGAGCTTGAAACTCACAACTTACTTCTGTTTAGATCGAAGAAGACACATGGCAGAAGTATTATTTAGAGGGAGTAGCCAATGAAATGTACACGGAGTATCTGTCCAGTGCCTTCGTGGGTTTGTCTTTCCCCACAGTTTGTGAGTAAGTATGATGTGCGGTTATTTTGACCATTTATGCATGTGTTAGTATGATAGTAAAGTCATTGAAACTATGAAAAAAAAACACAAATTGAGAATGATGTTGAGAAATGTAAACTCTTATATTTGAGCAATTTCAAAGATGCCAGACTGAACTTTGTAAAGAAATTCAAGCGTTGAAAATGTTAATGTCTACAAAACTGCATTTAAGCAGAAGCCTTTAGGTCAAAAGTTATGCTTACGATCATGAGAAACAAATTCAGTCAAGTGTGTTAAATCTTGTAAAGTTGCAGGTATAAACAGATAGAAATTAGATAAATAAATAAATAAGGAAACAAATGTCGCTCATCTAGTATGTGTAATTTAGTTTTAATTGATCTTTTGTTTCTCTGTAGACTCTGCTATGTGAAGCTGAAACTCCTTCTGATCGCGATCGAGTATAAATCAGACCAGAGAGAAAGCAGGTCAGTCTGATCTTCATTAAAAACATTCACAGTCCTAAAAGATCCAGCATCCTGAGAACAATATATAGTTCTTTTATTAGCATACTCTTGACTCAAATGCAGTGTTATTTTAGGATCATTGATACACTATTATAGCTTTTGTTAACATTTTAAATTAGATTGTATTAATTTTAGTTAAATTTATTTTTGAAATTTTATTCATTTTTATCTATTTTAGTTTTTATTTATTTATTTGTGTTATTTTAGTGCATTAAGTTGAACAAAATGAAAATGGGAAATATGTAAAGTATGACTAAAATATTTTTTGATTTTTTATTTAATTTCAGTTGTTTATTTCAAACACCTTTGTCAGACTAGTATTTGCCATCTAATTTTTTTTTTTTTTTTTTTTATAATTTATTTTACTTCAAGTTAATTTTATTTCAAGTAACAATGTTTTTTATGGTTTTAGTTCGAGTGTTAATTAAGGATAATAGCCCTTTATTAGCGTGTTGTTTAGCGTGCTCTTTATCCTGCATTTAGTGGCTTGTCTCACTTTGCTGCTGTTTGTGTTTGTTTCACACAGGGGTGGAAAATGGTATGAAATTATAAGGTTTCATTTGGTGTGGTCATGTCATGCCAAATTCTCTTGAAAATTTACTTGCCATATTTCCCTGAAACGTTCCTGAATGTTTTCGGGCCTTTAGGGTCTTTATGCGCTTAGTTAAAAGTCGCGACAGTATTGTAAATGGCTATTAGTCAAGGCAGTAAATTATATGTGTAGATTTTCAAGGGATACTGTTGTTCAGTTTCTGTACTTCTGGTCGAGCTGTGTGTGAAAACTGTAATGTGGCACTGAAAACAGTGGTGACGTATCTGCCACTGCCCTTCTGAACATGTTAAATGCTTTTACTGTCAACAAATCTGTTTTTTCATTAGTGACACAAATATGAAATTAAACATGCTGAACATTTTAGAGATAGATCATGCAAAAATGAAACGTCTGTGATCATTTACTCACTCTCATGTCATTCCAAACCTGTATGACTTTCGTCCATGGAGCATACAAAGGAAATTTTAGGCACAATGTTCTTTTCAATACAATGACAGTGGAAGGAGACGGACACTATCAAGCTCCACAAGTGACAAAATAACAACCTCCTAGAAGTATCACTTGTTTTCAAACAATCAAATTTCATATGTTTTATGTTGAATTAACATGCTCCTTTAAAAACCTCATTTTCCAGGTATGAGTTCCTTGATTGCAAACAGCATGTGACTGATCGTGATGCAGCTTGAAAAACGTGAATCGTGAATGAGATTTGCAGTGGAAGGGAAAATCAGTACAAAGCTGTCATATATTTAAGGCATTATGCTAAATATCTCATTTAATGTTCCATGGAAGAATAAAAGTCATGTGTCTCGAATGACATGAGAGTGGAAATGATGACAGATATGCTATTTTTGGGTGAACTATTCTATGCTTGCATGTCTGTTAACCAAGTAAACTAATACTATGTGTTTGCATGCAAATATCGTCTTGAAATGTTTAAAATAGCTTATTTTAGTTCAGACATAATAACCTTCATCGCAACAAACAGATACAAAGAGTAGTCTTATTAATTTTAGTAAATGCATGTCATCATTAACTTTAAAATGGAACATGATGCTTCTTTTTGTATCCTGGGTGATTTTGACATTACTGTACAAAATCTTTATTTATTGTCTCTTCTGGGTCATTTTTTTCTTCATTAGATTTTTGGTTAAGTTTTAAATGTGTTTTCACTGGCATGAGCTGTCTTGTCTTCATAAATGCAGTAATTATGATTTAAAGGGAGGTATTTCTGAAAACATTCTGTGGTTTGTGAATGTTGTTTGTATTTTACAGCACGCTGATTAACCCGGGCAATCATGTGAAGATGCAGGAGGGAACGCTGGGCTTCTTCATCGCCAGTGACGCCAAAGAGGTGAAGAGGTGAGGAGTTGATGTTTTTTTTACATATCTAACTATAGATTCATCATATCATAACAGCTCGTATGCTGTGTGGATGTTTGAATAAAATCATCTTTTTCCATTAGGGCACTTTTCTACTGTAAAGCTTGTCACGATGACATTACAGACCCAAAACGGATCAAGAAGTGTGGATGCAAACGGAGTAAGTTACCATGAGAACATTTATTGATATTTGCCTTACTTTCTCTTTTTATTTTTATATAAATTATTTATATATATATATATATATATATATATATATATATATATATATATATATATATATATATATATATATATATATATATATATATATATATATATATATATATATATATATTATTTTTTATATATAATCATATTTATAGGTAGATTTTATTAGGTTTATTAGATGTTATTAGGTGTATTTTATATCACTTTCAATTTCATTTTACCAAATATGAAAATGTATTTTTTTTTAAATTATAACATTTATTAAAATATTTAATCAGGTATACTCTATTCTGGGATCAGGAATCATCAAACTGGGTTTGTTGTGAGGTTTTTACAATGCACTTTACCACAATTTTCCCCACAGCTGGAAAATAATGATTTAGATATAAATCTCTAACGTGTGGAGGAGTTTGTCAATGACGTCTCGACCTAGGCTGCTTTATCAGTATCACTGCACTGCCTGTCCTCATTATCAAACTTTTTGGATTTTACCTCCACCTGATACTTTTAAAATACATCAAAAACGTTTTGTTAGTAATTGACACATTTCACATTTTCCCTTTTTCTCGCTGCCCTGGATCTGTGATAATTTCCCCCACCCTCTGATAGTGTTGTATTGTGAGTAATGACTGTAGATTTCTACTGTAGCCTGCTGCATGTGTGAATGTAAAACTTCCATCAACCCACTGTCCTCCACCGCATCATCAGCAGGAGACAGCTTGAATTTTTGCTGTTCTAACAGGCTCCTAACAGCACTTGGGCTTTTCTGAGAATCATTCTGTTTAGATATCACCCCGTATGTTTTTATTTTTTTTATTTTGTAATATTTAAGAATATAATTTTGTGTAATTTATGAGGTAAATGTTGTATTTTGTGAGCTCCTGATATCTTTTCTTTTCTTTTCTTTTCATCTCCATGCATTTCCATGCTTTACTCGCATCTCTAAAATACAGTATTCCCAAGAATATAAAAAAAAATTAAAACAGCATTGGAAACTTTTGAACTGATATATTGTTGTTGAAAAATACAACAGATTTTACTCTGTAACAGAATTGTATATAACTTGATAACAAACATGTTTTTGTGAAGGTGTTCCTCAGGGCTCTATATTTGACCCGCTGTAGTTTCTGGATGTCCAGCTTCTGTTAGTGAAATAATGCTCCCATCCATTAACATGCTTCTCCTCCTCCTCTCCCCTCATCCACCCCATGACCCCAGCCAAGAAGTCTACCTACAAGAGAATGCATCTGGCATGTTGTGTAGCTTGCGATGGGGCAGAACGTGGCTGCTCGTGCATGTCAGACAGTGTGGCTAGTAACATGGAGGTTCTGCACCGTGGCTTCCCCTTCTCTCCTGTGTCTCTGTATGATAACACGACCACTTTATGCTCCTGTAAGTGAACGCCTTCCCTCTGGCACCCGTGCCAAATGCCCGTGTAGTCATCTGTGCCCGCTACCTGTGTATGTGCCCTCTGGCTGGTGCAGTGCCATGTAGTGGTGGCATCTGATATGGTGAAGACTGCTGTAAGCCCATGGATGTATATGTGTGGTAGACTTGGTCTCCTGCATGCTGTTTGTGTGAATTATATTGATGCAGTTTAGTAGTTTAGTTTTCTAATTAATTGAATCTTCATTTTAGTGTTTTATTTTACATTCGGCTATGTACAGTGGTCTTTATCTGAACATGTCCTTTAAGCCTAGTTTGTGCTGTGTTTTATGCTAGTAATCTAGATGTTGGGTATGGTCATTGACATTACTAACACTTATAGGAAAATGGCTATACTGTATAGGAGAATTATACAGTATATGTTGTAATTACAAATAGTATATGTCTTTTGTATTGGAGGTTTAGAGCGTAGATATGTAAAAGCTTATACCAGCCTAAGGTAATTAGCTGGTGTCCCAGCCTGGCCATGCTGGTTAGATTGGTCTGGTTTGATGGTTTTGGGGGCTCTTTGAGTCAGCTGGTCAGGCTAGGAGACTAGTGCTCACTGGATGGTTGAAGATAGTCAGTTCTAGATTAAAAAATAAGCAATTTATTTCCGTATTCTTTCTCATTGGTTCATCATTTGATTGGTCCATGTGTCTCACTTTAACCTCATTTTGTCTTTGCATTTTCTCAGCTAAAAGTAACTATAACGGATACATCAAATCAAGTAAGTCTTTTCCCCATTTTTACTCGTTTGTTTCTTAACTGTCGGCTGTTTCTTCGTCACTCTTCTCTTCATTCTCGTCATTCTTCTCTTTATGTCCTGCTCATCCAAACATTTTATGTGATTTTGGTCTGATGTATATGTGTAAATTGAGATGCAAACTAGGTGCGGATTATATACAGTATAATTTAATAAAAAGTATTTGGACAACTAAGACATACATAAATATGTAATTGCATCAGATAATATATATCAAAGCAAGTGTCATTCAAAATATAGAGAAATCATTTTTTTGCTCGTTGATCATTAATAATAATTAGTGGCTGTATGAAGTCAATCTACATATGAAGTATTGTGTCCAAATACTTTTTGCAGTCTGTGTATGTCACTGTGTCTGAATATAACGCAGCTCTGCAGGCATCTGCTCTCATTCAGCACTAGATGGTGCTGCTGCATTGCAGTTCTGATAATGTGGTGCTGTAACTTCAGAAACTTTATAGATTTCACTGCTTTGGCTTTGATTTGTTTCTAAACATTTGTTAAGTTTTTTTTTTCTTTTCATTTTGAATGATTCAGAATATGTCAGCTAATGTTGCTGTCAGCAATTTCGGTTTAGGAATATTATCCATATCACTACTACCTGACAGATATCTCTGAAATAAGGATCCTGAGAAATTGCACCTGGCTCGGTGACTGTGGAGGATCAATAATAAATCAATAAGTAATTAAATATTCAAAAGTTCTTTTTTAAATATATGTTGCAATAAAATCAGTATTCAGAGTCAGTATTTTTTTTTAAAAAAACAACGTGCACTGTTTTTGAATTTCCATTATAAAATTCCATTATATAAAATATACATAAAATATAAAAAATATCAAACATTAAAAATACAAAAATATTATAATACATTTTCTCTAAAAAAAACAAACACTTTTAAACATGATTTCTAAAATAAACAATATTGTATCAATCATATGTTAAGGACAGTAAAAATGTCTGATTCTCTTCATTGCCTGATTATGAATGTTTTTTGTCTGGCAGTAAATGATGAGCTCAGTCCAACATTCCAGCCCCAGAATCCCAAGCCCGCCCTAATGCGAGCTCAGTGCGCAGTGAGAGCGCCTCCTGCTGTCCCGGGCATCCGTGTGTCAGTGCCTTTAGTAAATAACCGTAAAGGCAGTCTGCTGTCTCCGGCTGCCTTATACCTGCACAGACTCAGTCTGGCCAGCTCTAGAGAGCTGTATCAGAACAGCAGCACTGGCTCAGGAGCATCTGATGTCACCCGCCTGCATCGGGCCTGTAGTCTGCCTGTTAAATACAGATATCATTCCAGCCACGGCTCCACCTCCTCCATCGGCCCGCACACGTTCTGTAAGACTCGGCCTGGCTTTGTGGGAAATGCATGCGGACTAACAGAGTTCAGAAATACTAAACAAGCTATCCTGAATTGCAATATGAAAAAAAAAACCAAACATATTATTTATTTATTTTATTAGTTTTTCCAAAGAGTGAAATAAGTGTTTGTTTGTTTTTTAAGGGAGAAAAAGAATTTGATAAGAGAAAAAAGCTTTTAAAGAGAGAAAACATTTTTTGAAGAGAAAAACATAAGCTTTCTGAAGAGAGAAAAATGTTTTTAGGAAACAGGTTTTTTTAAGAGAGAAAAAAAGTTTTTTAAGCTTTTAAAAAAAGCTTTTAAGAGGAAAAAAAATTGTTTTAAAAAGCAAAATGAGAGAAAAAGTTTTTAAGAGAGAATTTTTTTTTTTTTTTTTTTTTTAAGAGAAAAAAGTTTTTTGAAAAGAGAAAACAAATTTTTGATGAGAGAATAACTTATTTTAAAATGGGTATTTGGAAGAGAGAAAAGTTTTTTTGAGAGAGAAAAAAATCAGAGAAAGGGAAATAAGCAAAGATGCATTCCCTCCTTTTTTTTTCTTTTCTTTTTCAAGTTGCAATTCAGGGCTTCCGTAGTCCTGCATTAATTAATGAAAAAATACTAAATCAATTTTTATAGTTAGTTTAGTACACAAAAATGAATGCAGGATTTACTTTGAAACAGTTTTCACAAATAATTACAAAGAAAGGGCAAGTAACACATTGAATTAAATATTTAATTTGAAGTAGGCAGACTGAAATAGTATTCTCTTATAAACAAACTGCTTAATTTTAATTTACAAAAAAAAGGCTTTATTTATTTAATAATAAATACTATAATAAATACTATAAGCCACCCAAACAAACACATGTGGAACAGAATTATGATAATAAATAAAATAATAAATATTTAATAAAACTAGTAATTATTTAAAATGTTGAAAAATGCATTGCAAAATCTATTATAAATATTTTGTTTCAAATCTAATAATTTTACCGCTTTCTGTTGAAAACAATGCTGAAGTAAAGCTGTACATGTTTTTAAGAAAAAGTTAACTGCCCATTTTTAATAAAATAGTGCAGCTAAGGTAACACTTTACTTGAAGCCTTTATATATATATATATATAATGCATTAATAAAAAAATGAACACAGTTATAATACCAAATACTGTATATTCAATATTACACCTGTATTAGAAAATATAATGCAGTAATTCACATGACCACCAGTTTCAGATTTAACAAGGAATCTGCAAATATTCCATTGCATTTTACCTTTGGTTACAATTATTTATGAAAATAAATACATAATGCATTACAACGTACATTATCCATTATGCATAAAGGGTTCAAGTAAAGTTTACCACAAACAGTAGAACAATTAGTCCACTTTTTCTCTTCATCCCTTCTGTATGTGTCTCATATCTGTCTGATTATGTGCTTTGGAGTGTTTTAATGCTTTGTGACTGTTGTTTGGTAACATATGTAGTTTGGTTGCCTCTCAAACTGTGTCTGGTGTTTCAGTAGTGGAGGAGGAGCAGCAGTCGGCTCTGTCGCCCAAGAAAAAACAGCGTAACGGAGGAATGAGAACGTCGCCCACATGCTCACCCAAAATAATAAGGTAAGAGCACAACCGTCTTTCCGCAAACATCACTGTGGCATTATTTCTCTAGCGTTGCTTTGTGAAATCCCTTCACATTCAGCTTCCCTGTCCTCTGCTCACTAAACGGGTCACACGGCCCACGGCTCCAGCCAATCAGAGGCTGCGGTCGGTCTGTGTCGCCTCAGGCTGTCGTTCTCTCAGTGCCGTCCGACGCGCCGCCCGCTTTTAACTCCCGCTACCTGCCTCTTATCCTGTCCGCCGGAATTACTGATCCAGTTATTGATTTTGACTGATGAAAGAGCCGCTAGTGAATTAATAAAAGCCATTAATACGCAATGATGGAATGAGAATAATATCTTCTGAATGCTTCATCAGGACAGCAGGAATTAATAATTCATATTGTATGGGCAGTAATTAATAACAAGTGGGATTTATAGGGAAATTTGTGTGTATATACAGTATATATATACAGTGTGTGTGTGTGTGTGTGTGTGTGTGTGTGTGTGTGTATTTCTTTATTATATAATCAAAGTATACAATGTATAATAAAAAAATAAAAAAAAAATATATATATATATATATACACACACACAATACTATGTATAGTAATATATATTTGCATATACATATATATAATCACTTTAACTATATATATATTTAATTATATATTATGTACCTTTATTATATAATCAAAGTGTGTGTGTATATATATATATATATATATATATAGTAATACAAATATATTATTAAATATATTAATATTATTAAATGTATATTAATTTATTATATAATCATCACTTTGACTATATTACACATTATGGATTTATATTCATATTTATGTAACATTAAGCAATAACCTTCATAATGTAGCATGTCCTGCGGTATTTGTGAATAATATTATATCATCATATATAGAAACATATCACAAAAAAATTCACTGATTCATTTTGTGTCCATTAGTTCTTGCGTGTCATTTGGTGTTTTGTTTTTGTGTAGCACAATACTAGCAGATTAAAAACTGCTCTGACTGCTAAACAGAAATATTATCCGAAGTTAGAATCCCACAATATTTAACCATGTTTAAATAACGTGAAATAAATTTGTTAGTAGCTTTTTTTTAGTGTAGCAAGACTGAACTGAAGTACTTTAAATAATGATTACAGTGAAGTCTTTCTACAGAAAATGACTTTTTGTACTATATTGTTGACGCTATGGACTCAGTAATGACTCGTTGCGCTCGGCGCTGAGAATCTGCTGGAGTTTCTGTGTTTGAGTGTCTGTCTGCTGGTGATGTGTGTGTTGTGTTGTCTCTGTATCACAGAAGCAGGAGGACGAGCGTGTGTGAGGTGTTTCGGGTCGTTTATTTGAGGCGTTTCATTGTCTGCGTGGTTCTGCTGTGGCCTGAGGCTGTATCGCTCGTGGTTTATCGTATCAGCTGTGGTTAGCGCCGTCGCCACCGCCGGCCTGCAGACCCCTGTGATTTAATAATGAAGAGCAGACTGAATCAGACTCTTTAGGAAGCATGTTAGTGTCAGGATCTGTGAGGGAACACCGATGCTCCTCAGCGTGGAGAACCACAGGGTTCGCTCCCAGCCCTGGGCTTTTGTGTATATTACACACTCATAAGAAACAAAATACTCTAATAGTTTCTTTTTCTGCAATTTATAATATATATGTATTGTATCCATAAAATTCTGTACAAAATTAGACTCACAAAATTATATACTCAATCTGAGGCCAATAATCTAGTTATATTATCACAATACACTATTAATTTTAATAGCTTTTATTAGCTTTATTAGCTTAATTGTCATTCATTTTATTTGCTTATTTATATATATATATATATAGATATAGATATCTATAGATATATCTATAGATATCTATATCTATATATATATCTATATATATATCTGCAGTAAATTGATAAATTTAAGCCAAAAAGATCAATATCTGATTATTATATCTAAACCAAAAAAGTATATATATATGTGTGTGTGTGTATGTGTGTATATATATATATATATATATATATATATATATATATATATATATATATATATATATATATATATATATATATGTTGCAATATATAATATATGTTGGTCAATATCCTATATTATCACTATATATTTTATATCGGTTTTATTTGCTTTTATTATTATTTTCAGTTGCATATTTACAACACAGTAAATGTGAGTGTGTGTGTGTGTGTGTGTGTGTGTGTGTGTGTGTGTGTGTGTGTGTGTAATTATAATTATTTTATAATAATTATTTACTATAATATTTTAATAAAATTATTTTAATTATAATTATGATTTTTACTATCATTTTTTATTTGTATGTTGATTGCAGATTTATACATTATCCATTTTATTTGCTTTATTTTCAGATGTGATATATAAATATATATATGTATATATGTATATGTATATGTATATATATATATATATACATATATATTTATATATATATATATATATATATATATATATATATATATATATATATATATATATATAGATATTATAGCAACAAAATCATTACATAAAATTCCAAAATTTATATTAATAACACTTTGATAGATCTCACTGATCTAAAAAACAGTCCACTTCATTTGGTGTTGATTAATTGAGTATTTTGTTTAAACATCATTCCTGGATATTTACACAGTTTACAGTATCTTTGTTTTCCATGATAATCCCAGATGATATGTTAACTTTCAGCTGTGTTTACGTGTGTGTGTGAGTGTGTTTGTGTCAGGTCTGATCCGTATGCAGCTACAGGACCTGAATGAGACACACTCAGTCTTTCCAGAGCGCTATGAGCTGATGGGTCAGTTATTGATTAGTGCCGGCGAGGACAGTATGAATGTGTTCAGCGCTGACAGATCAAGCCCCTGAGAGGATCGAATAGAGCGCGAGCGGCTGCGTGCTGAAACACTAACCGTATAGATTCAGAGAGAGAGATTGAGTCCTCACGAATGTGCTGTCAGTGTCCCGTCTGATAAACCTCACCTACAGCAGATCACATTCATCCGGAGCGTCTGAGACTGAATCTCACCAAAACATGTCCTGCTCACATTTCACTCGCAAATCACAAATATGGGAACTATTTAAAGGAGATTACATTTTTTTTAGAACCATTAACATTGTTCTGTTGTTATATATATGTATTTATACACACACACACACACACACACACACACACACACACGCGTGTGTGTGTGTGTGTGTGTGTGTGATATATGTACTGCAGCAAAAAAATCATTCAATAAAATAATATTACTCTTCATAAATCTAAGTGCTCTAAAATTGTGAAATTGTTCACATGATTTTGAAACATTTTTAAATGAAAAATAAAATTTGAAAGACAAAAAATAGTCACTGTGGTTGTGTTTATAAGTCGTTACCAAGGTAACTGATAGTTTTAGTAACAATTGCTCATAGATAAAATTCTATAATTTTCTATTAAATAACTATAATATTATACATTTATTATATTTTTAAATTGTTAAAATATTATATGTATATACACACACACACACACACACACACACACATTATAATATAATTGAAATTGGGTAAATTGTCATGTAAATAATGCAAAAAAAATAAAATAAGTCCTAAAATAATCATTTTTTGTATGAAAATTATATATATATATATGTGTGTGTGTGTGTGTGTGTGTGTGTTTCTCATTTTTATTTTAATGTCATTTTTTAATTTTATCTTGTTCTTAACAGATTATTTGAGATTTAACCTATTAATGCACATCACAAATAATTGTTATTTATTTATTTAGATATGCTATATCATACTATAAATGTATTCTTTATAAATCTAAAAATATTATAAATCTAAAAAATATAATTTAATATATAATAAATTTATATAAATTCATTATGATATAATTGTAATTGGAAAGGTCCTGTGAATGAGTATTTGGGTGGTGAATTAAAATAATGATATAATGTAAACAGTTGTCCTAAAACGTGGTCCTAAAAACAATCTTCATTTTCTGTATGCGAAGTATAGTTTTAAATATTTTTAATGTCATTTTTAATTTGATTTTAGGGTGAAATGTGGCTCGTGAGTCATGCTCTTGACAGATTTTTTGCGATTAACCCTTTAATGGCCAGGTGTGTTAGTGATGTAATGCGGTACAGTAGCATGTATCTGGCATTTTCTCTGACAGCGGGCGTCTAGTACGGTGCGGTGCTGACCGTGTGGTTTTGCTGTCATTCTGTGCATTAAATTTGATGGACAGAGAGCTGGAGGAAGTGAGGAGAGCCTCTGCAGCTCTAATGGCCTAATGATTGAAAATAAAGTCATAACAGCAGCTGCGGCTGACGGATGGAAACGCTCTCTGACAGAATGCTGAAACCTTCACCCCTCTAATGGGCCAATCAAACGTCCCTGAGACCCTGAGCTCCTGCTCTCAATCACGTCCTGTAACAGCAGCCCTGCTTCCCAGCATCCAATTCATTCCCTGCAAACGTCTGGTTTATAAAGTCATCGATCTCGCTGTTGTTGGAAGTGAAACATGAATTGGCCGCTCAAGTTTGTCCGTGTTTTTGTGGTTTGTTGATTTCAGGCACGACCCGTTGTTGGTCCCTGGACATGATCAAATGGAAACAATGGATGAGAACATAAAGAAATATGATTCGACAGGAATGTTTCACTGGTGTCCATCAAAAGACATAGAGAAGGTCATCCTGGTAAGAGACACAACAGAACTGAGGGAAATTACACTTTAGAACAGCAGAACTGAGATATTATCATATTTTACATATAATATTACAGTAGTTATAATTTTGGATTTGTATTCATGTCATTCATTGTATTTTCCATTTTTATTTTTATTTTTGTGAAATGTTTATTTATTTTTATTTTAGTTAGATTTAGTCATTTTAGTAATTAAACTATTTGAAATAGTAATTTTGTTGTGTGTTTTGTCAGTTTTATTAATTATTTTAATTTTAATTTTTTTAAATTTTATTTCAGTTTTAGTGTATTTATTTTAAATTTTAGTTTTAGGAATTTTAGTACTTAAACCAAACAACAGAAATGTTGCCTTTTCAACTAACTGAAATATTTAAAGTACTACTGAAAGTATGATTTTGTGCATCTTTTTGCATCTTATTACTTTTTAAAAACATTTATTTAGTTTGTTGTTTAAAATTTCTGTTTTAGTTTCATTATTTTTAGTTTCAAAAATGTTAAATGTTTCCTTGGCAATTAGCTAAAATATAGTATATATTCACTTAGACTTTCAAATAAAAGTAGTGTTTTCAGTTTTATTACTTTAAAATGTTTATTTAGTTTTTATTTTATTTTTTTATTTCCGTTTTAGTTTCATTATTTTTAGTTGTAGTTTTAGTCTTTGTAGTACTCAAAATATTAATTTGTAATTTATTTAAAGTATAACCGAAAATAGTTGCAGTAATTTTGTTGTGTTTTTTTAAAAGTTTTTTTTATATCTATTTAAATTTATTCATTTTATTTCCTTTTTAGATTAGTTATTTTAATTCTTCAATGTAATCAAAATGAAAATGTGAAATATTGCCTCGCAACTGACTGAAACATTTACTTAGTATAACTGAAAGTAGTTTTAATAATTTTGTTGTGTTTTTGTCAGTTTTATTACTTTTTTAAATAAAAATAAATATAAATAAATATTTCTATACACTGTAAAAAAAAAAAAAAAAAGAAAGTTGGCCAAATTTAAAATTTTAAGGCAATCAGTTTCAACAGATTTTTTAGTTTTCTCAACTTGTCGTTTTAAGTTTATACAACAAAAATTTGAGCATCTCCCACAAAAATAAGTTGAGCAAACTCAAAAATCTGCTGAAGCTGGTAAAAAAAATTTTTTTTAAGTTCGCTCAACTTTTTTTCTTTTTTTTTTCACAGTGTATAATTTGCATAGAATTTGTCAATTTATAAATTACATAAAATTTCAAATTCTCTATAAGCTTCTATAAATAATAAAACTGAAAGTTTTTAACATTTTATTTTATATCAAATAATGTAAATGTTTTTTAATAGGTGATTATTTTAGTTGTAGTTAACAGTAATAACACAGTGTCAGACTGGTGTTTGTGAAGGCCAGTCAGTGGTTGATTGGTCTGTATTTCTCTCTCAGACTCGCAGCGAGGCGGCGATGACGGTTTTGAGCGGTCACGTGGTGGTTTGTATATTCGGGGATGTGAAGTCGGCTCTGATCGGTCTGCGTAACCTGGTGATGCCTCTGAGAGCCAGTAACTTCCACTATCACGAGCTGAAGCCCATCGTGTTCGTGGGCTCTCTGGAGTATCTCAAGAGAGAGTGGGAGACGCTACACAACTTCCCCAAAGTCTCCATCTTACCTGTGAGCGGACAGCAGTCTCTGTTTAACCCGTGATGCACTCTAAAAATCTGGAAAAATAGGACACAATACACTGTATAATTTGAAGGAATTTTACCATACACTAAGACGAGACACTGCAGGTGAACAGGGTGAAAAAAATAACTAATAATTATCGCCTTGCTTATGCAATGATTGATTGCATTCATAATTGCAAACATTTTTCATATTACAAGTTTTCTAAAATGGGATATGCAAGTGAGTCATTATTTAATGAAATATGCACTAATTTGCATACATTTCTAGTACAAAAATCTAAACACTAGATGATGTCAGTTTCAAAATTCTTTTTTGACATATTAGAGTTTTAATGCTTAGAACGGACAGAAAACACTATATTTTCACAATTTTGGGGGGAGTAAAATGTTTTATCAAATTATATATGAACAAATCCCTCTGTAAAAACCTTCAGGACATAAACAGGGATAATAACTGTAAAGTTTGGTATTGAAGTGGAGATTAATGGCTCAGTGTAGGAGAAAAAACTCATTTTGAGTTGTAATTGAAATCTGTTGATACAAATATATAAAGTGCTATAAAAGAAACACTTAACAGTGTCTTTTGGATGTTTTCTTTCCACTAGTCTGAAAAAAGCCCAAAACTTGACAGGTGCATCAAAAAACAGTGTTTTTCCCTTTAAAAATAAAGGTGCTTCAAAAGGTGTTTGGTTTTTGAACCATTTTTGGTTCCACAAAGAAGCTTTCAGTCAAAGGTTCTTTAAAGAACCATCTCTTTCTTACCTTTTTAGAATCTGAAGAACCTTCTTTTGCCACAAAGAAGCTTTTGTGAAACAGAAAGGTTCTTCAGATGTTAAAGGTTCTTTATGGAACCATCTTCTGTGGCATCGTGAAGCACCTTTACTTTTAAGAGTGTATTTATTTTTTACAGGTGTTTAACCAGTTTTTTAAATTTTACACTGTGTTTTAGAGTTACCAGAAATGTCTGTAAAATGAATGGATGATGTTGTGTGTAATGAGCTGCCAGTACTTTTTCTGTTATTTTACAGATTTGTTTTACAGTGTGGCGTTTCAGCGTCACGTTTCTGACGTGTGTCTCCTGTTTAGGGAACTCCACTGAGTCGAGCCGATCTGAGAGCCGTCAACATCAACTTGTGTGACATGTGCGTCATCCTGTCGGCCAATCAGAACAACATCGACGACGCCTCTCTGCAGGATAAGGAGTGTATTCTGGCGTCTCTCAACATCAAGTCCATGCAGTTTGACGACAGTATTGGACTCTTGCAGGCCAACTCTCAAGGTAAAGACGGGACCGGAACCGTCCCCGGCTCAGATTTTCGATTTCGTTAACCTATAAATGCAGAAGAAAGCAAAAAATATTAAGCA
This sequence comes from Acrossocheilus fasciatus, assembly GCA_036784905.1. Taxonomy (NCBI): domain Eukaryota; kingdom Metazoa; phylum Chordata; class Actinopteri; order Cypriniformes; family Cyprinidae; genus Acrossocheilus; species Acrossocheilus fasciatus. The sequence goes on along the minus strand of CM071949.1, from coordinate 29,751,862 downwards.
TCACGGGTGAATATTTAATGAGCAATGCACTATTTTGTAGAGGAGATTTTCACCTATGATTCAGAGCCAAATTACAGGACGGTAAAAATAACTTAGTATATGATCATTTTATGATTGCACAGAGGTTGGTAGGCCTATTAGTAAAATCTGTTGACTTTATCCATCTTTGTTGCATTATATGCCAATAGTGACCATTCAAAAATGTGTTTTGTGTTTTTTTCCTGAAGTCTGCAGGACTGTAACTCAAAAAGCATTTATAGTTTCAAAATTATTTGTACTTCAGACTTTAAATTCATCAAGTATCAGCTGTATACAAAGTGAACAACATTTGGCTTTTGTCTGCTGAAAACATGTACAATTTACTCTTGGGACCATATTTAGATCATATATCTCTGGAATTTAATCAAATGTGGACTTAAAAATAAGATACGAAGAGGAAAGCTTGTTAAGACCCAAAATCTAAAAGGATATTAAGGTATCTTTAATGCTTCGTGAGCTACAGGCACGCAAAGCTTTATAGACAAAACTTGAAATGTGCTTTTTTCCCATTTTTGAGTGGTCACCATTGGCACATAATGCCAAGTCAACAGATTCACTAATAGAGCTATCAATAACATGAAGTAAAAAATAACATGATGCTACCATCTTTCTGAAGTCATTTTTACACCCCTGTAATTTGGCTCCGAATCTCAGGTGAAAATGTCATTTTGACGGCCCTCTACAAAATAGTGGATTACTCATTAAATATGCAAATATTTTGGCTTTCATCACTACTTATGTTTGCCTTTCGTTAGGAAGAATATGTGACCCTGGACCATAAAACCAGTCTTAAGTCTCTGGGGTATATTTGTAGCAATAGCCAAAAATACACTGTATGGGTCAAAATTATCCATTTTTCCTTTATGCCAAAAATCATTAGGATATTAAGTAAAGATCATGTTCCATGAAGATATTTTGTACATTACCGTAAATGTATCAAAACTTATTCTTTGATTAGTAATATGCATTGCTAAGAACTTCATTTGAACAACTTTAAAGGCGATTTTCTCAATATTTAGATTTTTTTGCACCCTCAGATTCCAGATTTTCAAATAGTTGTATCTCAGTCAAATATTGCCAAACCGTACATCAATGGAAAGATTATTTATTCAACTTTCAGATGATGTATAAATCTCAATTTCGAAAAATTGACACTTAAAGACTGGTTTTGTCGTCGAGGGTCACATATTAACAAAATGAAACATTTGAGCTGAGGAAGTTTGGGAAATTAGGTTGATTTAACACCAGTCACTGTATTCATGTATTTGTGTGCTCTGCTCCAGGTTTCACTCCTCCTGGCATGGATCGCTCGTCTCCGGAGAACAGTCCCGTACACGGATTGGTGCGACAGGCGTCCATAACCACCGGAGCAAACATTCCCATCATCACAGAGCTCGGTGAGAATCACTCATATTTAAGCCCAAACTAATACATTTATTCATCAAGAACGCATTGAATTGATCAAAAGGGACACTAAAGACATTTATAATGTTACAATAGATTTCTATTTCAAATAAACTTTCTATTCATCAAAAAAAAAATCATGAAAAATTTAATATCACAAAAACATTGATAATAATCAGAAATGTTTGTTGAGCAGCAAATCAGCATCTTAGAATGATTTCTGAAGATCATGTGACTCTGAAGACTGCAGTAATGATGCTGAAAATCACAGAAATAAATTACAGTTTAACAGATATTCACATAGAAAATGTAATATTTCACAATTGTACTGTTTTCACTGTAATTTTGATCAAATAAATGCAGCCCTGGTGAGCAAAAAATTTGCGAACACTTTACAATAAGGTCCAATTAGTTAACGTCAGTTAATGCAATACATTTTTATTTACAATATTTATTTATTTTTGTTAATGTTAGTCAGTGCTATTTCAGTTTCATTGAGCTATTATAGTTTTTTTATCAATATTTGAATGTTTTTATTTTTAGACATTTTGTTTTATTTTCTAATATGTCTTTATACATTTTTATCTAACAATTTAAATATTACATAGAAAAATATATTTAAATATCAAAAATAATTAAACCAAATTTATTTAAAACAATGAGAACTATTGCCTTCTTTGAGTTTGAGGTTTGATTTGATTTTAAGTTAAATCTTTCATTATTTGAAATTAAATTGAATTTTTTTTATCTTTAGTTACTGTAACTAATAACCCTGACATTAATTAATAAAAATACAGCTATTCATTGTTAGTTCACGTTAGCTCAATAATATTAACAAATACCTTGGATGTTGAAATAAACATTAATGAATATTTTATTGAGAGTTTAACTAATGTTAACAAATGGAACCTTACTGTAAAAAAAGTCCTACTGACCCCAAAGCATCTGAGTGTGAACGGCTGTTTTAATAACAGTTGAAGCGAGTTTCTAGGTTTATAGTTGCAGAGTGTAAAACAACTAAACGGCTGGTTTTGGTAACTGGTTGTTTTATGCTGCTAGCTAAAACAGACAAGTTGCTGCCCCTGGTTTCTCTGAGCCAGGACAAGAGCAGCGGGACCAACATCCCAATGATAACCGAGCTGGGTAAGAACGGCTGGTGTTCCTGTCGCTCTGTGGAGGTTTCTGCTCTTCTTCTGTTCCTCTCTGGTGTTTTTCACTGTTGGCATGACTTCCGGTATGAGCGTTTCTGCAGCATGCTGTGCATCGCGTGTGCTTCTGTGTGGCGAGACGCGCTGCTGGTTCCTGTCAGACCGATCGAATCTGTCATCTGCTCGGAAATGATCTGTCACTCCGTGTCTCTGACAGGACACACAAAGGCCCAGGGTCCGAAATGAACTTCCTTCCATAAATGATTTTTTCTGGCCATGAAATGGCATTTTTGCCAATTTTTGATTTCAGTCATTTTAATTGTAGTAAATGTGTTGTTTGTTTTGCCAGTGTTGAAAACAATAAAAATAAAAACATTCAAATATTGATAAAAATGATAATAGTTTTAAATAAATCATTTTTACTGAACATGAAAGTGCATTTTTACATGATTTTTATTTATTAATATTATGAATGATTTTTTTTATAAATTATAATTTTCGTAAATTTGTTGTACATCAGTGTATATATATATAAAACACATTTCTTAATAAATTTACCAGCAATGTAAGTTTTATTTTATTTACTTGCCAAAGTTTATGCATTTTCCTTTTATTTACTTGCCATTAAAATAATTTTTTAATAAGTTTCTCCTTTATGAAAATTATGAATTTTTTAATGTATTTTTTATTTTGTATTTTTTTGAATTGGTTGTCATTTTTATATCTTCTGTTTTCATTTTCATTTTTGTTAAAGGTTTAGTAATTTTGTTGTGCATTTTTGTCATTTTTATTATTATTACAATTTTTTTTAAATGTGTATAGTTTTTATTAATTTTTATTTCAGTTTTAGTTATTTTTGTACATCAAGTTAAGCTAAATGAAAATGAGAAATGTTGCTAAACTTGCTAAAATAAAATAAGTTTATTCTTTTTTATATTTTAATTTAGTTTTAAGTAAAACATTTATTTATTGATTGATTCACTGATTGATTGTTTTAGTTAATAACCTTTCTTTTGTCGTGTTTTATCAGACTGCCTCATAATATATATCATAACATCGTGTTTCTGCTGAAACGTCTCAAGATAAACTTCATCTTGATGATCTTTAAAGGTCTTGTTAAAGTTCTTTACAGCCGCAGGTTGCATCAGTTCATTTACTTGCCAAATTCTTGTATTTGGTGCTGAAAAAAAGTGTTCATTTTTGACCCTGTGTTGTCCTGTTATTTTCTGTGAATAATTTAATAAGACTCCTCATTAAATGAAACACATTCCTCACAGTCAGTGTGTGTGTGTGTGTCTGCAGTGAACGACTCAAACGTCCAGTTTCTGGACCAGGACGATGACGACGATCCCGACACGGAGCTGTACCTCACGCAGCCGTTCGCCTGCGGGACAGCGTTCGCCGTCAGCGTGCTGGATTCGTTAATGAGTGCCGTAAGTGAACGCAAACACAGCGGCGTCAGGCCTCGAGTCGCGCTCCGCTCCGCGTCTGTAACCTAAGAAAACACTACGATGCAAATAGAAAAGGCACCAGCAAATTAAGAAAACATCTTCATCAGTTTGACATCACAACACAAACAAAGACATGCACAAGTAGCACAGACCACAACCAAATTACCCCAAATACAATCCATGGTTAATTTTGTACCTGGTTTTACACTATAGTAACCATTTTTTGTTTTTATTTAGTTTTTATATAATAAATGTACGTAACACTTTATTTTAAGGTGTCCTTGTTACACATATTACATGCACTTACTATTATAACAACAATTAATTATGCATAATTACATGCAAGTAACCTTAATCCAAACCCTAACCATATAGTAAGTACATGTAGTTAATTAAGAAAACTCAGGACTTATGTGTATAACTACACTGTAACAAGGACACCTTAAAATAAAGTGTAACCTGAATATAATTATCAATTAATTAATTTTAATAGTAAAACCATATGCTATGCTTGATTTTTGTAGGGAAAGTTGTAAAAGTAAGTTAGCCAGCTTGCATAAACTTTCACAGTTACTGTGTATTTCGTAAGCTTATTTAGGCTAATAATATATATATATATACATGTATATAAAAAGAGCTGTAAGGAATCGTATGAGCAACTAAAATCTCACCTTTTAGAGCAAACATTGATAAGTATGTCCCAGCCATGTTCGTCACTTTGCGGTTCTTTATTAGGATGTGTTGTGAGTATTTGCAGTGCATTAGTTGACAAATGAATGAAGGTGTTTTAGTAATTTGCATGTGTTTTTTTTATTTGCAGCGTGTTGAGGTCTCTCGGCCTCTGTAGTAACGCTCCTCTCTCTCTCTCTCTGTCTCTCAGACGTACTTCAATGATAACATTCTGACCCTGATCCGGACGCTGGTGACCGGCGGAGCTACGCCGGAGCTGGAGGGTCTGCTGGCGGAGGAGAACGCGCTGCGCGGAGGATACAGCACTCCGCAGACGCTGGCCAACAGAGACCGCTGCCGCGTCGCACAGCTGGCGCTTTACGACGGACCCTTCGCTGACCTGGGGGTGAGACTGACCTCTCTTACTTCTTTATTTACTTCATGTTTAACCCTCAGGTGCTGCTCGTGTGGAGGTCAAAAATGACCAATGTTATTTAGATAATGTTTTTTATTTAACATTTTGCATATGTAGAGGAATTTATGGTAGCCTACTAAATTATATTTATGGAATAGTTATGATCCATATTATTATACCGATTAACCACTTTTTGAGCATAGACCTGAAAATGACATTTCTGACTTGTGAATGAAAATGAAATAAATCTTGGTTAAAACTCGTAACTTGGCTCCAACTCATAAATCTCGAATGCTTTGGAGCACAGACTCAAGTTTGAGGTCTTTTTAAAGAAGACACGTGGCAAATTATAGAAGTGAATATTACATTTTATATGAATATTTACATTTTATATGAAAAATATATTTCCTAAAACACATTTTACTCTAAAACTTTGTGAAAATAAAAGCCATAACAAAAAGTTGTGTTCTAAATTTGAGGTTGAAATTGAGAAAAGAGCTTTCAATAAGTTTTTATTTATTTATTTATTTTTTGTTTGTTTGGGTGCAGTACCAAACATGTCCACTAGATGAAATTTGCTTTCCATTTATTATTATTATTATAATTGTTTGTTCTCTTTTTGTGTTCTCATAGCAAGTGGCAAAAACTTTAACCCACCATTAACCCTGTAGTGAAAACCCTCCATTTTTGACTGAAAAAAAATTACTTTTTTTAAAAAAAAATAAAAATTTACAAAAACTTGAAATTTGGTAAAGGTTTCGGCACATTTGCTATGTGAACAAACAAAAAAATCATCAATATGATTTGAAAATGTTAAGTGGTCCTGGAAAAAAAAAAAGCGTCACGCTTGTACTTGTACAAAAATGGCCGCATTGGAAATGAATGGGAAACAAATTTCATCTAGTGGAAATGTTTGGTACTGCACACAAACTTAAAATCTTACTGAAAGTTTTTTATGATATCAACCTCAAATTTGGAACACAAGTTGCTTAGATTTTTTTTTTTTTTTTTTTTTAACAGTTTCATAGTAACACATGTTTTGGAAAATATATGCAAAAATATATAAAACAGGACTTTCTTGATGTTTGGAGGCCTGAGAGTCAAATACTAAAATGATTTGAATCTATGTTATTAAATATCTTTAAATCTGCATCACCGTATAATGTTTATGCTTGTGTTTTTTCAGGATGGAGGCTGTTATGGTGATTTATTCTGTAAAGCATTGAAGACGTACAACATGTTGTGTTTTGGAATCTACCGATTAAGAGACGCACACCTGGGAGCACCCAGCCAGTGCACCAAACGGTGAGTGAACCAGCTTTACTAGCTTTACTGTGTGGTCGGTAATATTTGTAATGTTTTTGTCTCTTCTGCTCACCAAGGCTGCATTTATTTAATCAAAAATACAGTGAAAACAGTAAAATTGTGGAATATTACTATAATCTAAAACAGCTGTTTTCTGTGTGAATATCCGTTTAAATGTAATTTATTTCTGTGATGCGCAGCTGTATTTTCAGCATCATTACTGCAGTCTTCAGTGTCACATGATCTTCAGAAATCATTCTAATATGCTGATTTGCTGCTCGAGAAACATTTCTGATTATTGTTAATGTAGTGTTGTGCTGATGAATATTTAAAGTTCAAAAGAGCAGCATTAATTTGAAATATAATTTTTTAAATGATGTAAAACAAACATTTCATGCATTTTTGTAATTGAGGAAAATCTGTATAATTCAATAAGTTGTAGATACATAAAATGAATGAAAAATACATAAAAGAAATACACAAAATACAAAACAAATGCACCAAATATAAAGAACATGATGGATAAAGTGTACGTGTTTCAACTTACGTTTTGCATTTTTAGTTAATATTACATTAAAATATTACAAGTTAGTAAAAATACTAAATATTCAATTAATCTTATATAAATAATATTACATTTTCCGATCATATAAATTGCAGTGAAAAATAAAATAAACTTCAACATTAAAATGTGAATAAAGTACAAACAATACATGCTAGAAATATACTGTACAAAATACAAAAGAAAATATAAAGTCATTGCTGTATAAATTGTACATATTTCAGTTGAACAAAATCAATATCAGGCCAATGCCTAGTTCAAAAGAATAGAATTTATTTGAAATATGTGACCCTGGACCACAAAACCAGTCTTAAGTGTCAAATTTTTGAAAAATAATCTGAACACATAATCTTTCCATTGATGTATGGTTTGTTGGACAATATTTGTCTGAGATACAACTATTTGAAAATCTGGAATCTGAGGGTGAAAAAAAACTAAATATTGAGAAAATCACCTTTAAAGTTGTTCAAATGAAGTTCTTAGCAATGCATATTACTAATCAAAAATGAAGTTTTGATACATTTACGGTAAGAAATGTACAAAATATCTTCATGGAACATGATCTTTACTTAATATCCTAATGATTTTTGGCATAAAAGAAAAATCGACAATTTTGACCCATGCTGTGTATTTTTAGCTATTCCTTCAAATATATCCCAGCGACTTAAGACTGGTTTTCTAACAATGTAATAATACATTTTGGAAAACTTTTGGTGTAAAATTTTGGAATTCATTGCCTGATTATTTAAAATCTATTGCCAATTATAATAATTGTAAAAAACAACATGCTGTTACACCCAGCACTGACGTCAAATGAAACTGTTGTGTATGTTTGTTTCTCTGGTGACAGATACGTGATCACGAATCCTCCGTATGGCTTCGAGCTGGTGCCTACAGATCTGATCTTCTGCCTGATGCAATTCGACCACAACGCCGGCCAGACGCGCACCAACCTGTCCACTCACTCCACCTACTGCCCCAGCAAGAAGAGCCCATCCGCCCACTCCATCCCCTCATCCGCCCGGCCGGGCCGCAGCCGGAGCCGCGACCTGCGCGACAAACAGAAGTACGTTCCTCTGTAAGCGTCAGTGCGCTCGCGTCACGTCACGGACTCTTATCGCAAACGCAAATCCCGGACTTTATTTTTTTACACGTATCAAATGTTTACTTCGCACATCGTCTTTAGCACACTAGAAGTTGCATCTGTATAAAGCACCGGCCAGCGTTTACACCACAAACTACGATCAGTACGTCTTACACGGGTAACACTGTGTTGGGTTAATGAATCAGTTTTACCATTTTGCACTTTAACTGCACTTTAATCCTACAGTTTGACAACAGTGACCTGACGAACGCTCGTGTGCTTCATCATCGCATCACGCCTCTGTGCTTCTGCATCCTGATATTGCTGATATAACACGGCTGCTGGCTCGTGTTACCCACATACAGTGGCTCCAAACGTCTGACGGCTTGCAATTTTAGTTAATAAAAAATTACATTCAATTATTCAGTCAGTACATTTAAATTTAAATATTTAAATGTAAATTTTTTTTTTTGCAATTTTTTTTTTTTTTACAGAAACTGTTTTTTTTGGAAATGAATTTTTTGCAACAGTTTCAGAACTCAAATAATGTAATACAAAATTTTTGTGGATTTTAGGAATAAAGAAAAATCTGTACAGTTCAATCCATTGCAGATACATAAAATAAATGAACAATGCATACTCAAAATATGCTGGCAAATACACCAAATATAAAGGACACGGTGAATACATATTTGAATTGATATTTTGCATTTTTAGTTATTAAAAAGTCGAGAAAAACATTAAATAGTAAATAAATTATATTGATAAACATGACATTTTCTGATCATATAAATTGATGTTAAAATTTAAATTAACTTGAATTTATTTTTAATGATGTAAGAAGAGAACAAAATCTGCACAATTCTATTAATTATTAAACGTAAAATAAATGAACAATACGTACTAGAAATACACAAAATGTGCTATAAAATTAATCAAATATAAAGGTCACAATGGGTAAAGTGTACATATTTTAATTGATGTTTTGCATTTTCAGCTACTAAAAAAATACATTGCAATTTTTCAAGTCTATAATGATATTAAATAATAAATTAATGTTAATAAAGAATATGAAATTTTCTAATCATACATTTCAGTGAAAATTTAAATACAATTTTTGTAACTTGTGATGTATTTTCAAACAATTTAGATTATTTTGTAGATTTTTCAACATAAGAAAAAAAACTGTACGATTTTAATGAGTTGCAGATCCATAAAATAAATGAACAATACTATACAAAATCCAAAACAAATGCACCAAATATAAAAAACTGCATATATTTTAATTGAACAAAATCAATATCAGGTCAGTGTCACAAAACCTTTTGATTAGTGACAGAGAAATCTGAAATATTACTTTGTCATAAAGTAATTTTCTCAGACATTTGGACCCACTGTACTTACACATCAATATATATGTGCTCATAAAGAATGTTAGTATTTTTCAAATGTTTTTATTTTCCATTCACTGCCTTCTTGAGACGACAGATGACACAATGAGAGTTTAATCACACCAGCCTTGACAGAAACGCATAGCAAACGCATCAAGACGTACGCGAAACAAAGGCTAAAGGTCCGCGTGATTCCTGACCGGGTTTATGGTCAGGTTAGCGACAGGTTCATTGTGATTTAGAAACACAAACTCAAATGAAGCGAATGGAAACGCGCTGATTCTCTGACGTTGAAGCATTATTCCTCATGCTGGTTTAATGCGCTTTCCTGCAGCCGTCGCTCCACGTTTCTGTGCTTGAGAGTCATTTGACAAATGTTTTATCTTCCATTCAAAACCTTTTCCATATTTCTAAGGCTGTTAAACTCTTTTGGACTGAACTCGTGCTGTTTGGTTGGTATAACTCACGTAATATATGAAAATGTTGCGATGCTGCAAGAATAAAGTTGTTTGAGTATTTGTAAAGAAGCAAGCCGGACGTTTGTTTGCTTTTTATGTTTAATTCACGTTCATTGCTATAGTAAGACGCTCACACCAAAGTTTTGATTCTCTAAATATCACGTGTAAGAGATTTTTCTTATATGATTATAATGAACTAGTGTATGCGATATCTTAAACATAATAAAAGTATTTTTTTTCTGTATTGATGATGTGACGTCTTTGCTTTTAAAACACTTAAAGCGTCTGCGTTTGCTCAGGACCTCATTTTCATTGATATTCCTTTTATTATTTTAAAAAAATATACTTTTTGTGCTTTTCATATGTATTTTTTATACTTTTTAATTGTATTAATTTTTATTTTAGAATTTTAAAATTAAATTTAGATTTTAATAATTTAATGTAATTATAATCATTTTATTATTTAATCATTTTATATACTGTAAATTGATTACTTATAGTACAAATACACTTGTAAATACTTGCATATATATAATTTTTAATGTTACAATATACACTAACATTTAAAAATTATATTTTATTGTATTTTATTATTTTAGCCATTTAATTATTATGATTATTTTATTATTTAAATTATTTAATGATTATAAATTGATAAAAAAGTATTTTTTCTTACATACAAATACATTTGTAAATACTTGCATTTTTTTTTAATTTTATAATATTTTAGTTTGTATTTTATTTTAATAATTTAATTAAATGTAATTATTATCATTTTAATTATTTAATGATTTTTATACATTGATATATTTTTTAAACCTAAGTATACTTGTGCATATATATATATATATATATGAATGAATGAATGAATGAATGAATGAATGATACAATTTTATTTAATTTTATGATTTTTTTTTTAATTTTAGATTTAATTTTAATTTAATTTTAGAAATGCATAAATTATTTTTTATTTAATTTTTATTCAAATTATTTAATTGTTATAAATTGCTGAATATTTGAAAACATGCACCAATATAAATGTGTGTGTGTGTTAAAAAGATTGAGTTCCCTCAGAAAATCAGGACGTTTGAACTTACTCCATTTACTCTCTCTTTAAAGTGCGCCCAGGACCAATAGAGGGGTTTCAGGTATGGAACTAAATGCATGTCATTACTGCAACCATCTCTCATAATTCAGAGGGTTATGAGCTGAAAAGTGCATTGAATCCGTCATGCCAGCATTAATTCTTTGCTTTCTGACTGAAAGCAAAGCAGCTTTTGGCGGTTCTGGCTGTTTTGCTGAAGGTCATCTCTGCAGTGCATGCGTCTCCAGATTCAGGGCTCTGCTGTACTTCAGTAGTTGTTTTGATCTCTTGATATCTATGATCTGTCATAACACTGAGAATGCTTTTACCATTGCAACCGTCTGTAGAGATTTAGCTCGCGTGTCTGTAGTACATACTCTGTAGTATGCATGGTTTTGGTTTCCAAATATATGAGCATGATTACAGCAAAATCATTTGAAAGAAGTTCTAACATTGTAAATGACCTTGAATGCCTTCACCAAAAACATAATAATAACAATTTAAAAAATACACATTTTGCATTAAAAATAACCCGACAGTGATATGTAAATGCACAAAAAAAAAAAAAAAAAAATCTACGAAACATTGCGTTGCAAGACTTTCTGGTGAAGTTGCTGGAGAAACTGCTCCTTTTGGCTTTTTTTCCTTAAGTATTTTAACCAAATATTAAGATTGTTGAATTATACAATATACATATATCCCATTTTGATGACTTTGCTTATGACTTTTTAACTCTATTTACTGGTATATTCAAATTACATCTTTTGCATTCAAATAATTAAAAAAGCATGGACACACATGCATATAATTGCACCAAAAAAAAAAAATTCTGGTGAAGTTGCTGGAGAAAGTTTTTTTGTTTGTTTGTTTTTGCTATAAATTTATTTGGCTAGTATACATTTATTTAGTTTTATATCGTTTTTGATAATATTTTGAATTAAAAAACTTTTACAATTAGAAAATAAAATGATATTTTCTGTTTTCACTTTAATTTTAGTTAAAGTTTTAATAATTTTGTTGTGTTTGCCATTTTTATTATTATTATAATTTTTTTTAAATATCTGTATTTTAGTACTTCAACTTTAAATGAAAGTCTTGCAGTCTTATTATTATTATTATTATTATTATTATTATTATTAGAGTCTTAAAATCTTAAAAAATGTTAAAATTGGTTCAATAATTTTAATGAGTAGATCATATTTTTTTTGCCATGCTGAAACTAAATGAATTGTTAATATAAAATGTATTAAATGTTAAAGTAAAACATTTTTATGGTTGTAATTTTAGTTATTATTATAATACTATAATAACCCTGCTATGAATGCGTTATGTAGTGATGAACAAACATTTCAAAACTCATCAGTGCATGAGATGGAGCTTGTGTAGCTAAATTTGCTTTCATGTACATGTGCACTTCATGCTTCAGGCGTACAATAAATGATGTCAATCATTCTGCAGATAAAAACTGGTACACAGACGAACCTGAGAACAGCTTCCCTAGAAACACACAAAGCAAACACACCAGCACACACACAGCCAATCAGACCAATCAGTACAAACCCACCAGCAACATCATCCAGCCAATCAGAGAAGTGGAGGAGGAGCCTTGAGACGACCTCATCGGACTCACCTGATCACGGATCCTCAGATCCTCACTGGAACTCAGTGATGGGCTTCAGTGGTTCTCAACTGGTTTTGCTTTTGGAGATCAAATGGTGACCCGACAAGACCAACACTGTTTATCATAAAGATGAAAAACACTTCCAACTTTCCTTTAACCCTCGTAATGCATTCAGGTCTGTTCTGAGCCAGAAGAGATGCATAAAAATTGCTTAGTTTTTAGTAAAGGAATGAAACTTTGCAAGTGTTTATAGACACCTCAAAGAACACATGATTTCATTTTTTCCTTTTTTTAAAAAATGTATTTATTTATTATATTTTAAGAGATTGAACGATTTCAAATGTTCAGGTCATTTTGACCCGGAGCACCAATAGGTGTCAGAATACTTTTAAAATTATCTATGGTGTTAAATTTGTGTCAAAAAACACAAATATGTGACCCTGGAGCACGAAAGCAGTCATAAGCAGCACAGGTATATTTGTAGCAATAGACAACAATACACTGTATGAGTCAAAATTATCAAATTTTCTTTTATGCCAAAAATCATTAGGATATTAAGGTAAAGATCATGTTCCATGAAGATATTTAGTAAATTTCATACCGTAAATATCAAAACTTAATTTTTGATTAGTAATATGCATTGCTAAGAATTCATTTGAACAACTTTAAAGGTGATTTTCTCAATATTTAGATTTTTTTGCACCCTCAGATTCCAGATTTTCAAATAGTTGTATCTCAAATATTGTCCGATCCTAACAAACCATACATCAATGGAAAGATTATGTATCAGCTTTCAGATGATGTAGAAATCTCAATTTCAAAAAATTGACCCTTACGACTGGTTTTGTGGTCCAGTGTCACATATATATGTTGTTTTCTTAGAAACAGATATGTAAGTTTCATAATTTTTTGAGTTTTTAGCAATCATGAGTTTTAAAGTCATTCCAGTGGGGTTAATACTGGGAATTCTCAGATTATATGTTTTTTTTTTATTTATTTTTTTTATAAATTTATGCAATTATATACTGTATTCAAATAAGACTTCTATTCAATATTGGAGAAAATATCTATATTTTACAACACAGTTTTACGACACACTTTTTTTTTTAAATTTCAAAGAATTTCTCAATTTTTTATTTGATCAAAAAGTGGTAACTGCATTAAAAACATGGTGATGACATGTAATATTCAAAACTTTGACATGTTTTCACATTCACTCATTAATGAGAAGTTGCTGATCAGATACAATATGGTTTTGGTTGAAAAATATTAAGTTACAACTTTTATAAAGCAACGATTCTTGAGATCGCATACAAATGCAAACACTACAGATTTTGAATGCATTATGATGTCTAAAGTAATGAGGGGGAAAAAACATGTTGCCATGGCCTATTGAGATAATATATATATATATATATATATATACACTGTAAAAAGTGAAAGTTGACTTAACTTAAAAAAATTTAGGAAACCCGTTGCCTTAAAATTAAGTACATAATAATTAAAAGAAAAAAGTTAAGTGAACTTGACTATTCAATTAACTTATTTTTTTAATTATCATATACTTAAAAATTTTAAGGCAACGGGTTTCCTCAATTTTTTTAAGTTAAGTCAACTTTCACTTTTTATAGTGTATATATATATAAAACAGTGTAACAGGTTTTTATTTATTGTTGAATGTATCACAAACAATCTGTCTATACTGTATTGTATGCATTTCATTTATTGCATCAAGCATTGTTGTTCTCTGCCGACTTAAAAAAAAACATACATAAAACACATTTATGGCTTATGACCAGTTGAGAACCACTGGTTTTGGAAACAAGTATCAGAATCGCTAAATAGAGCGTTATAGATCTAGAAGAGATGAGCGTAGAATGTACTGCACTTACTGTAGATGACAGAAATCTATTCTAACTACGAGCTAAATATGTATAAAGAGGTTTTCCTAGATATTAGCAGCACATAATTGGATTTACATCACTCTATACTAACACAACAGCATACAGTTGTCATTATTGGTGGGAAGTCAGCCAAAGAGCATCAGTGTTGGATCAGGTTATCCGCCACAGGTCGCGCAGAGCGGGCACAGGTCCTCCCTCGGTCCGGCTCGGGATTGGCCACAGAATCCAAAACCAATCCAGATGCTGGACACATTAAATCTAGAAAATAAACTACGATTATAGCTGGATCAAATGGCAGCTTCGCCGTGTTCTTGTACCAATGATTATGCACTGTAGCAATAAATCTGCTGTTTCACCTGAGATTTGTTTGGAAGGAAACCGTGCATTTTATTGGGTTTTACCTCAATAATGCATTGCGAGGTTTAATCAGTTTCATAGCGTCTGAGGCTAGAGGTTCAGTTTCATGGCCTGTATAATGTTAAACGTCCTTTTGAGAATGAAACGCATTCCACATCTTGTGCCGATAGATTTGATCTGCAGTGTTTCTTTAGCTGTTTGCTTTCGATCTGAGCTTTTTACTGTTAATATCAAAGTGCTGTACATCATTTTATATGCATTTATTTGTCGCCTTGAGCTTCTGTTCACTTCTTCAGTCATTCCAGTGTTGCATATTAAACTCTGATCAGGTTAATCGTGTGCTTTATTTATATACATGTCACATGAGCCTTAACAGAGCTGATCTGAGATCAGCAGAGCTGGACTTGAGGGAGGACCTGCAAAAGACCCGCTCCAGCGAAAAGTGGCCCTGAAATCATCAACAACAACAATAAGACCATGCAACCAAGTTTAAGATTTAAAGACTGGATGACTGAAGACGAGTGACATGAATTTGCTCATGGTGTTTGATTAGTATGTATAATTTTAGTGATTCACACAAGCAGACGTATTTAAATGAAAATGTCTTAAGCATTAAGTGTGAATCATGTGGTTTAATATGTTGAATGAAGAGAGAACTGACTAGTGTGCTGCTGGAGTATTTAACATTATATACATGGCGACGCAGATATAAATACAATATATTATAATGTACTGTACAAAATGCTGTAAATAAAATGTACATGATTTTATTTTGTATTTTCACAGAATAAATATGGATGTATTAGTGTTGGTAATTGTGTAGTTATTTGATGATTTTGTTATTTCACAGACGGTATCTTGATGCAAGTAATAAGAGATGCAGGTGAAATAAACATCAGAGACCTGTAAATTGTGCACGGAAAAAAAAAAAAAAAATACAAAGAAATAAATAAAAATTAACTAATAAATAAAAACAAAATCTTCAATTTAATAATAATTAAATAATAATCAATTAAATATATATATATATATATTATTTAATAATAAACAAAATTAAAAAGAAATTAAATAAAACAAATAAAAATAAACAAATAAAATAAATTAAATAAAAAAATGAAAAAAAGATCATATGGTTCAAACTGTTTTATGCTTTAAAAAATGCCAATGAAATAAAACTCCTGAACAAACTCAGAATTACAGATATTTTGAAATTATTTGGATGAAGTCATTTTGAGCTACATTAAATAAAAACATAATACTATATGGTGGGGAAATGTTTAACTGTCAAATTGTCTATTAAAATGTCTACTTTTCTTATAGGCCTATATTCTGTTATAGATAGATAGATAGATAGATAGATAGATAGATAGATAGATAGATAGATAGATAGATAGATAGATAGATAGATAGATAGACAGACAGATAGACCGATAGATAGATAGATAGATAGATAGATAGATAGATAGACAGATAGACCGATAGACAGATAGATAGATAGATAGATAGATAGATAGATAGATAGACAGATAGACCGATAGATAGATAGATAGATAGATAGATAGATAGATAGACAGATAGACCGATAGACAGATAGATAGATAGATAGATAGATAGATAGATAGATAGATAGACAGATAGATAGATAGATAGATAGATAGATAGATAGATAGATAGATAGATAGATAGATAGATAGATAGATAGATGGTCAGGTGACAATTTTTCTTGATATCTGGTTTGATGCTAAACAACTATGGAAGCACGTTTCCGCCACTGAATAAAAAAAGGTTATTGTGATATTTTAGCTCACAATTCTAAAGTCAGAATTGTGTGATTATAACTTGCAATTGCGAGAAAAAAGTTTATAAGTCAGAATTGCGAGATATAAACTCGCAATTGTGAGTTAAAGTCCAGTTTTGAGGGGAAAAAAAGACTATGTTCTCAGAATTGAGAGTTTTTATCTCACAGTTCAGAGAAAAAAAGTCACTATTGTGAGAAAAAAATCTGAATTGCGAGTTTATATCACGCAATTCTGACTTTATTTCTCAGAATTGCGACTTTATGTCTCGCAATTGCGAGTTTATATCACGCAATTCTGACTTTATTTCTCGCAATTGCGAGTTTTTATTACGCAATTATGAGAAAAAGTCGCAATAACCTTTTTTATTTTTTTATTCAGTGGCGGAAACGGGCTTCCATACAAACAACTCTATTCAAATCAAATCAAATCAAAACGTTTCAGTCAATAACAAGAGTTCATGTGAGGGCGTCACACCAGACACGAGTCAATGTCACAGTCAGCCGAGACACAAACAGCATCCTGCATCAGCACCACAGCAATCAGCGTCTCCATGACGACAGGATGCTCTCCGTCCATCAGCGGCAGTCCAGATAAAGAGATCCTTCAGCAAAAACAAGCTGCTCATTACCCAGTGTCCGGCTTGATTAAGTGGCCTGCACCTCCTGTCGATACAGCCGTCATCAGTCTGAGATCTTAACAGCTGCTTCACTGAATCCAGTGACCTCTGGGCTCCACATCAGCCAATCTGACAGAAACGGACAAACCTTTACTCTCCTGATTAGAGAACCACGGTTTGTGTTCTTCTTCATTCAGTGGATCTGACAGAGCTCTGATAATGCAGGAAAACACTAATGAAGTGCAGCAGAAAATATACTGTGACCTGATGTCCATCTCAACTACATACATGACTAATGAAGCTACAGGACACTGCTGCTGCTCAGAGGTTTGCATTTAATATTAAATAAGAAATTATCAACTTTGTCTCAGCTGTTTTCTCTTAAAGAGACAGTTCACCCAAAAAGTGAAATGCTGCAATGCTGATATTTCTATGATGAAATTCTGATGCTTGTGATGTAAATCAATGACTTCTTTATAACAGTACAGCAGATACTGACATAAAATTACATATTGCTCTATATCTCCAATAATATGTCTTAGTAAGATGAGATTGAAATGATCCAAACATATAATGCAATGCAATCCAATGCTGATTGAGAGATGAAGAAATAAACGCTCCTCGGAAGATCCTGATGATCAGATCTTTTACTTGATAAACAAGTCATTTAGAGACACTGGAGGAAATCTGAGGATCAAATATGATACAGTGGCTTTATATACTACACATTTAAATGCAACAAAAAGCATCTTCCGTATCATAAGGTCAGAGTTATAGTTGTGCCCCGCAGCGACAGAAACCCCTGAGCCGCGTCTCTGGCGGCCGGAGTGATTCTGTTTTCAGAGCCAAAGGCCGTCCATCCATTTTACATGAGCTCTCATACAGCATACAAACTCACAAACACTGCACATCAAATATCAGAAATGCATCTGAGTTTACAAGCTGTTAAAATGCCAGCAAGCTGAGTGTGCTTTCAGGAAATACACTCATACAACTCAACACTGGCAAACAGATATGAACTCAATAAGACTGATATACTTTTAATAAAAAGCAGTGTTCAAGACTATTGTGAAATACCACATGCATATTAATGTAACATCATTGCATGAGCAAGTAACACTTGAAAAATGTAAATGTGAATATAAAAATAAAGATTTGATAGGAAAAAATATTGATACAAAATTGATTGACTTCAAAATGCAATCGATTGGAAATGGACTGAAAAATTCTAATTTTCAAAATTTTTAGTTAAAAAAAAAAATACAAAGTGACTTTAATTTTTCTTTTTAATTTTCAAATTTAAAAAGACTCTAAAATGCGAAATGACTCTAATTTATTTTTTCTTTTTTTAAGTTTCAAGTTCTAATTAATAAAGTAAAATCGGCTATTCATCAGAAGGTCATGAGACCGAAACGTTAATAAACATTTATTATTGATACTACGTGCAAGTATTGTTAGTGTGTGCGGGATTTTCTTTTTATTTCTAAAGCCCGAGACACACTGCACGATTTTAGCAATCCTATAAGATCAGTGCATGTCACATTGTGCGACATGGATCTAATAAACTTGGCTACGACGTGTGTGTACTGTGCGATGATGACACCTATTGACTCGTACACTACGACGCATGCATACATATGATACGCCACAACCCTAATCCAACCCATCGCGTAGCATATACACGCCAAAGTCCATTTTTGTGTATCAATACCACAAGTTTTCATTTTTATTTGGCGTACTATTTATACGCACTTTCATGAGATCAGGTTGACACACATTACTATAGAAGAATAAAACATCCTCAGCATGCGCTATATTGAGCAGTTGTAGTTTTTATGTGTGCTAAAAAAAGTGAAAGCGGCGAAAGAGGTAAGCAGCAATGGCCTGGTTTCACAGACAGGGTTTAGGTTAAAACAGGATTAGCCAATAGTTCAATTAGTTTTTATAAACATGCCTTGACATATTTTAAACAAATGCACTGACATAATTTAAGATAAGTTAGTGCAAGTTTCTTTCAGTTGAAACAGCTCAGACTTACATTTTAGTCTGAGATTTGGCCTAAGCCTTGTTTTTTAAACCGGGGGTTTATGTTTTATGTCGCGTTGACTTCATGTTGCATTTTTATTGGCTGGTCAGTAAACATGGATTGCGATGATCATGCTGTATCGTAGGCTATCTTTTTAGGAGCCACAATCACAGAAGTCGCCGCGATTGTTTCACGATGCCAATCTTTCGTCTGGGACAGCCGAATATCATGCAGTGTGTTTCGGGCTTTAGTTTTTTTACTTTTTTGGTCTTCTTTCCTACGCACCTATATACCACCTGCAGGTGTGCGATGATGATTGTTAACTGATTAATTAAAAAAAGACTAAAATGCAAAATGACCGTAATTTTCAAAAAATTTTTACAATTTTCTTCTTTAAACACAAAAAGACTAAGAAATGCAAAGTGACTTTTTTTTTTCTAATAATAATAATAATAATAAAAAAGATTCTAAAATTGTTAAATTATTCCTATTTTCTACATTTTTCCAACTTTAGAACTATATAACCGAGTCACTGTTAAGGAAGTATCAAAACAATACTAAATATATGTGAACAAATGTTTCTAATGATCTGAAAACATATTCACACACACAATGATATGACTATGCATCATTCAGAACTGAGAATGATGTTAAACATGGATTTAATTCCTGAATTTGAATAGAGTAGGTGCAGCAAACAGGATGCAGAATTCTATTTCAAATTTGAAATTAAGATGAAATTCAAACAAATTAATTTTTTAATAATAAATTATTTTTATACAGTATGATTTACCCATATACCACACAAAGAAAATTTGGGATAATTCCAGAAACATTATGTGATATTAATAATAATAAAATAATGTTACCTGTAGAAATGTGTATTTAATTGATATTTAACTTTTATTTATCATTTATGAGAGTTGGTGATTTCAGATTCAGCTTTTCTTTACTCAATCATGCCAAACTGTCAGGAGTGTGTCATGAACATTCAGAAAATACACACAATAACCCAGGCTGAATTAATATAAAGGCATACTTCACCACAAATGAAACTGAGATCAAAATGGATTTACTTTCTTAATAAATGTCATTTATTTTGCACAATTCGCCAGTACAAATTATTCTAAAGAAAAATATAGATTGTTTTCATAATCTTTTATCAAAATCCAAAAACTTTCCTTTTTTTTTCTGATGTAACCAAGGCTCTGCAGGTGGGGAAAATAGTCAAATAATGTCCCACATTGATTTTTCCTGTTATGTATTCTGTTTTACTCAAAAGATGTCACTTAAAAAAATGATTTATATTGATTTAATGTTAATTTTATATATGCATGCTTGTATTTTTAAAATATATTTTAAAAAATATACAAAAAGGCCAATATAAAATATATAGGTAGAACATATATTTGAATATGAATATATTGCAAAACATTTTTTGCATATTTTGAAATATATTTAAAAATAGTCAAAAACATGTAAAAATATATAATGTTTTATGTTTTAATTTGATTATATATATATATATATATATATATATATATATATATATATATATATATATATATATATATATATATCAAAATATAAATGTATAATTATTATATTATATTATTTCTATTTTTCCCACATGATGCTGAAGTCATCAATCTCGTGCCCGTGTCACAATGCTTCACTGTCTATAAATTTCTCATTCTCCAGATCCATCTCCCGATGACATGTTTGCATTATATTACATGACATATTTTTGTGTTTGTGTTTTAAATTTCATGTTTGTTCCTCTCAGTTCCTATTAGGATGCGTTACAGGCGTCCAGATCAAATAAAGCTGTTGCAGGGTGAAAAATGAGAGACGCTGAGCTGCGGATGGAAAGTATTGTGGTATGTAAGCTGATGCTGATCTTTTGCAAGCGTGCTTCAGTTCCACAATGATCCGTGACATTCACTCCCACATTATTGATGGCTGCTGGCTTGGGCAGAAATCGCCAGCTCAGCTCAGCAAACCGGCCAAATCACATCTGATCATCACAGCCATCAGTTACACACGCGCTGATACGACACTGACGGATCCGCAGCTGATGTTTAATGACGTGTCAGAGACGTCTGGACGGATATCAGGAGACTTTAGCAGGGAAGACATTCACATTTTCTGAATTGTTAATATGGAATTTTAACTCTATTCTGATTGAATGAGACACCGTAAAATAAAGGAATACGCTACTGAAATAGTACCAAATTTATATAATATAGTGTTCATGTATGTTCTAACTTCATTGCATCATTGCAACACTCAAAAAAATGAAATATGAATATAAATACAGAGATTTGTATATGCAAAATTACAAAATGAAATGCAATTTTTTTGTGTGTGTGTTTTTATTTATTTTCAAAGTAGCATATAGGTTACAACCAGGTTACAACAAACAAGAAAATGTACCAGACAAATACTACCCCCCACAACCTCCCCCTAACCCTCACCCAACCCACCACACATCAGGAATTTGAGGAAAAAATGAATAATGAAATGCAAAAAAAAAAAAAACATTTTTAAATGCTGTACAAAAAATAAATTATTGAAAAAATACTAAATTATTTTAAAAAAAAAGATTCAAAATGCAAAATAATAAATTATTTTAAAAAAGACTCAAAATGTAAAATGACTAATTTTCACATTTCTAAAAAAGTTCTAATTAAAAATTAATTCAAAATTACTGTTTTTTATAGATTTTTTATGTGACAGTTTTTTTTATGTTTACAATTTTCTAATTCAAAAAAATGCAAAGTGACTCATTTTTATTTCTTTCTAAATAAAGAAGGCTCTAAAAGTGCAACACACACACATATATATATATATATATATATATATATATATATATAATTTTTATTTTTTAATATACATTTTCTAATTAAAATAGACCAAAACATGCAGTGACTAATTTTTTTTATTAAAAGACTCCCCCCCCCAAAAAGACTTTAAATTCTAATTAAAAGACTCTAATTTTCTAAGTTTTTACAATTTTCTAATTAAAAAAGTCCCCCAAAAATTGCAAAATTATATAATCTTCTCGAATAAGTTCTAGTATTACAACCATGACATGCAACGCAAAATCCTCTGGTTCACATGCATTATGAGCAGAATCATATCTGACAACCACTAAACAGTCAAGTCAAGTCAAGTCACCTTTATTTATATAGCACTTTTAACAATACAGATTGTGTCAAAACTAAAGATGGTCCATCTTAATCTTAATGCATCATTTCAGAAAGAAAGAGCACACAGTAAAAGTCTGTAAAAGCCACACTTGCAATGATATTAGTGTGA
Source organism: Acrossocheilus fasciatus (assembly GCA_036784905.1). NCBI lineage: Eukaryota > Metazoa > Chordata > Actinopteri > Cypriniformes > Cyprinidae > Acrossocheilus > Acrossocheilus fasciatus. The sequence goes on along the minus strand of CM071949.1, from coordinate 29,729,208 downwards.
AAACTAGTTGGAAGCTTGTTGATGGAAATAACTGTGCTACTGTCATGCAACTGAAAATAGTGTGTTTGTGCATCGGCCGGATCGGCATCTGTGCATCGCAGAACAACTTTGGTATTAAAGCCCATTAGTTGTTTGCATGTTGCATCATCTGTGCGTCTGCTGTCTGACTGATGGCTGCTGTCTGTCTCTCAGCATCAGCACAAACTCAAGCGTTGTCATGAACTTTGAGGGATGTCCACAGAAACGCAGGAGATCATTGAGAGACCGTGTCAGATTTGTTGCGAGAAACAGGACAGAAACGGTGCAGCTGCCATATTAATGGTCAGTGTTTCCCATGATGCTGAGCGAGTCTGACATCATATCCTGTCAGCTTCACAACAGACAGCCCTTCAGTTACCTGTCAGGTGTTTCACAGCAGACGCGTGTTGAGTTCCAAGCCGACAGTCTCTGCTGTAAATATTACAACAATATTTAAATATTACAACAATAATAATAATAATAATATTGAATAGTAGCAAATCACAGTTTCCACAAGCATTTTAAAATGTACAAAAATAGAAAACAATTCCTATAAATTGTAATAATATTTCACATCACTGTATTTTATTCTTGATCAATCAAATCAAATGCACCCTTGGTAATCATCATAAGAGACTTCTTTCAAAAATATTAAAAAAAAATCATAATTATTGTAAACCTTTGACCAGTAGTTTGTGTGTATATAGACCAGTGTGTGTGTGTGTGTACTGTATGTGTGTGTGTGTATGTATATATATATATATATATATATATATATGTGTGTGTATATAAATACACACACACACACACACACACACACACACACACAGATTAAGGAGTTTTAGACCAAATGTGGGTTTGTTGTTATTTATGTCCAACATAATATAGACTGAATGACTGATATATACATTTAATGTGATATTAAAAAAATATTTTCAAGCCAGGTTAATTTTATACTGTACCATCTGTCTCTTTCATAAAGTGGGTGAACAGTTCATGCTATTATTTTATGTTGCTTCATAAAGAACTCCTGCATGAGACTGTTGTTTAGGTGTGTTTATGATAAATAGTTCATTTCTTATACAACTCACATTCCTGTATCTTGTGGGTCGCCGGACTGACACAGGCTCAGTCGAAGTGCAGGTCACAGTCAGGAGATCGGATCCAGACTCTGAGGTGTGAAAGACTGTCATCATGTGTTAATGTGAGCCGCCAGTCGAGCTCCGCAGGCGTCTCACCGAACCTCACAGCGAGACCGAGCCGGACCCAGCTGCTCGAGGGACGTTATGGACGGTCAAAGTCACTGCTGTCTGTCACTGCATCTGTTCATGGTTAAAGATTTAATGTAGCATTTCATCACTTACTCAGCAATTGAGCCTCTGCAGTGAATGGGTGCCGTCAGAATGAGAGTCTAAACAGCTGATGAAAACATCACAATAATCTACAAGTAATCCACACCACTCCAGTCCATCAGTTAACATCCTGAGAAGACAAAAGCTGTATGTTTGTAAGAAACAAATCCATCAAGACATTTTCAACTTCAAATTCATAAAATATGAGTCCATAATCTATAATAATGCTTCCTCCAGTGAAAAAGTCCATCTCCTGTCGTCTCTCACATCAAAATCCAGCCACATATTTGTTTAGAGCTGTTTTGTCTTGTAAACGCTGCTTGATCTGCAGATTTCTCTCCTGATTCAGACCAGAACACCTTTTCACTGGAGGAAGCATTATTATGGATTATGGAGTTGGATTTTAGTTAAAAACGTCTTAATGCTGGATTTGTTTCAGCTTTTGTCTTCTCCAGATGTTAACTGATGGACTGGAGTGCTGTGGATTATTGTAATGTTTTTATCAGCTGTTTGGACTCTCATTCTGACGGCACCCATTCACTGCAGAGCATCCATTGGTGAGCAACTTATGAAGAAACCAACTCATCTACATCTCGGATGACCTGAGGATGAGCACATTTTCAGCAAATTTTCAGTTTTGCGTGAACTATTCCTTTAAGCTTAATCAACAGCATTTGCAGAAAATTATTTAGACTCTTAAAAACAAGCAAAAATGTCATTAACTGTAATGCACTAACAAATGCATTGGGATAAACAATAAAAAACACACAAAGAATGAACTGTGCCCACTGAACACATGATTTGCACAATGGTTTAGCACCTTGACTCAATTTATGCAAATCAGGTAAGCAGATGAAAAAAATGCATGCAATTCAGAAGCAAAATGTTCAGTGCAATATGGATGTCACATTTCCCATATTGCAGGCCGGTTTCTGAGTTGTAATGCATTGCACAAAAAGCACTTCTCTCTTTTTTTTTTCATCCAGATTTCAGGTTTGTGTTACTGTGAATTTCAGCCTTCCAGAGTAGAATGACAGGCACTAACTGTAATCATACATTAGATTTGATAAGAGAGCCTCCGCAGCAGCCGCTCGATCCAAACACACCCGCTGTTACTGCCGCTCACAGACGAAACCAAGAAACTTTAATTGGGTTGTTAATTGATTTTCCTGTCAAGCATTAGTACCATGATGGATGGCTCATTTTCTGCGAGTGCTAAACACACACACACACACACACAGACACACACACACACACACACACACACACACACACACACACACACACACACACACACACACGTATGTTTGTTTTTGTGAAAAGTGGGGACATCCCATAGGCATAATGGTTTTTATACTGTACTTACTGTATGTGCTATTGTCCTACACCAACCCTGCACCTAAACCTACCCCTTACAGACACTTTCTGCCATTTCAGATTTTCAATACACTCCATTCTGTGTGATTTATAAGCGTTTTGAAAAGTGGGGACATGGGGGAATGTCATCTTCTCCTTGTAATACCTATGTCATACACTTGCCATTATACAAATTTATGTCTTCATTTGTCACAAAAACTCGCGCACACACACACACACACACACACACACACACACACACACACACGCACGCACGCACGCACACACACACACACACACACAGAGCAGAGCTCCAGCAGTGCAGCCTATAATGCTGCTTCTCATCCACTGTCAGATGTGGGATTTTTCTACTTGATATTCTCATAAAGGGTTTCCAGTGCCTAATGCTTGAAAGATGATGTACAGTTTAAAGAAACAAGCTGTTTTTTGTTTTACAGTAGCAGGGGCTTTAGTGTTCAATTGTCTATTAGCAACCAAAATGCAAATAATAGATGAAGCTCTGAAATGCCAGACTTAGAAAAATAAAACATAATTTACAGGGTTGCACACACTAATATTGGCAGACAGGTTTTATCTTTATGTAATATAGAAACTTTGACCCTCTGATGCATTTTATTGGCATGGTATTTGTCATTAGCAGTGAGTTTGAAATTATAGCCTCTGTATGTCATTTTATCTAAAACTATTTAAAACATTTTTAAACATAACATCAATTCTTGCAAAATAATATAATTTTTATGCCTTATATATCCATTTAATTACAATACAATTTTTTTTGAGTCTCCTCTGCTCACCAAAGCTGCATTTATTTGATTGAAAATACAGTAAAAAGAGTAAACTTGTGAAATATTATTACAATTTAAAATAATTGTTTTCTATGTGAGTATAAGTTAAAATGTAATTTATTTCTGTGATGCGCAGCTGTATTTTCAGCATCATTACTCCAGTCTTCAGTGTCACATGATCTTCAGAAATCATTATAATATGCTGATTTGCTGCTCAAAAAACATTTCTGATTATTATCAATGCTGAAAACAGCTGTACTGCCCAATATTTTTGTGGAAACTGTGATACATTTTATTTTCAGGATTCATTCATTTTTTTTTTTATTAAAAAATTAGTATTTTTTTGTATTTTTGCTTATTATTTGAAAAACAATCAGTTTTTTTATTATTAAATTAATGCATCATTGATAAATAAAAATATTAATTTATTTAAAAAAATAAAAAAATAATATATTATATAAATATTTCTACGGTTTTGTTTTACATTCATGTTTTTAAAAAGTAGGTGTGATGTTTATGATGTTCTTCTCAAATGCAGAATGATAATGACTGCTCAAAGTGAAGGAGAAAATGGTTCATAAGTTCAGGCTTGTCCTGGATCTCTGTCTCTAAAGACTGACGGTCTGTTTTGCTGTTCAGTGTCAGAGTCACTTCATCTTATTAGAGAAGATCCCTCAAACCAGAACATACGAGGCTCTCTCACGGCTCTCTTTGAATCATCACTCTGACTCAGAACATATTGCTTTTTCAATATGGCTTATGAGAGCGAAAGCCTGTCCAAATCTGACCTGCCAATGAACTCCTACAGGTGGTTAAACTAATGAAAGCAGAGAGGGTTCATAATGCTTCTCAGAGTCTACAAGACTCAGGCTTCTCATTTCCTTAAGGAGAACTGATGCATTGTTTTTCCCAAGATTTAAAGGAACACTCCACTTTTTTTGGAAATAGGCTCATTCTCCAACTCCCCCAGAGTTAATAAGTTGAGTTTTACCGTTTTTGAATCCATTCAGCCGATCTCCGGGTCTGGCGATAGCACTTTTAGCATAGCTTAGCATAGATCATTGAATCCAATTAGACCAGTAGCATCGCGTTCAAAAACGATCAAAGAGTTTCGATATTTGTCCTATTTAAAACTTGACACTTCTGTAGTTATATCGTGTACTAAGACCGGCGGAAAATGAAAAGTTGCGATTTTCTAGGCTGATATGATTAGGAACTACTCTCATTCCGGCGTAATAATCAAGGAACTTTGCTGCCGTAACATGGCAGGCGTAGTGATATTACGCAGCGCCTGAAAGTAGTCCCCGGTAGGGGGACAAATATCGAAACTCTTTGATCATTTTTGAACGCGATGCTACTGGTCTAATTGGATTTAATGATCTATGCTAAGCTATGCTAAAAGTGCTATCGCCAGACCCGGAGATCGGCTGAATGGATTCAAAAACGGTAAAACTCAACTTATTAACTCTGGGGGAGTTGGAGAATGAGCCTATTTTCAAAAAAAGTGGAGTGTTCCTTTAAAGGAAAAAATAAGCCAAAAATGATCATTCTGTCACCATTTACTCAACCTCATTTGCGAGACGTAAACTCAGAATTGCGAGACGTAAACTCAGAATTGCGAGACATAAAGTCCGAATTTTGAGACGTAAAGTCTGAATTACGAGACATAAACTCAGAATTGCAAGACATAAACTCAGAATTGCGAGACGTAAACACAGAATTGCGAGACATAAAGTCCGAATTTTGAGACGTAAAGTCTGAATTACGAGACATAAACTCAGAATTGCAAGACATAAACTCAGAATTGCAAGACATAAACTCAGAATTGCGAGACGTAAACACAGAATTGCGAGACATAAAGTCCGAATTTTGAGACGTAAAGTCTGAATTACGAGACATAAACTCAGAATTGCAAGACATAAACTCAGAATTGCGAGACGTAAACACAGAATTGCGAGACATAAAGTCCGAATTTTGAGACGTAAAGTCTGAATTACGAGACATAAACTCAGAATTGCAAGACATAAACTCAGAATTGCAAGATGTAAAGTCTGAATTACGAGACATAAACTCAGAATTGCAAGACATAAACTCAGAATTGCAAGACATAAACTCAGAATTGCGAGACGTATACTCAGAATTGCGAGACGTAAACACAGAATTGCGAGACATAAAGTCAGAATTTTGAGACGTAAAGTCTGAATTACAAGACATAAACTCAGAATTGCGAGACGTAAACTCAGAATTGTGAAAAGTCCAAATTGCGAGATGTAAAGTCTGAATTACTAGCTGTAAACTCAGAATAGTGAGACATAAAGGCAGAATTGCGAAACGTAAACTCAGAATTGCGACAAAAAAAGTTGCAGTTCCCTTTTTTATTTTTTATCCTCTGATGAAAATGCACTTCAACACAAACCTGTATGACTTTCTTTCTCTTTAGACAGAACCTGTTCAGAACCATTTCATTTGTGTCACACAGAAGAAATAAAGTCATACAGGTTGACAGGCTGTTTAATTTTTGGCTGATTTACTCATTTAATGCTCTTCCTTCACTGATTCTTCAGGTTGCTTGTTTAACCATAAGAAAAATAGCCAGACGTCTGTCGTGTTGTTCGTTTGACCTTCATTAAGTGGCACAGGATCCCGGCCTACAGTGTGTCAGACTGCGCTGATGTTGTTCATCTGTCCGGGATTATTGCGCTGACAGATTGATCGGACACAGACGTGCGAGTAGCGCTCAGGTATGTTGGGATGCAGCGGCGGTCGGCGGGCGTCTGGTCACCCTCAATCACACGCACGTGTCCTGCGGGACTGACAGGTTTCATTAGCACAGGCCTGGGAACAGTTATTACCCTGATAAAACCAGATCACAGCTGAGGAAATTGAATTCTAGAGGACATCAGTTCTCACGGAGAGAAGCTCGGACGCCAGACGAGAGGCTGGATGAATGTCAAAGATATTTCTGCAATCTGCGATAGAGCAGGACACACTCCAGCGCTGGCGAGCCGAGATAAGGAAACCCGGAGAACATCCCGCTCTGGGAAAAACAGAGTATCCAGAAAAACCGCTGACGCTGACAGTTTGTTTTACCACTTTCCGAGCTAATTGAGCGGCAGATTGTCTGTTAAAAACACTTTCCAGAGGGAATTCACTAAGAAGGAATCACTGCTGATGCAGTCTGTATTATAGCTGCATTAAATCTGAACCTTTTTTTCTTTATTACTTTATATCTTGATTTTGTGTAACTTAATATGTTGATTAACTGTTTTTTTTTTTAGCATATTGAGCTACTGTGTGTTTTTTTTTCTTTCTTGGATCAGTGCTTGATTGATTGGTTCTGGTTGATCACGTGATCTCCTAAATCATCATGTGATTCCTTAAATCAAGATGGCTCCTAGTGCCAACATTGTTAGCTTTTGAAAATGGTCAACATGGGACCGAAACGTTTGCCTTGTTGCCTTGTTTACACTGCTTTCATCTCGCTTGTGACTTTTTGATTTTTTGAGAGTGTGCAGTCTTTTTTCAAGTATTTTACTTTTTGAAATCTGAACCTGAAACAGTCACTTATCATAAATGTAAACGCAATAGGCCTATATTGTGAAATTTTGCATTCTCTCCCAAAACTATTGTGTTCCCTAAAATAACTTTGCTTTTCTTGGGACAACCGACAATGCAATAGTTTTTGCAAAAGAGCGCAAATGTTTTGTGAGCGAATACAACATTTCTCTGGGGAACACAAATGTTTGGCAAGAGAATGCAAAGTGTTTTGGGGAACACAAATGCAAATGTTTCTTAGGGGTTCGTAAACATTTTGCAAGTTTTTCTGGAGATTGCAAATTTATTGCAAGAAAACGCAATAGTTTTGGGAGTGAATGCATCATTTTTGCACCATTAGTGGTGCACCAAAAGTACCAGTTATTTCTAAGCAAATTTTCACCACACATTCTACGCTGCCTCCCTGCTATTGGTCAGTCAAACAGATAGCCCCGCCCCCCAAATCACATGATTGGTTGAGTCAGAAGTTGACATGTAAGGTCACTCAAATAAATCAATGTTCTGACAGTGTCAAAAGACCAACTTATAGTGATTTTAAACGTAAAACTGATGCACCAGAATTTGTAATTTGAATTTGTGAATGTACAAACTTCGCTTTTAAAGAATGCATTTTATTTTTCACGCAGTTCATGTAATATATATGTTGGCTGTGGTTTTAAACTTATCTGATCAAACACTCATCGAATTAGACATAAACTGATGATGAAAAACCTGACAAAAGCTCCAAAACAGAAAAATCCTTTCAGTCATGTGATTGATTCATTGGTGTGTTAAATTGCTGTGTAATAATGTCAGTGACTGTGGCTCTCCATATGTGCCGCACACTTTATGTGTGATCTGAACCCGTCCATACAGATGAGTAATGGCAGTAATTAGCAGATTTTCCTGGCAGTAAATTTAGTCTAAATGAGGATGAATGGCTCATGATCTTAATTAGCAGTGGACTAATGTCGCTGTAGTAATTGCAGTGGTGTGAGACTCTCTGCTGCTCTTTTCAAACAGCTCTCTTCATCATCAGCGAGAAAGATAATCATACGAGAAGAAAATTGAATTACAGCCTGAGAAAGTAGCGTCACCCTGAACCTCAGACGGCTGTTGACGGCCATCTGATGCATGTTGCACAAAAATGGTAAGAGCTTTCAAGGTTCCCACACTTTTCCACGACCTTTCCAGTCGTTCAAGATTAATGAAGTGAATCTCCCAGACTTGTCAAGAACATGTGGATCATATTTCTCCCACAAAATCAATTGGAAAGAAATGAAAAATAATTTATTGCTTAAGTAAAACTTATTTAATGTTTAATTAATCATTTTATTTTAGTTGATTTAATTTAATATTATTATTTTTAATTTAGTTATACTTTTTAATTTTTTTATTTAATTATTTTATTTTTATTCGTTAAATCTATATATAGAGATTGCTGGCACAGCAATTACCAGCCTTTTGTATTAATATATCTAAAGCTGTAAGTTTTGCCTCTTTGTTGCCATCTCTGTTTAAAAACCTGCAGCTGCAGTTATTTGTGGAATTATCTGCGTCTTGGAATATATGACCCAAATAAAACTTTTTGCTGGATATTACTCAAGTAAATAACAAGTCTGCTAATTTTGTTCTGACCAACTGAGGAAAAAAAGCATTGCAATAAATTGCGCTACCAATGGTGATCTTATTATCTCTTAGCTCATATCACTTCAAACCATGCAAATTATTATTACTGTAATACCAGTACCACTCAAATTAGAAAACATTATTATGAGCTAACCATTGGGAATCGGGCTAAATTTGAACACTGGCTGGTTATGTGCTTGCTCTAATATTGATTTCGGATCATTTTTAATCAAAATGACTCGATGGTCAGACTGATATTTGAGATGCAGGTAAGTTTCACTCGACACAAGCTCTTACAAAAAGCAGAAACTAGCAGAGAAAAACTAAATAAAATGTATTTTCACTATAGAAATACCCATAACATTTAAAGATTTTGCTCATTTTGCTCATTGCTCACAGAACAGTTTTCCACTTTGCCACAGACCATTTTAAATGAGCCTGCGCTTCTGGATGATGTTTAGATATGGCTTCTTTTTTGACCTATAGAGTTTTAGCTGGCAACGGCGAATGGCACGGTGGATTGTGTTCACCGACAATGTTTTCTGGAAGTATTCCTGAGCCCATGTTGTGATTTCCATTACAGTAGCATTCCTGTATGTGATGCAGTGCCGTCTAAGGGCCCGAAGATCACGGGCATCCAGTGTGGTTTTCCGGCCTTGACCCTTACGCACAGAGATTGTTCCAGATTCTCTGAATCTTTGGATGATATTATGCACTGTAGATGATGATAACTTCAAACTCTTTGCAATTTTTCTCTGAGAAACTCCTTTCTGATCTTGCTCTACTATTTTTCGCGGCAGCATTGGGGGAATTGGTGATCCTCTTCCCATCTTGACTTCTGAGAGACACTGCCACTCTGAGAGGCTCTTTTTATACCCAATCATGTTGCTAATTGACCTAATAAGTTGCAAATTGGTCCTCCAGCTGTTCCTTATATGTACATTTAACTTTTCCGGCCTCTTATTGCTACCTGTCCCAACTTTTTTGGAATGTGTTGCTCTCATGAAATCCAAAATGAGCCAATATTTGGCATGACATTTCAAAATGTCTCACTTTCAACGTTTGATATGTTATCTATATTCTATTGTGAATAAAATATAAGTTCATGAGATTTGTAAATTATTGCATTCCTTTTTTATTCACAATTTGTACAGTGTCCCAACTTTTTTGGAATCGGGTTTGTATATAAAACTACACACACAGACACACAGACACACAGACACACACACACACACACACACACACACACACACACACACACACACACACACACACACACACACACACACACACACACACACACACACACACACACACACACACATATATATATATATATATAGTTTTAAAAAATATTAAATTATTTTCATAAATAATATAAAATATAATTTTTTAATGTATATTTTATTTACATTTAATTTATTTGTTTTTATTTATTTTGTGCACACATTTTCTGATTGAGTATAGAACATTTAAAAATCTTTACAGCAGCTTTTCCTGACTGTACTCATAATCCATATTTAATCAACTCAGACACCCAAGGTGTGATATATATATTGTAAATAGCCACTATGACACTTATGTTGTGGTTATTCATAATACAATCCAGCCTCGTGTACCTTCTAAAGCCTGATATGAGGGTGAAATGTCAGCCGTTTCTTGCTGTGATTGTGACTTCCATCAGAGATTTATAACCTCCCGGATCTGATCTGCAGTGAGTAGAAAATATGAGAATTTATTAAAACACAGTAATTCAGTGAGCTTTTTTTTGCAAAGAACACAACATAAAATATTTTTTTAAATACATTTTTAAAAATGGAATATATATATATATATATATATATATATATATATATATATATATATATATATACAGATTTTTTTAAAGTAAAATGTTACGCAAATTAGCAAAATAATTTGATAATGCATAAAATCTTAAGGTTCCCAAGATATGATTTCTTAAATTTATACTTGTGTTATTTTTTTATGACATGACCTGGCCATGTTGTTGTGGTTCACGGATGCATCATGTTGGATTATAATGAGTTTTGTCAGACTCAGATAATACAGCGCTGTCCTCTCATAACAGGTCGTCCTGCACAGACAGTAGATCTCTCTAATGGAGATTACCTGTCCTTGAGGGGGCGGGATGAGAGGCTGAAGGTGAAAGATGATTGGTTAGACAGGCGCTGTGATTGATGGCTTCAGTAAACGGCCCTGTTAGCGCTGTACGCTCAGATGAATGTGATGTTAGATGGGACAGACTGGATCAGAGGAACCGGCTCGGCTCGGTCAAATAGACTGGAGTAGATGACTATCTGCGGTCGAGATGGAAACGCTAGCAGATAGACATTATAGCAGATCTACTTCACAAAGGTGAATCACAGATCATGTTCCTTTCTTAAACTTAGGGCTATTGGCTAAAAAGAGATGCTCCCTTGATATGTCCCGCCCACACTTCCTGTGTTAAAAATAAATGCATCAACAGAGTAATAAACACATCAATTACATTATAACTTTCACAGACAGTGGGTCTTTTAAAAATAAATGTAACAAATAAACAAATAGTATAAATAAATGTTTAAATAAATTAATAAAGAAATTAATTAAAACATTTAAAAAAATTAAAATATATAAGGCAAAATAAAAATGCATAGATAAATGTTTTGTTTAAATAAATAAATTGCAAAATTAAATAAAAAATGAATATTAGTGACAAATAAGAACATAATGCATTAATAAAAGTTTAAATAATATATATATATATATATATATATATATATATATATATATAGATATATATGTATATCTATATATATATATAAATATATATGTATATCTATATACCAATCTAGCTATCTATCTATACATACATACATTATATATATATATATATATATATATATATATATTTCTTATTTAATTTATCGTTTATCAGTATTTATCATTTACCACATACAGTATACAGTATATAAGTGTTAAAAATATTCAATAAATAAATTATATATATACACACACACACACACACACACACACACACACACACACACACACACACACACAGGTTTGTTTTGCTATCCTTGTGGGGACTCTCCATAGGCGTAATGGTTTTTATACTGTACTTACTGTATGTGCTATTGTCCTACACCAACCCTACACCAAAACCTACCCCTTACAGGAGACTTTCTGCATTTTTACTTTCTCAAAAAAAACCTCACTCTGTATGATTTTTAAGCTTTTTTCCTCATGAGGACCTAAAAAATGTCCCCATAAGGTCAACATTTACTGGTTTTACTATCCTTGTGGGGACATTTGGTCCCCTCAATGTAGCATAAACAAGAACACACACACACACACACACACACACACACACACACACACACACACACACACACACACACACACACACACACACACACACACACACACACACACACACACACACACACAGGTTTGTTTTGCTATCCTTGTGGGGACTCTCCATAGGCGTAATGGTTTTTATACTGTACTTACTGTATGTGCTATTGTCCTACACCAACCCTACACCTAAACCTACCCCTTACAGGAGACTTTCTGCATTTTTACTTTCTCAAAAAAAACCTCACTCTGTATGATTTTTAAGCTTTTTTCCTCATGAGGACCTAAAAAATGTCCCCATAAGGTCAACATTTACTGGTTTTACTATCCTTGTGGGGACATTTGGTCCCCTCAATGTAGCATAAACAAGAACACACACACACACACACACACACACACACACACACACACACACACACACACACACACACACACACACACACACACACACACAAATACAGAACTCTGCATTGTACATACATAATTATACAATTTATTTCTAATTTAATTTATCTGTGTTTGTCATTTACCACATACACAGAGAGAGAGAGAGAGAGAGAGAGAGAGAGAGAGAGAGAGAGAGAGAGAGAGAGAGAGAGAGAGAGAGAGAGAGAGAGAGACTCTGGATTCATGCTTGCTGTATGTGGATGAGCTGGTTCAGCGGAGGGTTTCCAGCACAGCCTGGCTCTCGGCATCAGGGGGCTTCAGTCTAGCTTGAAGGTCTTGAATGAGAGGGCCGGAGGGCATTTTATGCCATAAAATCACGGTTTGGCAAATTCAAATCACCAATTAAAACATGGATCAAATTATATCATGCAATCATTAAACCAATACGTGAGTGAAATATGGGGACCGATATTAAAGTTTGAAAATTGGGATAAAACTTTAACAGAAAAAACACAATTGGAATTTGCAAAAAACATTCTAACAGAGGCACTTCTAACAATGCCTCCAGGCCTGGGCTTTTACACATTGAAGAAAAAAATTGAAGAGCTGTTCAATTCTGGCATCACCTGGAGTCAATCTGACACTGAATCTATTCAATATAAATACACTTGTCCTTCAACTAATGAATCAAACTCAAGCTGAGTCTAACCACCACCCTAACCTTCATAAAGAAACTGACAAAAATCTGAAGTATAATTATGATGAAAAAAAAAAGAAGGAATTTGACCTCCAAACCAAACTCCAGTGTTATTCAGCCTTAAACAGAACCACAAAATTGACAAATTACTTATCAATCAAACAATTAAAAGAAAGACAAAGCCTTTCAAAATATCGACTCAGCGACCATGACTTAGAGATAGAGAAAGGAAGACATAAAAAATCCTGAGAACAACGATCATGTAAACACTGCAACTTAAAACGAATAGAGGATGAGAAACACTTTCTTCTTGTCTGACCCGAATACACCGAATACAAGTATTGAATTGTTCATTTTTGTCTCTGGATGACTGTCAAACTAGCTGCAAAATATGTATACTCTATACGCACCATACGAAATGGAACGAAATGTGGTGATTTGACATTCTTCATTGTATATAATTGTAATTATTATTATTAATATTAGAAATACGTCTGCTGTTGTTATTTTTTTTGTTTTATTGTATTTATCTACTTTCTCTCATTTATTACTAATTTATTGTCTCCTTTTTTACTTTGATGGTGTAATCATATTCTGTATTTTATTCTGTATTCAAATGTCATGCCAATAAAGCAACTTGAACTTGAAAGAGAGAGAGAGAGAGAGAGAGAGAGAGAGAGAGAGAGAGAGAGAGAGAGAGAGAGAGAGGACCTTTTAAGCAAAAACTAAATAAAAAAAATAAAATGAACTACTTTCATGTTGCTCAACTAGATGAAAACACAAAGAAAGAATGAAAGTATCAAACCCTCACTGAGTCTCTGCAGCTCTCAGGCATCATATCATGTTCTTGATCCAGTCTCTTGGGTTTCATTTCCAAAGTATCCAGTTTAAAGCCAGTGTCCTTTCATTTCCTCCAGCCTATTTTAAGAGAAACAATAAAGTTGATACTTGTATAAACTCCATTAAATATTATGAGCTCTGTGAGAGCAACATCTGAGCAAAAAAATGTTCCCCTGGGAAAATGGCAAATGTTTATCTATTTGATCCAGTTTTAGTAAATTATTTTTGCATATCATATATTTTTACACTGTATATATATATATATATATATATATATATATACCGCGATTAATCGCATCCAAAATAAAAGTTTTTGTTTACATAATATATGAGTGTGTACTGTGTATATTTACTATGTACAGTATATATAAATACAAACACATGAATGTATATATTTAAGAAAAATAGGCTATGTTTATATATTAAATATATTTATATATAACATAAAATATAATGATATAAATATATAAATGTATATACATGTAAATATTTTCAAAATATATACTGTTTATTTATTATGCATATATAAATACACACATATAAACAGTACACATAAATATAGTATGTAAACAAAAACTTTTATTTTGGATGCGATTAATCACAATTAATCATTTGACAGCACTATATATATATATATATATATATATATATATATATATATATATATTCAATCTGGTAACATGAGGAGCTCGGACTCCTGATAAACTGAGAGTTATTAAGTGAGCTGTAAATATTCTCCTGTCTCCACGTCTGCTGATGACTAACCAGCTCTGTGTTTGACATTATTATTCATTCTCACACAGAGACAAAGTGTTAACAGCATAAATCTCCCCTGACATTCACTTCAAAGAGCACATGAGGATTTACCGACGCCAACAACCTCTCAACCCATCCGCCTCGGCGGAGACCAACTAAACCTCTCAAACAGCATTAACAATACCGGGATGTCCGAAATAAAGAGCCCGTGATGAAATATCCATAAGCGTTTGAGGAAAATGACCATCATCACTCCTGACACAGAGTTTGAGTTGTGCTTCTCACGGGTATGTTTCTCCCAGGAGTCCGTCTGTCAAAGGTCAGGCATCTCCATCCACGTCTCCTTCCAGTCTCTGGAGTCTTTGTTTACTGCTGCCATGGAAACACGTGGCAGATGAGGTCAAAAATTACACTGGCTCCTGCTGGTCATATGGAAGGTGGATGGGGCCAAAACTGTTTAAAAGGAATGTGTGAAATTATATATATATATATATATATATATATATATATATATATATATATATATATATATGTTTTAAAATAAATATTACTTCAGGGTTAAACTCTGTATTCTCTCAACCCTCAGATAAGTGAATCACACACCTTCCTGAAATGACCATATGGAAAGCAGACGAGGCCACATGTGAAACATATGAACTTGACCATGTCAACACACACTGTCTGCATTAACACGTCAATTTTTCTTTTTGTATGTGTAGACAAGCACATTCTGGCCTTGTTAAGACATCAGTTCTCGCCACGTTTCTTTAATACGTGTAAAGACGCAAATTTTTACTGTGTTAAGACGACAAATTTTAATGCATCTCTCAGTGCACACATTCTGGCCGTGTCTGAACGTACAATATACTTTAAAGCAATTTTACCCACATATTAATCTTTGCTTTAGTTTATCGTGGCATTGCTTTACTTATACGTATTTGCTAGAGTAAATTAATTTATTTTACAGTGTGTCTGTATGTATATATATGTGTGTGTGTGTGTGTGTGTGTGTGTGTGTATATATATATACATACAGTGGTGTGAAAAAGTGTTGGCCCCCTTCCTGATTATTTATTTTTTTGCATGTTTGTCACACTTTAATGTTTCAGATCATCAAACAAATTTAAATATTAATCAAAGATAATACAAGTAAACACAACATGCAGTTTTTAAAATAAGTTTTTTATTATGAAGGGAAAACAAAATCCAAACCCACATGGCCCTGTGTGAAGAAGTGCTTGCCCCCTAAACCTAATAACTGGTTGTGCCGCCCTTTGCAGCAACAACTGAAGTCAAGCGTTTGTGATAACTAGCAATGTCTTTCACATCGCTGTGGAGGAATTTTGGCCCACTCTTCTTTGCAGAACTGTTGTAATTCAGCCACATTGGAGGGTTTTCAAGCATGAACCGCCTTTTTAAGGTCATTCCACAGCATCTCAGTAGGAGTCAGGTCAGGACTTTGACTTGGCCACTCCAAAGTCTTCATTTTGTTTTTCTTGAGACATTCAGAGGTGGATTTGCTGCTGTGTTTTGAATCATTGTCCTGCAGCAGAACCCAAGTGCACTTGAGCTCGAGGTCACAAACTGACGGCCGGACATTCTCCTTCAGGATTTTCTGATAGAGAGCAGAATTCATGGTTCCATCAATTATGGCAAGTCATCCAGGTCCAGACCATCACACTACCTCCACCATGTCTGACTGTTGGTATGATGTTCTTTTTATGAAATGCTGTATTGGTTTTACGCCAGATGTAACGGGACACACACCTTACACCCCTCCAAAAAGTTCAACTTTTGTCTCATCAGTCCACAAAATATTTGCCCAAAAGTCTTGGGGATAATCAAGATATTTTTTTGCCAAATGTGAGACGAGCCTTTGTGTTCTTTTTGGTCAGCAATGGCTTTTGCCTTGGAACTCTCCCATGGATGCTGTTTTTGCCCAGTCTCTTTCTTATTGTTGAATCATGAACACTGACCTTAATTGAGGAAAGTGAGGCCTGCAGGTCTTTAGATGTTGTTCTGGGTTCTTTTATGACCTCCTGGATGAGTCGTCTTTGTGCTCTTGGAGTAATTTTGGTAGGCCGGCCACTCCTGGTAAGGTTCACCACTGTTCCAGGTTTTCTTCATCTGTGGATAACGGCTCTGACCGTGGTTTGCTGGAGTCCCAAAGCCTTAGAAATGGCTTTATAACCCTTTCCAGACTGATACATGTAAACTATTTTGTTTCTCATCTGTTTATGAATTTCTTAAGATCGTGGAATGATGTGTTGCTCTTTAAACATGCTTCACTTTGTCAGACAGGTTCAAATTAAGTGATTTCTTGATTCAACAGGTCTGGCAGTAATCAGGTCTGGGTTTGGCTACTGAAATTTAACTCAGCTTTCTAAAATAATGTGGTTAATCGCAGTTCTTTCATGATTTAATAGGCGGGGGCAATTAATTTTTCACATAGGGCCAGGTAGGTTTGGACAGCTTTTTCCCCTTAATAAATGAAATCATCATTTAAAAACTGCATTTTGTATTTACTTGCATTATCTTTGTGTAATATTAAAATTTGTTTGATGATCTGAATCTTTTAAGTGTGACAAATATGCAAAAAATGTAAAAATCAGGAGGGCCAACACTTTTTCACACCACATATAATATATGTATATATGTATGTATATGTATATATTAGGGCTGTTAATCGCGATTAATCGCATCCAGAATAAAAGTTGTTGTTTACATAATATATGTGTGTGTACTGTGTATATTTATGATGTATATATAAATACACACACATGCATGTATATATTTAAGCAAAATATGTTGTTTATATTTTAAATCTATTTATATATAATATAATATAAATTATATGAATATCAATATATACATGTAAATATTTTCAAAATATATGCTGTATGTGTGTGTGTGTATTTATATATACATCATAAATATACACAGTACACACACACACACACACATACAAATATATATATAGTTTAATTGTGAATTTAGCATTCTTTGCCGTATCTGTTTCTGATGTTTATTTATTATGCATAAGCTCAGAAATGCAGCAGATATGAAAACCTGACGTTACTCATGTTCCGTCAAGGCAGATTTGTATGCTGTTGTAATATCTGCATATGATCATAAGCAGTTATGAACACACTCGTGTTGTGATCGGATGTGATTAACTCTGCTTTGATCAGCTACAGTCTCGTTCTTCCTTCCTTCACATCTGCCGCGGTTCGGCAGGAGAGATTTGCTCTCTTTGATTTCTGTGGGATCAGGGTGAGATGTTGGTGTTGAAAAGCTTTTAGCAGCCCGTCTCCCTGAAGAACACAGAGCTCATCATGGAGCCGCGGCTGACAGATGGGCTGCGTGTGAAGAGTGTGAGATCTCCTGTCTCAGGAGCTGAAGACTTCGACAGGAACCACAGGAGACGAGCACCTAACAGATACACCGCCAAAGAGAAAAACGCTCACAATCAGTCCTGTTTTACAGTTAAAACATCAAAACATCTGTGAGAGATGCAAAATAGCGCCAGATAATAAATTATTTTTCTACTGGCAAACTTAATTTTTTCTTGTTCCATGCAAGAGGAGTTAGATTCTTCATCAGATTTGGAGAAATATAGCATTCCATCACTTGCTCAGCAGTGGATGCTCTGCAGTGAATGGGTGCCGTCAGAATGAGAGTCCAGGAGAATCAGGAGAGAAATCTGCAGATCAAGCAGCGTTTACAAGACAAAACAGCTCTAAATAAAAATGGGGTATTTTGATGTGACAGACAACAGAGATGGACTTTTTCACTGGAGGAAACGTTATTATGGATTATGGACTCGTATTTTGGTTAAAACATCTTCATGATGGTTTTGCTTTTTACAAACACACAGCTTTTGGCTTATGAGACGTTAACTGATGGACTGGAGTGGTGTGGATTACTGTGATGTTTTTATCAGCTGTTTGGACTCTCATTCTGACGGCACCCATTCACTGCAGAGCATCCATTGCTGAGACACTGATGCAATGCTACATTTCTCCAAATCTGATGAAGAAACAAACTCATCCTAATCTTGGATGGCCTGAGGATGAGCACATTTTCACTTTTGGGTGAATTATTCCTTTAAGCATAAACCAAAGTTTAAGCATAAACCACACTAAATGCTGTTAGATTTATACTTAAACAATTATTAGAACAACAAGCTAATGACAGTAAATCCAGAGCTTCAGTCTGTATTACTGACTTGCTGTATGTGAATTTTCAGCAATTACAGATTAAGTCTCTTTCAGTCCCTGGGTGACCAATAAACCTGATCGGTTTGTATTTGCACAAATAAAATCAGTCTCCAGAGGTGTGTGGCTGCTGTTTTCTCCGTAGCTTCATTAAGCCGTGTGTTTGAGGAGACGTAGGCCTGTGCTGAAAAGGTGTATGAGCTCCATTATGAAGCTGTTTTTCATGTTTGTGCATCTCTGATCAGCAGGAGCTCTATTTTGCAGCTGAACAGGACCCGTACAAGATCATTGTAGCTTGTTCAGGAAAAGCAATGTGGAACTAACAATTTAGGCATATATATCCAGAACAGAGTGTGGAACACAACATACTTTCAGTATGCAAAATATTGGGAAGAGATGATTTTGTAAATTAATTTGAAATGTTCTTGTTTTTCAGTCATGCTAATTAAATCCTTTTCAACCTTTGAGAGACATTTTAAATATTTAGTAATAAATATACAATATTAGAAATACACTTTAATTTGCAAATATACATTTAAATGAATAAAAAATATTTTATATTATTTATTAAATTTTTAAAAAATATTTTGCATTTGAAATTAATTAGAATTTTTGTTAATTTTTTATTTATTCATTGCATTTTTTTGACATGAGATACTATCATAGCACTGAATCAGACAAAAGAAATGTTTTAAAGACACACAAACCAACTAATATAACATAAAACATATATACAACATGAAACAGAATTGATCAAATCCCTACAAAATGACGTCATCAACTTGCTTTTGTTATTTAAAAGGATTTTAATTGAAAGAAATTAACAGAATGGAAAGTGATATTTAGAAAACCTATTAACTGATTACCAATTAGAAAAATATTTTCAAGAAAACGTATTTCGTTTGAAACAATTTGATTAAAGAATTAATGAATAAATACCTGGAATATTTCTAAATGAATGGCTGTTTTGTTGCAGAAGTGCAGCAGAGAGATATGAAAAAACAGACATCCACTAAAACAACGTAGTGAAATGTTTTAAAATTCATGCCAAAAATAAAAATGGCGATTTCCAACATGCACAACAGTTTTTTAACTGCATGTGTGTTTGACATGCTTTTCAACAGCTAGTTTTGTTTACATCTCTAACTTTCTCTTTCACAGCTTCACTGCTCTCTAACTCAGCGTCCTGTTATCCACAGAGACAGGTTTTGCTGCGTTCAGTTTAATTACGGTTGGCCCTCGTTAGACTAATTGAGTTGCCGTTCTCTTAAGGGTAATAGCAGGTCATGAGCAGTTTTCTCTCGGGTGCTGCATTGCATCTTCAGACAGCAAAAACACTTATTTAGACAGTCAGCAGAAACGTGCCGTGCAGGATTGGCTCATTGTTTATTAGCGCTGGCCAAATGAACCACTGGAGTATAACTGCAGAGACTGTCGAAAACACCTTCATATGCTTTATTGGATTTTAAAGCATTTATAAATAGCATGCATAATAGAGCAAAAACTACAATATGATTCATAAGGATGAATCTCACAATTCTGACTTGTTTTTTGTAGAATTGAAAGTTTATATCTTGCAATTCTTAGGTTTTTTTTTTTTTTTTTTTACAAAAATTGATTTTTTTATAAACTTGCAATTCTTAATTTTTAAATTGCAAGTTTATATTTTGAAATTCTGAGCTTATATCTCGCAAATTCTTATTTTTAATAGTTAAACTTTTATAAATTTGCAATTCTTAGTTTATATCTTGCAATTCTGACTTTTTTTAGAATTGCAAGTTTGTCTCACAATTCTTAATTTTGTTTTGTAGAATTGCCAGTTTATATCTTGCAAATATGAGTGTACATCTCACAATTCTTAGTTTATCTAGCAATTCTGACATTTTTAGAATTGCGTGTTTATCTCACAATTGTGACTTTTTTTAGAACTGAAAGTTTATATCTTGTAATTCTATTTTTTTGGTACAATTGCAAGTTTATATCTCGCAATTCTTAATTTTTTTTTTTTTTTTTACAATTTTTTTTTTTAATAAACTTGCAATTCTTAGTTTAAATATCGCAATTCCGATTTGTATTTTTTTTAATTTTGTTTGTTTATTTG
Organism: Acrossocheilus fasciatus; assembly: GCA_036784905.1. Classification (NCBI taxonomy): domain Eukaryota; kingdom Metazoa; phylum Chordata; class Actinopteri; order Cypriniformes; family Cyprinidae; genus Acrossocheilus; species Acrossocheilus fasciatus. The sequence continues at coordinate 29,708,158 of CM071949.1, read as the reverse complement.
ACCAAAAAAAGTAGTGAATACACTCAATTCGTCAAGGATAACACAATAAAACTTGTTTAAAATAAAACTTGTTTCCATTGTGGTCCTTAATTGCGAGTGCATATCTCGTAGTTCTTGGCTTATATCTTGCAATTCCGACTTTTTTTAAATTGCGAGTTTATATCTCGCAATTTTGAATTTTTTTTTAGAATTGAAAGTTTATATCTCGCAATTCTTAATTTTTTTAAACTTGCAATTCTTAGTTTATATCTTGCAATTTTTACTTTGTTTTAGAATTACAAGTTTATATCTCACAATTCTTGATTTGTTTTGTGGAAAACTCAATTCTGAGTTTATTTCTCACAATTTTCTCAGAACTGCAAGAAAAAAAGTGAATTTTGACAAGTCACAATTATATATATATTTGTATGTCTGTTTTATGTAATATATTGTTATGCATGTTTTATGTAATACATATTTTTTATTCCATGTTGGAATCAAGCTTCTGTAAACTAATTTAGTTAACTAATGTTAACAAATGGAAACTTATAAAGTTTTATCAACAAGACAGACAGACAGACAGATGTTTGTGTCTCAATCTCCACGGTTGCCTGCCAGTAGGAGTCACTGAAAACACATCTATACATGTTGACTATGATACAGCTGAGAATGGCTAACTTCTATTGAATTATAATAAATGCACACAACAGTTGCAATATCTAAAGTGCCTCTGCTCAAACTTTGCTCATCTATGACCAGCAAAATGAAAAGTATCCTTGTTTCAGAAACCACTTAAAGACCACGGAAACACAAGTAAGGTAAAACCACAAGGAATCTGCATTATCTAATGGATAATTTAGGCACTAATAGTTTAAGGGGCTTTATCAGGAGCGGTGCGTTCGCTCCGGAAGTGCATCATCTCTCTCGGGCCTCATTATCTCAGCCGCTCCGTCAGGAACACAATCTTTGATCTCTCACTCACAAACACCAACCCTCTCACGCCCTTCCACGTTCTCTGCTAAGATAATTAGCGCTAATTAAAAGGTTTCCAGCGTGACCGTATGCGTTTCTGTCTCCTGAATGATCCTGCAGGTGTTTACTAGCACAACTTCTGTTCCTTCTGAGACCTTTTATTTAAATTTATGCACTGCTTTGTTCATTTATGCACAAAGCGGTGCAAATAATGTTAAACAAAAGCTGGATGTTGAGTCATTTTAATAAACCATCTTGGCCAAGGGACTCCAAACAAAACATTTGAATAGCTGTAAATATACTTGTCAGGAAGCATAAATCTGATGCTTTAATTTTATATGATAATATGCATTAAATGTCCATATTTAGAGTATCAAAGACCCCAAGTACATGCATGCTGTGTCAATAGCAACCAATAAAATAAACCAAAGCCTGCATATTAAAAAAATCACTTCATAAGGTTAATCAGACAAATCCAAACATGTTTCATGCTTGAACAGACACGCTAATTAAATCGATTCGAGGGTTGATTACACTGCCCTCCGCTCTCAATGTGAGAAAATACATGGTGTTTGCATTAAAAATGGCGGTTGTGAGTTCTGAAAACTTTTTCATGAAGGGCAACAATCAGTGTTTGTTTATGAGCCTCATGTGTGTATGAGTATAATGGAGATTGGGTTTAGTTTTCACACACGAGCGATACATCTGGTTACTATATGAAACTTATATTGTAGATCTGGTTATCCTGGTTCAAACATTTCATTTAGATGGCAATACTTACATAGTAAGATGGCGATATTTACATTACTTAATAAAAGTAATTGAGTTACTTATAATAAAAAAGTAATTGAGCAAATATAATAAAATAAGAACAGATGCAAATTGAAGTTTAACGTACATTGCATAGTACGCGAGATATGTCTGAATTTTTGTGAAAAAGTATTTTTTAAGATCTGTTGGAAAACGTGACGGTGTTACCTGATACTCAAAGACATATGACAGACAGTGGGTCTTATTCACTAATAATGAATAATTCATGTGGGTTATTATTCACGTGGGAAAACTTCCCACCAAATTCACAATTTGCGCTTATCCTCGTTATACTGATAATGTAATTGTAGTGTTCTAAATGAGCATGTGTAGCAGAGTATGTGATCTTGTTATGTTTGGTTTCAAAATTAATTCATAAATTCTGAATTAATTTTAGTATGAAAGTTGATTTTGTTCATGAAAATGTTCATGGACAGTTTAGGCCCCGACGTCATTTTCCAATAAAATCAGGCCATAATGAAGTTTGTTTGGATTTAAATTCGTGATTCCGAACAGTTTGGCAAAGTGAACATTCTGGAAAAGTTTGCTCTGACTAGTAAACACTGAACTACCATTGGTCCGTGGTGATTACGTAATAGGGGGGTGTGGCTTAGAGGCTCCGCCTTAAGGTGGAAATCTCCTCCGGTTAATTTCTTCTGTCCAGTCGAGTGTAAACCATGAACACATTGGAGAGCTGCTTTATGGTAGAAACTGAAGTTGTAAATAATTGAAAGTCCTTAAGCGAAGAACGATTAGTGAAGAGTAATTAGTGAATGAGTGCCTCTCTCTTCTTGATCTTGCGAATTCATTCTGCATACATGCCATTTTCTTGTGCAAGCGGATCTCCCTCATCACCTGCACACAGTGGCGTCGCTGGGTTTTCCGGATCCTCCGTACAGTATTCAGCAGTCTGAGGCGTGAGAGGACAGTCCTCCTCGCTCAAAACTGCGGTCGGCAGAAATAGTTTTTCTGTAGAAACCGCTAAAGCATTCTTGAGGGATAGTTGTGGACCCCCCCCCGGGACTCAATGTCACTTTTCCCTTCACTAGCGACGCCTCAACCTGCAAATAATGCACATTCCTTTATGGTTATACAAAATCATTTGTAGTCAATACAATCTACTGACGTCACAATAGATTTATGAAAGTATACAATATGCTATACATCTTATTTTGAGCATTGCTTAATTTTTATTTCAATTCTGCATAATACTAAAGATAAAAATTGTGCTGAACCTTGTTTTGTTCATTACGATTAGAGTGACTTAATCTATATTGGTAAGATTCATAATCGTAACCTGTAATGGAATATTTCGAGATTAAACAGAGCCAGAAGTCAGTCAATAAAATATTAATTTAATTAATAAAATATTAATTAATTAATAAAGTATGAATATTTATTATTGAATCTGAGTGTGTTTTCCAATGTTTAATAATGTAATATTAGAGATAAATAATAAACGCACTGGGTGCAGGGTTCCCACACCTTGGTTAACTTCAAATTCAAGGACCTTTCAAGGACGTTCCAGGTCCAATACCCTCAAACTCAAGGACTTAATGTGGGGACACAGTTCAAGTGAGAGCAAAGGTTACATCGCGTCACCTTGTAAGATACAATTGTTACAGCTTTCATGTGTAAAACAACTATGCAATTTTTAATTTTTTTTTTTCATTTATTTTTGGCCATATGACAGAAATCTGATATTTTATTTGAGCCAAATATCTTGAAACTTGCATTTTCCAGGCATCACGTTTCAGCCTATTTTTGCCATGTTTCACGGTGTGTCTGTGAATCGTTGAGGTACCATCTTAGTAGTTTCGTGTGCGTGTGAACGTCATGGCAACAAACAACACAAAGTACCTCACGTGGGAAACAATTAACGTAACGCATAAATGTGCATAACTAACGTAAATCAAGCAAGCTATGCATATGCCACAAAGTGTTGGCGAAATAACACATTGGCGGACCGGAGGGAATAATATGGAATTTAAGGACCTGTATCTATGTTTGTTTATTTTCCAAAACTTTCCAGGGCCTTGAAAATTTTTAATCAGATTCACAAACTTTCAAGGATTTCAAGGACCCGTGGGAACCCTGCGAGTGGGATTTTGGCTCACCGAGGTGCATGGTTAAAAAAAAAATCAAATAAAAATATCAAATAAATAAGGCAACAGTTAGCTAAAGGTCTTCAAGCAGCATTGGGACTTTTATTTTGACACTCTACTTATAAAGTTAATGCTGCTTTATGTGCTACCGGAATTGAGTTTCCACAATGAACTGATTTCAAGTGAATAATGACTGTTTACTATTGTCTTTTTAGTGCTGCTTCATTGAATCACTGTTTTCTTGTCTGTCACTGTAAAGCTGCTTTGAAACGATCTGTATTATATAAAGCGCAATAGAAATAAAGGTGAAGTGACTTGACATGAGTTTCTTAGTCAGAAATTGGACCAGAACAGCCTCTCAAGTCATATTTACAATTGAGAAACTTAATTTGGAGGGCCGAGTTTCCGTGTTGGACATGCCATAAACTGTAAATATGGAGGAGATAACTATTAAGAAAACTATTATTGCAAGTACTTTCATTTCAAACAATGAAAAGAAGTGGACATGTCATACATACCCTCTGTTCAGATCCTTGCACATCACCAGGGGTCTGTCTAAAATCAATAATGACAATGTGAGGAACTAAAATGCTCAATAAAGAGAAATGCAAAGATTTCAGACAATGATGAATAAGTATTAGCTTGAAAAAACACACACACCAGTGTCGACTCTTGTATATGATAACACCAGCAAGTATGCAAGCAAGGACGCACACAAGCGAGGGCACTAGGATGTAAAGCCAATCAGGCTTAAGTGGAACGTCTGTTTCTTCATGGCCAGGGGCTAAAAGGATTAGTCATAATTATTAGTCATAATTATTAGCCTCTCCATGATGGACCTGATCCAGATTTCTGATCCCAACTTGAGTTTCCAAATAAATCAGTTTTTCCTTTGAACTTCTCAATGACATTTAGGATACAATGGATCGTAAACTAAAGGATAGCCCCAAGAAACCCACTGATACCACACAACTCTACGTGGGTTTTTGGGTGGATTTGAGCTGTAGTAGTAAGAACATGGTATAACTAAGCAGGAACCTTTGCAACCGTGAATGTCTTTTGGCATTCTCACGTCCCATGCCAGAGCATCAAACAGCAGCACACCTGTGGGACAATATTTGAGAACATAAATTGCTTTTTTTTTTTTTTAAATTTATTATTATTTGCGACCCTGGACCACAAAACCAGTCTTAAGTCGCTGGGGTATATTTGTAGCAATAGCCAAAAATACATTATATGGATCAAAATTATCAATTTTTCTTTTTAGTAAATTTCTTCCCGTAAATGTATAAAAATTTAATTTTTGATTAGTAATATGCATTGCTAATAACTTCTCAATATTTAGATTTTTTTGCACCCTCAGATTCCAGATTTTCAAATAGTTGTATCTCAGCCAGATATTGCCAAACCATACATCAATGGAAAGATTATTTATTCAGCTTTCAGATGATGTATAAATCTCAATTTCGAAAAATTGACACTTAAGACTGGTTTTGTGGTCCAGGGTCACATTTATTGTCACTTGCTTCACTAATCATATACAGTAGTTTGCATTAATTCCAGTAGACATTTCAACTTTTTCAGCTCTCTGTAACGATTATAAACATTTATTGCAAAGATACAGGGTACTGTATTGTATAATACATTAGTAAGAATTGTTGGTTAGGGTCTTTGAATATAAACAGATAAATAGTATGAGAACAGTTTACTGTAGAAGCCCTGAAAAAAAGATAAGACTTCACTTGAATGTAGTGCTTTTAGCAATTAAGTTAAATCTAAACGTGCATTCGCCACGCAGTGAAAGCCACAAAAATACAGTTTATGATGACACTGCATTTTGGAAATATTAATTATTGTATTACTAAGTATGTAAACATTGTGTCTCACGCCCCCCCAAAAAACCCTAAAAACAGACACCGTACCTTGGAAAAGCAAATGCAGTAACAGCGGTCCTTTCATGTTACTCTAAGCCAATACAAACACAAACATCACAATTATTGAATTACCAAGTTTTCAGTCATTTTTTTAATTTTTATTTATTTATTCATTTTTTGAGCTTGACCATCAGAAGCAACACAAATAAAGTTTAAAAAGTCTTGTTTTTCCAACGCACAGCTAACATACATTTATCATTCTTACCTTCTCAATACCTTTGCACAAACAAGAACCGAGTAAAAGGTCGTGACAAAAAGGAAAATAGGCTATTATATTTTGTTAGATTTTTTTGCAAAGTTCAGCATCAGAGCAAGAAAGTTCAGTTTCCTGTTCTGATGCTCTCTTATTGGTTATGCATATTCAGATTATTCAACGTCAAAGCGATCAATTCTTAATTTGAATATTGCCTAACGCATATTTACACAGGCCTAGACTTTTCAGAGGCGTCAAGACCGAAGAGAAAGACTGCGCTAAAGGAACACAAGATGTTGCGCAACGGTATACATGAGCGGAACAAATTGGTCTTAGGAGTGTTTTTCACACATTCACAGCACAGTTTCTCAGTTACCTCTCAAAACTTACCTTTTTATTTCAGATGATGGTAGGTAAATATCCTCTTTATCTTCAGTGTTGTTAAATATCCCTATATTGTTTTACTGTCTGAGAAAGTAAGTGATTCAGCAGTTCGAACAAATCTAACTGAATCGCGAATCAATTCAAGCTGCTGACTTCGCACACCCATTTGGCTAATTCACTGAAAAGAACCGATTCAAAAGAGTCACTAATTCGCAAGTGATTCAGAATGGGTCTGTTATGGGATGCTCGTCACGTTTTACATTTAAAAACATAGTAGGCCTGGTCTTTTTCACAATCATCGTTACAAAACATAAGATTATTATGAATATATATATATATATATATATATATATATATATATATATATATATAGAGAGAGAGAGAGAGAGAGAGAGAGAGAGAGAGAGAGAGAGAGAGTTTTTTTTTTTTATTCACATCAATGCTTTTATCATGTATCATGGCAACAGTTATGACATACAATGTTTGGAGAAAGACTTGATTCCATGCATGATATATTTATTGGTCCCGCGAAGAGAAGTTAAAGAAACAAAGTTTCAATTATTCATAATACAGGACAAGAGAAGTCCAAAGTGACTAGCATTTTTCTGTATTAAATATTTTTAAGAAAAAAAAAAAAACAATAATCTGGATTAAGTTTGATGATGATTCCCACAAAACTGTATTTGCTGCATGCTTTTTTCGAGGTAAATTTAGGTGTCTTTTCAAAAGGACAACCAAATAAAAATATCCTGCATCTCTGCAACAAAAATGACACGTTAGTTAAACGTTCCTGGTCTCATTGCGACTTGATTTAGCTTTTTAGTATTTGCTGATCAAGAATCTGATGTGTTGTGTGGTGCATCATCTAAGTGTTGACAGGCTGCATAAACCCGCAAGCGGTTCTCTTTATCAGAAGCATTGATTTGTTTTTGGGATCGTTCTGTCAGGAACACACACACAGCATGGTTCAGTCGCTAGGCTACGGCACGGAAACGCTCTCTCTCAATCACCCCTGGGCGGCAGAGATGGACTCGACAGGAGGCTGGCGTGACTGCGATCACGTGAAGGGAGTTAAGACTCTCTGACAGCATTGACGGGACAGAGACTGACGGCGACCCCCACTGGTGCTCCACTACCTCAAAAGCACAGCCTCATTAGAGCGGCCTCTGTCCACATCACTACACATCACTTCCTGTAGCTGCAGCCGCCCGCAAAGTGTGCTTGATTGTGTAGTGATCTCAAAAGTGAGCAGTTAAAGAGACGTCTGATGCGTCAAACAGCGAATCAACGCAATTATTTCGGTTTTTAAAGAGACATTTGGTTTATGAGCCTTTTCTGTGGTCATTATCATCAGACAAACATTACTGTAAATGAGCCTATTAAAATCAACACAACATCAGAATTAACACTGTGTTGTCATGATGCGATGAAGGACAGCACATCCAGATTCATATGCCCAACAGATATCTTTTTTAAACAGTAGTTTACAGGGTTAACTAAAACAATTTTCTGTCAGGACCACTATTGTCAAAGATGACTCACAATTAGCATATGGTTTGGATTGGCGGATGAGAGCAGGGAGAGCAGCAATAACCCCCCGGGGTAAACAGAACAAAACCAACATAAAATGTATTGCAGATATCATTAAAGTTCAATAATTTAATGTAACATTTTAGAAATGAGTCCGATTCAAAGGATAAGCAGATGGCTGAATCCTGACTGACGAGAGGAGGAGCTGGGGATGGAGGAGGGTAATTAGTTATCGAGCAACGCAAAGCTGGTGATAACACTGAAGGACCTTATATATGGGTGCCGTGATAAGTGTTGCATCCCTACAGGTAGATGTGGATCAGCTGATCCAAGCTTGACTAACGTGACCTGCCAGAACTAACACTGACACTAGATTTTAATTGAGATAAAACTCATAAAATATAAATATTAAATTAACTAAACTAAATGAAAATTAGAAATGTTGCCTTGGCAACTGACAAGTTAAATTCATGCACTAAAATTACTAACTTGAAACTGCAACTGAAATAAAAATGAACCATAAGTTGTAAAACCAAATTAAAACCTAAATTGGAATGACTTTCTAATAAATAACATATGTTTAAGTTAAGATACTAAAATGACTGAACTGGAAAAATAAAATAAAAAATTGAGAAAAAAATACAAATAAAAGAAGCATATAACAAAATTACTTAAAATTAAACTTAAAATAAAAAACAATGCAAATAAAAACTGAAAGTATAAAAATTAAAGCCAATTAAAAATATGAAAAAAAACTATAATAGTATAAAATTACTAAAACTGCTTGATATAAAATAAAAAGGGTAAATAAAGCCTAAAAATATTAATAAAAGGTCAAAAGCACAAAGTTACTAAAAATGAAACAGAATTGAAAATAAAACTGGAAAAATACAATGAAAATGAAGTATAAAAATGAAAGCCAATTAAAAATATGAATACATACTATTAGTTTAAGAAAAATAAAACTGAATGCTAAAAAATAAACCTAAGTAGAGATAAAAAGCCTACAAAATGTAAAAAAAAGAAAAAAAAAGTCAAAAGCACATAAAATTAAAATAAATACTGAAAATATTAAAATAAAAAACACTTTAAAATGAATAAATAATAGTATATAACTAATAACAATAAAAAGCAAGTAGCTTACTTTTTTCTTCATAAAAGCCTATTTTGCAAAGATTATTTGATAAATATGTCTACACAAACCTGCACTGCTCATGCAGGAATACTGCAACCTGTTAATATAACGGCAAAACAAAAACATGTTATGAATGATTCATCAGTGCACGTCATTCCACATGAAAAATGCATGCCTAATTTATATGTATCAGCAAATGCAATAATGACTTATAAACACCTTAATTATAGACAAGTGCTGTAATAAACAAGCCCTCAACCTATTAAATCTATAACGGCGATGTTTCTTGTAAAGAATGGAATGAAAATGACTTTGTGGCTCTAAATCGTGACTATAAATCATTCAGGTGTGCATGTAAACAATGGCTGCGTGTTGCACATTTCTGAAGAGCAGCAATAAAGCGACTCCATAGACAACAACAGTTTGGAAGAAGAATAGACTTGCCCTCGACGTCTCCTCTGGGAGAGAGAACGAGTCAATTTAACAAGCAAAAGACAGAAAAGGCCATATAGAAACCATTCCTGGAGAGGGGATTTAATGATTCCGAATGATGCAGAAAACTGGTGCATTTCAAAGCAAGTGTTTGCTTGTTATTTTTGATGTTTGGAAAAAATAAGTGTCTATTCTGCTCATGATGAGCATGATGAGATATTTGAGTAAGTACATAACCAGTGTTCAAAACTATCACCTTACTTTAGCCAGATTCACAACGGGAAGTTTATAATAATGTTTTCTAATTTGAGTGATACGGGTAGGTTTTCGCAGGAAATTCGAGCATGACACTACATCATTACATCACGTCTGTAAACATAAAGAAGTTTTCCCGGCTAGTATGCCATCACATGTGAGGATCATTTATAGCCTTTTCTCACAGCAGCTGGAATAATTAAATGTGTCATTTTGATGGCGGATTGTAATCCAGAAAGGATTATGTGTTTATGAAACACATATGAATGAAATTAAATTATATTCCAGTTATAAATGTGCTTCTGATTACAGATAGCCTGGGATTACACAAGATTTGTATTTTAAAGAAAACCAGTTCGAAGGGAGCATAGTTTGCTTTTTGGGTTAAAAGAATTTCTTAATATGAAATTCGAATGGTGTGAAAATTAGAGATTAGACTGTACAGAAATTGAAATCTACGCGCTAATACACACTATACTCGTTGTCGCGCAATGCTGATGTTGTTCAAATTAATAATTTGAGAATAAAGTATAACAATAATAATAATTTGTCCGGTCAGATGTGATATGAGCTAACCAATTGTTAGATTTAATCACCATTGGTAGCGCGATGTATTGTAACGCTTTTTTCACCAATTGGTCAGAACAGACTTGTTACTTGTTCAGATGGCAATATATAGTGAAAATTGTTAAACATACTCCAAACATACTCCTCAAAACATCAGATTCATCCGCGCTGCAGCGTGCCGGAGCACAACCCCACGCACAGAAGATAATTCTGCACAGAGCTGCAATTCCAGGTTTCCAGGTCGAGGCACTTGAATCCACCAAGTAAGCGGCGCCCATTCACCTTGTTTTGTTCGTTTTTTTTTTTTTAAGTGTTTTGTTTTGTTCCGTTCCTGTTTGTGTTCCCCCGTGGCATGGAAGTCGCCACTCGTCATCCCACTCTAGCCTGCGGATGATGCGTGGGAGTTCGGTGGGATCTCTGAAAGCCCGCCTGCTGCGCGTCTGTCAAGTTCGCCGGCCGATCATCTGTCCAGTCCGCCGGCTGTGGCTATCCCAAGCCCGCCAGCAGTTTGTCAGTCAAGTTCACGGGTTGCCGCTCGCTCAAGCCCCCATCCGCGGCTCACCCATGCACGCCTGCAGGCCATGTGGCAAAGCTGCTGGCCGCTGCTGACTCCTTCTCAGGTCCCGTGGATCCAGTCCACATCACGGCCAGGAATGCCGTGCCATGTCCCCAGAGTCATGGATTTTACTCTTGTCGTGCCCACAAGAACAGTTTTAATCTTGTCTTTACATTTACATTTATGCATTTAGCAGACGCTTTTATCCAAAGCGACTTACATTGCATCCAAGTTACAGTTTTTACATTTTATCAGCTCTTGCTTTCCCCTGGGAATCGAACCCATGATCTTGGCGTTGCTAGCACCATGCTCTACTATTTGAGCTACAGGAAAGCCGTCTTGTCCACGGAGACTCGTCGAGCGCAGGCAGCTCTCCTAGTCATGGCCGCAGAGGCCATTCCAGCCACCTACCCCTCCTGTCGCAGAAGTGGAGGGAGTTGCTGAGGGACCCTGTGAGGGCCCCTGACTCCACGTCATTTCCAGAAGAAGCCTCAGCTTCCGAGCTTAGCCCAATGAGAGCTTCCTGTTCCTGTGGGCTGTCCTGTTCCTGTTTGTTTAGCCCCGGAGGGTTCCTGATACCCCATAGCTGCCCCATGGATTTTTTTGTGGGGGGTGTGTGTGTGTGTGGGGGGGCTAGAAGAGTTCCGGGTGTAGGGGCCGGGCTGAGGGGACCGAGGCCATGGCCACAGAGACGACCTGCTATGGCCTCCTGAGTTCCCTGCATCGCCATGGCCTCCAATCGATCTGTTCCGCTCTGGAGGTCCCCGTCCTGTATTCCTGTCCGTGTCTGTCCTGAGGGGCCTCCAGAGCACCCCCCCCCCTCCCCGGTGGTACGGTTATGGCGCAGGACGCGCCTTCTGGGAGGTAGGGAGTCATGTCAGTCCTCTGTCGTGTCTCTTGTGTTTCCCGCCCCCATGTTTCTATATTTGGTCATGTTCCTGTCCTTAAGTTTGATTGTTTATGATTTCGTTCAGCTGTGTGTCTAGTCATCTTTTGTTCCCGCCTGTTCAGTTAGTTTTGGTCTGGTCTACTCGTTACTCGTCTGGTGTTCCTGTGTGTGTGCGTGTGTGTGTGTGTGTGTGTGTGTGTGTGTGTCTGCCCTGCCTGGTCTTGCCCTATTGGTTTGAATTAAAGACTGTATTTTGAGTTTCATCCTCGTCTCCTCGTTCCTCCCCACAGTGTGCACTGTGACACTCTGTGTGCTGAAAAAAGACAATTGAAAAGAAATATTCTATATTTGTGGCCATCATACTCAGTGTTGCAATTTCTTATTCACTTTTCGTTATCTCATCTATGCCTTATACCATTTCTGCGGTAGAGTTCAGCATCTCTCTGATGGACAAATGTCCATGCATCATTCTGAACGCATTCAAAACACATGCATATTCATAAAGAACACTGGGCTTAAAGAAAACCCCACAACTCTGCACACCCAACACTTCCTAACCAACACAACGGCCATTTTTCACAGCAACGACACCCCAGTCAATGCTAAAATATGACTTTTATCAATAGCCATGCTCGCATGGGGATATTAAAGTCCTAGACGGGCGAGGGGGAGCAGGTTGAAGAACCTTCCCATCATCCATCAGGCTCTGGGATGGGCGCCGTCAGGGAGAGAAACTCATTCTAACAGACATCCATCACTCTGCGTCTGCCTGCAGCTCCACTGACCTGATCCTGAACCCTCTGTCTCTCAGGTACACGCCAGACGCCTTCTCATCTGTCCCGCTTTTCCAGAATAAAAGTCTGCTTGCATTTACAACGAACACGATCCAGATCACGGTATAAATCACTGCCAGACAAGTCACTCAAACAAACACAGAACTGCAGCCTTTGACATGTTTTCACGCTGATTTTGGAGAGAAAATCTACAGAATGCTGCAGAATTGATTTCAAAGTTGTAAAATTTTCAGATCTGAATTAGCAAAAATGTGGCACCCCAGGTGGATAGGATAAAAAAAAAGAAAAAAAAAAAAAAAAGGGATTAAAACTTTTTTTTAAATTTCTGAAATTCAGTTTAAATATGAAACCAAACCATAATGTAATTAAATATAAACAAATTTGCATCAATTTCCGGTAAATTAAATCTGAACATTGGATCAAAATTCTTTTCATTTTGTCGAAATTTTGGTGCCAAAGGTTTTAACAGAAGGCATTTTTGATATCTCCTTTTATAACTCCATAAATCAGAAAATACGGCTGGTCTAGCAATAAAATCAGGCAAATGACATATGAACAAATCCCTCAGTAACCTTCATAATATGAACAGGAATAATAGTCTTGGTGTATGTAACTGCTGCTGAAGTGGAGAAAAAAAAAATTAATTATAAATATTGTAATATATTGTAACGTAAAAAGTGCAATAAAAAACACTAAAAAGTCTATTTAGCATGTTTTCTTTCCACTAGTCTGACAAAACATGTTATAAAAAAAATCAATACAGCCCCAAATCTCGAAACTGACCAGTGCATGAAAAAAAAAAAAAAAAAAAAAAAAAAAAAAAAATTTTCTCCTGTAGTGTCTTGCCTTAATAAACAAACACAGATGTGCAGTTACTGGTTAAAAAACAAAACTGGAGCATTATCAAAATGAGAAATGAACTGAAACCGGGCCAGTAAACCTAAGTGTGTGTGCGTGTGTGTGTGTGTGTGTGTGTGTGTGTGTGTGTGTGTGTGTGTGTGTGTGTGTGCGGAGACTGAGTTATTTTCTCTTATCTGACTGTCGCAGTTAGAGATGATAAATGTCCTGCATCGGCTGCCAGACCTCCTCTTAACCCACAGCCCTGGCTCTCTCCCTCACTCTCACACACACACACACACACACACACACACACGCACACACACACGCACACACACACGCACGCACGTACACCGTAAATCAGCTTTCTGGTCGAACGGTCTGACAGATGAATGTGGCGTTTGAAGCGACGGGCTCATCTTCCTGTGGAGAAAGGAAGAGACACCCACACCAAACCCCTCTGAAGAGTCACGGACAAAGTCAAACACACAAGATCATTCTTACTCGCTCACACCAAACTAAACACTAACTAAAAGTAAAGAACTAATTCTGAATCATACAGAAATATATTCCACACACAGTGCAATTAAATGCTAAACAATCCTAGCGGTGGGGACTCTAATTTATTCAATTGAATCAGTTCATTGATACGTAAATGAACAGAATAAAAAAAAAAAACTCCCTATGCAGTCTTTTTTAATAATTAATTATTTAATGCTGCTGTACGTTACTACATTTTTTACTTCTATGAATTACTATAACGTATATTTTGTTTTTGTTGTATAATGTAAAGTTATGTTTAATACTAATGCTTTCACCCTAATTGTTCATATTCAAAAATCCTTTGTTTAAAACCAAGAAAAATCCAGTTCTGATTCAATTCTTTTGTGACATTGAATAGTCACATTTAAATACATGACTATTTTTGTCTTGTTTTCCAGTGCAAATATGTAAACATTCTTAAATTAAGATTACATAAAATATTACATAAGATATTAAGTCTTGTTTTCTGAGAAAAGCATTAAAATTAAATGCGTTTTTGCTTCAAACAACACTAAATATGTGCCAGTGGGGTAATCTTGTTTTCACTTTGAATTAGGTTTATTTTTCTTACCCCATTTTTTTCTTGTTTTAAGCATCAACATTGACACTTTTTTGGAAAACAAGACATACAAGACATTTAATTAATTTTGCTTCACAAGTAAATGTATTTTGATTTAAGAATGTTTAGATATTTGAAAAAAAGGCAACTTTTAGTTAATGCACAGTAGATTACTTTTTCTAAGTGCTATCTAGACTATATCTATTTTAAATTGTGAGTAACTCTAGCATCACAATCAGTTTTAAAGCAGGTTCCCCATCGTTACACACATGAAACGTCACTCAAATAAAAATGTACCACACTCACATACATGCTAAAACACTGACAGATGCTAGAATGAGACTTTTTCTGAACTTTGCTAGCGTGTTTTGCCAAGTGATCGTGTACTGTCTTGCAAGAAAAGAGTAATTCTGTGGGATTTTTCACTTGATTTATGGTCCAACAAGATGATTTGAGGAATCATTCATCAACTTAAACCGGTCTACTGAGTGTTATTGGTTTGAAAAACTTCTAATATGAGCAAAAGTAATAATGATGTTTGACACTCGGCGCATCTCACACCTGCTGCTTTACAAGAGAAAGAGAACATGTGAGTAATATTTCGATGAAGTTTTTGATGTATGATCTCTCAGTTTGGCAAACCTTCACAAATCTGTGCAGTATCATCCTGGCTCACGGATCAAAGCTAGTTTTAAAGTTTTATGGTTGTCTGTGATGTGAATACAAAATATTATACCACAAAATCTCCAGCTGACAGAGTTTACAGGCTTCGGTTCATCCAAGAATAAAACTTGTCCTCATTTACTCATTCCAATATCACTCTAAACCTGTATGACTTTCATCTTCAATAAAACACACAATGAGAAATTGTGCAGAATGTTCTTCACAGTGAAATAAAAGCACGTAGTGAGCAGTCAAGCTCTAAATACAGCAAAAATCACCACATATGCATAATCAAAAGTAGTGCTTATAAGCCTTCATAAGTCATAAATGAGTCTGAAGCAACAAATTATTATTAAATAAATTATTGCTTTTACTTTGAACTGTAATGCTATAAGAAAAACTACATTTTCTCTCTCAGAGAACTATTAATCTTATACTTGCTGTCTTCAGATAAAAAGCACTTTATAATTACACTATAATTAATCGTGCCAGCAAAAAGACCATCATAAGTCTGATATCTACTTCAATTAGGAGAATAAATGACACCATTAGGCCTGTCAGGGTGACCTTGTGCTTCCTCAATAACATACACACGAGACCATGACGCACTTTACACAACAGACGGCCAGAAAGAACGAACATGGTCTTATACGTCAGAATATAAATTACAGGGAAAAAAAAATGCATACTAGCAATGCCAGAGGGCCGGGATTAGAGACAGGACAGATCAAGTCAAATGTTTCACCATTTCTGCATCTGCTTCTGGTGGATTTCACACTATTTAACCTTAATAGCAGTTACCTCACCATTAAGAATGACATTATTGGATTGTCATGTGAAAGTAAAGGCCATCTGTTCTGAACAAGTGAAGCGTCTCATGGCTTTCCTTTCATCCGAGACTCAAAGTCAGGGGTGACGGTGGTCTCACATAGCCAGACGTCTGATTATTGACAAAATCTGGTCCAATTTGCTGCTTATTCCAGCCAAGCACTGCCCAATCGGCCAGGAAGAGACCATGTGACCCATCTAAGAAATTCTCAACAATTCATTTTTATGCGACATGTAGGGACGGATTCTTATAAAATAAAATGTATTGAAATAAAATAGTGCTCAAAGTACTTCAAGATAATATTATTATTACTAACACACACACACATTTATACAATATATAGAAATAAAAAAAAAAATAATAAAAAAAATTGCAAAGCTCCTGAGAAACTCTGCTCAAGTGCACCGAGGGCAAAAGCTGGTTTAAACACAAAGCATGCTCAGACCAAATGTTGATTTCAATTAGTTCATAGAAGTTAATTGATAAAGAAAATCTATTTATGACATTATTTTTGACAGCCTCCTTATTTTCCAGCATTATTACACAAGTGCCTAAAAGTACTGCAGCTTTGCGGGAGGTTTCTTGAAGCATCTTGGAGACGTTGCCACAGTTCTTCTGGATTTAGTCTGTCTCAGTTTGTTCTGTTTCTTCATGTCATTCCAGACAGACATGATGATCAGATCAGATCTCTGTGTGGAGCACTGGCTGTCGTCAGACGAAAAAAAAAAAAAAAAAAAAAAAAAAAAACACAACACACTGGATTATTACAATTAATGGCAAAATGAATATTTGGAAATGTAAACAGATATTTCCTACTGAGACACTACAGCAAAAGATAGAAATAACTGACCTAAAACTATTTTTTGGTGAAAATACTAGGGTTCTAATAATTTTGGCTGTGTGTGTGTGTGTGTGTGTGTGTGTGTGTGTGTGTGTGTGTGTGTGTGGAGCAAAATTTGCTAAAAAAAAAAAAAAAAAAAAAAAAATTGCTATAAATGCTTCATATTTCAGCATGCAAATAAAAACAATGTCAGTAAAACATAAGCAAAAATAAAAACAAAAAGAGAGGGAGGGGAAAAAAAAAGATGATAAACAAGAGATGATAAATTATAAATGAAATAAAATTCAATACACAGCACAAGAGGTGGTCAGTGAACGTCTGCGGGTCCATGTCGTCTGAGGTTGAGACTGTGAGGTTACGTTCAGCAGGCTGCTGTCTATCTACTTGCCAAAGAATCAATAGTAAATGGCAGCGTCTTGTTAAATGACAACCTTTAGTCCATCTATCCGTCTCTCTCTCGCTCATCAGCCCCTAATTTGCCAATATTTGCCGATATCACATTTAAGTCTCTCCCGAGCAGAAGTGCTGAAAGCGTTTGAGAGTGACCTTGGCCCTGTTCAGTCGGAGCTATCGATATCCTCTTTCCTCCACAAGCAATCGTTTGTCCTTATTACCGCAGGAGTTTTAAACTATCATCTTGTGGCTGCTTAATCGATGCTGTTCTAGAGTGTTTGATTATTTGGCAGCACTTGCAGGCTTTGTCTTTGTGATTCTCTTTACTTAAAAGTACCGTGGTACACCTGGCTGAATTTAAATGCTTTTATATTGTGGTTCTGGTTAAGACAAGTAAAGAGTCTAGTTGCAGACGTCAGAATTCAAAACCTAAGATTTGCTTTACCAAACTTCAAAGAAGTTTTTATTCATTTATTCATTCATTTAGTCTTTTGACCTTTAATGCAAAGCATAATTTGATTTAGGATTTTTACAAGACGACCATCTACACTAACTACAACTGCATAGCAACACAGTAAAACACTTAAACTGAAAACTATTGCAACACAAAAAAACAATATCCTAGCAGCTGTATAGCAACAGACACAAAAACACAACACCCTAGCAACACACACACAAAATACTCAGAACATCTTAGCAACCACACAGCAACACATAAAAAACCCTCACGACACCCCAGTAACATCATAGCAACACTAAAAATCACTCCCAACACCCTAGCAACTGCATAGCAACACAAAAACACATGACACCACAACAACAACAACAAAAGCAAGTTACACACTAAAAACACCTAGTAACTTCATAGCAATACTAAGAACACTCACAACACCCTAGCAACACAAGAAAACACTTTCAACACCCGGCAACTTCATAGCAACACTAAGAACACTCACAACACCCCGGCAATTGCATAGCAACACACAAAAACACTCACAACACCCCTACAACTTCATTAGCAACACTAAAACACTTACGACACCACAACAACACCATAGCAAATTACACACTAAAAACACTCAGAACACCTAGTAACGTAAGAGCAAAACAATAAAAACACCCTAGCAACACAAGAAAACACTCACAACACCCCGGCAACTTCATAGCAACACATTGAAACACTTACGACACCACCATAGCAAGTTACACACTAAAAACACTCAGAACACCTAGTAACGTCAAAGCAAAACAATAAAAACACCCTAGCAACACAAGAAAACGCTCACAACACCCTAGCAACTGCATGACACACTAAAACACTCAGAACACCCTGTAAACTGCTTGGCAACACACTAAACACCACTCATAACAAAGCTCTTAATCTCTAGTACAGCACAATGAGCTGCATGTAACCCGGTCTGATTTGGCTGTAATGAGGCGCATGTTCATCACCTGTGTGCGCTGGAGGGACTGTGGGAGCCGTGGTTCTCTGCACAGGTGTGCTTACACAGCCCTAATTAATATGATTATGCTCATTTAGCAGCAGAACTAGTTAATTAAGATGATTAAGCTCATTTAGGAACATGCTGTTATCATTTCCTTTTCCAGCCAAACACACACGTCACCCCTAAACGAGACCACTGGGTGATACTGACTCCAGATCTGGATAGATTTGACTTAAAACATCTCTCTTGTCCTGTGCTAAACAAAACAAAACTCACTATCAAGCTCCATGATGTGTTTGTTACGCAATTAAAACTACAACTGAGGATAAGTTCTTTTAAGAAACCAGAAAGCAACTAACCAGAACACCCTAGCAACAACATAGCAACACCTTTGCAACCAAGGGATCAAAGTTTGTATTGGTTATATTATATTAATCACACAACAAATTTAGCCAAGAAATTACCCCAAAAAGATCATTTAAAGGCTTGAAAAAAGAAATATCTTTTTAATTTTATTTATTTATTTTTGTTATTTTTGGGTGATCCTACTATCCTTTTAATTGTTTTTTATTAATATGGATTTTGTTTTCATGCTTTTTTTAAATTAATATGCAAGTATTAAATTATTTTTTAACACCGTTATAATCTAAATAAGAAACAAAAACTGCCAGTAGGTGGTGGAAAATTCTTAATCGAAAAGTCAATGAGTCATTCATTCATCTGATTCATTCAATTTAACTAAATCACAAAATGTCAAATTAATTTTAATTTTTAAAATTCTGACACACATACTAAAACACATACTAAAAAAGATAAAATATTTAATTTGAAAAAAATATTTTTTTGTCATGTGCATGTCATGTGACCATTAACTGACATTGGAGAACTGTGAACATGCAAATGTGTTATTCAATTATTTAAATTATAACTTAAAGAAAATATTTTAGGTCAAAGAGATTAGGTCTGATTTTAACAAATATATATATATATATATATATATATATATATATATATATATATATATAAATTCATGGAGATGGACATATATATTCATATCCATCTCCATGAATTTATAATTTATATTCCTCGTTGCTGGCAACCACCCACAACTTCTAGAGATGTCAAGGCAGGTTTCATCAGTCAGTCAGTCTTTGTTTGGCATCTGTAATAGAGAAGCAGCAGCATTTCTTGCGCTCTGAACTCCGGTCCTTTCTACAGTCCGGGATTTTGAATTAGTCGCCGCTGACCTCACTAATTGGTCATCAGCATAAATAACGAGTCAATGAGCTGAACTCACAGCATGTCATAAATCAAACACTTCAGGCTGCTCAGGGTTCAGCGTGAAATTAATCACTGTCTCTATTAATGATGTTACCACACACACACACACAGCCCTATTAATGATGCTGCTGTGTGGAGGAGACAGGAGCTGTAAATCAGCGCTGATAAGGGAGTCTGCAGCTCCCGCCGTTACACCGCCACTAAATGACCCCATGCTCTCCTGCACTAATGCTCTGGATGCAGCGCTGCTCTATATTATTATACATCTGCAATATAATACACGTGCTGAAGATGCTCTTCATGCATGTTCCCTAAACTGTCATGTAATGCTTACTCTCATTAATAATGTTTTGTCTATTTATTGAAATATACTGTGCATGTTCTGTGTATAAATAGTGTATCTTGTTGATGACGCATATATTTTCACATTTTCAGCTGAGAAAATTGTTATTAGAGAGTCTTGTTTTGTCCACCAACAGATATACATGCATTTCTACCAAAGCACCATTCTTGCCCCGTCATGCATACAGAATTCACATTTGTGCATACTTTGAAAATATTATGGATTGAATGGAAATGACACACAAAAAAGTGATATTTACCTTTTTCTTCAAATGTCATGCCTCATATTTCATCTCAAGCTGTTCACTGGCACTTTTGACTCTTTGGACAGAAAGACAAAAAAAAAAAAATCATTAAAAAGTCATGATTGAAATATCCGAGGGGAAGTTGCAGTTTATGTATAAAAATGTAAAAAACATCAAATATATATAAAAAATATGTTTTTCCCAAAAAACGGAAAAAACACCCTTTTTGATAAAACAAGCAAAAAAAATAAATAAAAAAAAAATAATAATAAATATATAAAACCATTTTCTTTAGAACATCATAGATCCTTTGTTTTATTTAGATTAATACTTTATTTTTATGATGTATTATATTTAAAGATTGACTATATTTTTTATAATAAATAATTATTTTTTCAGATCATCTTTTTTCATTATACTTATTTTTAATATTTTTGTGGTGTATTATCACATTTACCATATTTAAATATTGAAAATATATATATATAAATTGGAAAGAAATCTTAAATTATAAATATTTTATTATATTTAAAGATTGAGGGTTTGAGATGCATAAAATACAATAAATTTACATAAATAAAATTTATAAAAGACATTTGAAAAATTGCAACAAATAATGGAAATAAAGTAAAAGAAAGTGTCTGACCTTAATGTACCAAAGAAAAATGATGAAATCTCTTGGTTTTAATAAAAATCAATTGCTGGCTGCCAATGCATCCCCGTTTCTAACATGGGCTCAATAAAGCACCAATCAATTAATCTATCCAAGGGGAGGAATTCAATTAGCGTCTATTTCTCACACAAACAGACTTCAAAATACTCATTACAAAAGTAATCTGTGGAGCTGTGCAATAAACACCACCAGATCTGACATTCTGCCTAACATTTCATTTGTTTCACAGCAGAAAGAAATATTGCACAACATGAAGGTTAGTAAATGAATTGTCATTTTTATGTGAACTATTTCTTTGATAATGAAAAATAGGTAAAGAGATATCACAAGAGAGACGTCTCTAGAAACAAACAGACGCAAAACTCATCATGTTGATGCCATAAACTGACTGTCCAATTATCACAGTTGACAAAAGCGCTCATGAGATATTGTGTGTTTCTCTGGAGCCGCGGGACGCTGAGATTAATGCCGTGTTTCGCCACAAACCCTGATAATTTGGGTCACATTGTAGCAGCACCGGTAAGAAAAATGAGTTGCTCTCCAGATGATCAGAACCAGCAAACTGCGCAGTGAAGGTTAAACTGTGCAATAGTTTGAAATGAATAGTGTGAGCTCACAGCGCTGACAGAACGGCATTATTTACAGTCTGAACGGCGCTACAAAACAAGCCGACACACTGAAACAAGCCCCGCGGCTGCTCAGAAACTCACTCTGGAGTTCACTTTTAAGATCAGTGATCTAAACAAACACCTAAACACCTACATTTTCAAATACTGTCTATATATGTAGATCAAAAGGTTTTGAAACACAACCAGACTGTGATTCTGGTCTCTCAAATACTAGGACTGACCGGAGATAAGAGAGACGTCCAAACCAATAGTGATTAGCTGGATGAGAGTCATTCTGCTTGAATCAGTTCTTCTGTAGCTCGAGCTGAAGATGTTGAGATGTTGGAGAGTCACTGCAGGTATCGACTCTTTTATTGACTCGAAGTCTTGTATATGTGTCCAGACATCAGTCTGACGACCTCATCTGTAGAAAGACATCAGAACAGATTGCAATCAGCTGGAACAGCTTTCCTTAATTTAATTTATGTCAGCTTAATTTAAATTATAGTACAGCTGTGTATGCCAAATTTTTTCTTTAAAAAAAAAAAAATATATATATATATATATATATATATATATATATATATATATATATATACACACTGTATATATGTTGAAAAATATGCATCATTAAATTTTGTGTATTTTAATATATATTTTTTGAAGATATATGTATATATCTATATAGCTATATAGCTATATATATATATATATATATATATATATATATATATATATATAAAATAATATAATTTTTATCATAATATAATTTCAACTTTTTATATTATTAGAATACAATTTTATATATTATTTAATATGTTATATTGTTAAATAAAATATATAAATGTAAAATAAATATAAAGAATATATATTTTCATATATTTGTATTGCATTTTAATTGTCATTTATGTATAATTAATATAATTAATCACTGTGTATGTGATAATGTGTAATACATTTTATGTTGAATCAAATAAAATATTTCTTTCTAAAGCTACTATTTGTAATGTCTACTTAATACTTTCTCACAAAAATAGCTTTAAATAATCTTTTGGGGGTATTTTCAGCCAAATGTAATTAGATTAATTAATCAACACATCGTGTAATTAATTAGATTAAACATTTTAATCGACTGACAGCCCTAATATATATATGTATGTATGTATATACAGTATATATACACATACAGTATGTACATTTTTCAATGTTGTTCTGTTCTGATCCTTCAATATGTTGTGTTCAGCTGTGTTTGTCTATCTATTTTCGAGCACTACACATCAGTAAACGGATTTCAGTAAACACATGAGGATTGCATTACAGAAGAATAGGATACATCTCAACAGCGTTCCCAGATGCCCCAGTTCAATCATCCCACTCCAAACACACACGCTCTGCTGTAACAGGAAGCAGTTCAGTTCAGACACGTTGCATCTGTCATCTGGACAATCAATGGTTCCTCTCAGACGTTCACTCCTGAAGATGACCGTCATGCCGAGCACGGACGGAGAACCCGATCCTCTCTGGGGAATGTTACATGAAGAACAGCTCAGTTTAACGCCAGAAATGGATCTACAGTTTCCCTGATGCGCAGATGGAGACATTTCCACTGTACTTTTTAGCTGTGTCATCAAATAGCATGAATGTAGATGAGATTGGATGTGACAGACTTCAGGAGAATATAACCTCTCACATATTCACCGTGTGTAAACTCCAGCGCTCTATATCACGCTGGGGAGATGGTGAATGTTTGTCATGATTGTGACTTATGGCTGTTTTATTAATTCATGTCTGCTGTTCTCATCTCTGCTGCCTCAGAGGAACCTGATGAACCTCCTACAGCGAATATCAGATGTCCGAGAGCACCGAGAGAAAGCATTATGACTAAGAGAAGAGAGCATTTACGAGACTGAAGCTATTTAAAGGGGCAAAATCTTGCAATTCTTAGAAAAAAAAAAGTTATAGAATATATCCAAAATAAATGACACTTGCATATATATTTATTTTTACACACACTTTTCTATATATGATTTTTAAAAAGATTTTTATACTAATATATTTTATGAATGCATATATTCTTTAAAAATTATATAACATTTTAATCTTTAAAAATATAGAATACATATTTGTATTGCATTTTATTTTTTGTATTTTGATTATTTGTGTGTGTGTGTGTGTGTGTGTGTATAATCTTTACAAATAAAAATCAAATATAAATATACATATATTTGCATTGTATTTTATTTTTATATTTATGTATAATTAATAAAATTATTCACTATATAAATATAATTAACATTAATGATTAAAATGCAATTAGTTGAATATGTAAACAAATTAATATGTAAACACACACACACACACACACACACACATATATATATATATATATATAAATAATATATACATTGTGTAAAATATATATTCACAAAAATGAGATATATATATATATATATATATACACATATATATATATATATATGTATATATATATATATATATATATATATATATATATACACACACACATATATATATATATATATATATATATATACATATATACATATATATGTATGTATGCATGTATATGTATGTGTGGATATATATATATATATATATATGTGTGTGTGTGTGTGTGTATGTATATGTATATATACATATATGTATATATACATATATATATATATATATATATATATATATGAATAAATTTAATTCACCAGAGCAGTATTTACCTGAAACAAAAATATTTTACTGTTTTTTTATATATAAAAATGCCAATTAAACTGAACAAATAAATGAATAATAAACACAACTATTAACACTGGAAAACACCTGAATTCATCCATCAGTGGACAAATGATGAAAACAGGCTCATCAGCTCTCTCTCTCTCTTCCTGTCACCCTCACTCTCCCTCTTCCTGTCTTTCTTTGTCTCCGTCGCTCTCTTCCTTTGGCCTTTTATCATCAAAGAGCACATCTGTTTATTGTAGTTCCTTCGCTGCCTCTTAAGTGTGCTTGCGTTGCCTTGACCGGCACACTTGCATTGTTACTGAAGTGAAGCAGTAAAAATAAACAGGCCTGAGAATGAGAGGCGTACCTTCCTAAACATCAATTGTTGCGGCAGGGAAGAGAAAATCCCAGCGTGAGAGCGTCGCCACGGTCATTTCCGCTCAACGTGTCGCTGCGCTGACAGTATCGGCGGGATATTGGCTGCAGAATCAGAGCTGTCCGTTTGCTCGGCCGCTGATCTCGTGTCAGTTTGACCTCAGGTTCATCTGGAGGACTCAGATTCCCGGCAGCAACATGATCTCTGGCCTGAGTGCAGTGAGAGAGGAAAGCGTGAGCGAGTCTGACACCTGAAAATTAGTGCTGTTCAATAAAAGCTGTTAATATTACTCATGAGTGTAAGTCATTTGATCAAATCTCTAACATCAGACATTACAGTTCATTGTGTAAGTCAACCCCTGTTGAAAAAATCAGCATATGCTGGTAGCATCCTGAGCAGGATCTAATTGCTTAGGACCAGCTTAGGACCAGCTCAAACCAGCCATGCTTCAAAATATACCTAACCAGCAAATGCTGTTTTTTTCAACAGGGTCCTGCAGTGTTTGTACTTCAGACACTGAGAAGCAACCCAAAGAAAACCCTACTAAACACCTAACAACATTTTGGTTTATTTGAACAGTGAGAGACAGAAAAAATTCAGAAACATGCATTTCAAAAAAGTTATAAATTGATTTGCATTTTAAGGAGTCAAATAAGTGGTAACACTTTATTTTGATGGTCCTTTTTGAACATTTTGTTGACACTAAGTAATGTTGCAACTACATGTCAACAAACTCTCATAAGAGTATTAGTAGACTGTCTGCTTCATATCTGATAACTCTTTATTGTGATGTTCTCTCAACAAACACTCTACTGACTGTAAGTAACTTTGCAACTACATGTCAACTTAATCTAACCCTAACCCTACCAGTTAACTAATACACTACTAACAATCTAATGAGAGTTGGTAGAAATGTAGGTGCAATGTTACTTATAGTCAACAGAATGTGTTAAAGGGACCATCAAAATAAAGTGAAACCAAATAAGTATTTGATCCTCTATCAATCAGCAAGAACTTTTATACAGGTAACGAGCTGAGATATAGGAGCACTCTCTTAAAGGAAGTCTCAGTTTGTTACCTGTATATAAGACACCTGTCCACAGAAGCAATCAATCGATTCCAAACTCTCCACCGTGGCCGAGTCCAAAGAGCTGTCCAAGGATGTCAGGGACAAGATTGTAGACCTACACAAGGCTGTAATGGGATACAAGACCATCGCCAAGCAGCTCGGTGAGAAGGTGATAACAGTAGGTGCGATTATTCCCAAACAACATAACTGTCAGTCTCCCTCGGACTGGGGCTCCATGCAAGATCTCAGCTCGTGGAGCTTCAATGATCGTGAGAACGGTGAGGAATCAGCCCAGAACTACACGGGAGGATCTTGTCAATCATCTCAAGGCAGCTGGGACCATAGTCTCCAAGAAAACAATTAGTAACACACTACACTGACTGAAATCCTGCAGCGCCCGCCAGACATGTTCACAAGTCTCTGAGATCCAAGTCCAAGTCAAGTCTCAAGTCTTTGTTCTATTTATTAGCAACAGTTCTTTCAGCTAGTTTTTGAGGCTAAATCGAAATACTGATTTGAAATACTGATTTCACAATATGATTTTCTCAACAACAACAACAACAACAAAAACTTAGAAATGAAAAATTTACATTTCTTTGTAAAATTGAAATATGTCAAACAACAAAACTAAACTGAAATTTTAAAACAAACCCCAATCAACACAAATTAAAGAAATCTCATATAAACAAACTGAGGCTTTGTCTGTGCTCTCTTTCAATTTAACATTAGAGGCAACCACTGTTTTAAACACAACACAATCCAAACAAAGAGGCTGCATACATAAATTGGATTGTGTAATTTCGAAATTTGAAGCAAAAACAAAATGGTCTGACTTTAGTTTTGTGAAACTATTGTACATAAAACATCTGCATGAAACAAAACATCAGACGGGCTGAATCAGAACGCAGATTCACTCTCTGCCAGCAGGTGGCGCTTGAAAAGCAATTAAACATCGTTTCCTTGGTTGCCGCTGTACACAAAGCTGCACTGTGGTTATGAACACTACTTTAATATGCATTATACAGAGGCAAGATGAAAAGAAAATACCATCTAAACTCTTCTAAAGACAGCCAGTTCCCTTCAGAGATGCATTCATATAAACTCCCATACCAAATGACTTGCGTTTTTTTACGAGTCTCACGAGTCCAAGTCAAGTCCCAAGTCTTTATTTATGCGACTTAAGTGTGACTCGAGTTTCCAGCTCTTTGGCATCAACTCAACTCGCTGTGTTTGGAGGAGGAGGAATGCTGCCTATGACCCCAAGAACACCATCCCCACCGTCAAACATGGAGGTGGAAACATTATGCTTTGAGGGTGTTTTTCTGCTAAGGGTTCAGGACAACTGCACCGCATCAAAGGGACGATGGACGGGGCCATGTACCGTCAGGACCAGGGCATTGTAAATGGGTCGTGGAGGGGTATTCCAGCATGACAATGACCCAAAACACAGTGGGACAAAATCCCTCCTGAGATGTGTGCAAACCTGGTGACCAACTACAAGAAACGTCTGACCTCTGTGATTGACAACAAGGGTTTTGTCACCAAGTACTAAGTCATGTTTTTCGAAGGGGTCAAATACTTATTTGACTCATTAAAATGCAAATCAATTTCTAACTTTTTGAAATGCATTTTTTCGTTGCTATTCTGTCTCTCACTGTTAAAATAAACCTGCCATTAAAATTATAGACTGATCATTTCTTCGTCAGTGGGCAAACGTACGAAATCAGCAGGGGATCAAATAAATTTTTCCCCCACTGTATATTGTTGTTTTAGTTTGATTTTTATGTGAAATCATGTATTTGTATTTTTAGCATTCTGCTTTATCTCTTTTTCTTTGTTGGTTGTAATGTGTCTAAGATGCTCTGTTTTGTTTTAAGGTTTTTTTAGAGTGACTTTTTAACATTCTTTCAAAGGTCTACAGATGAGAAATAGCCTCTTTGGTTAATTCTGGCACATTTACAGCCATGTTTATTAATGTGCGTTGCCCCTGTAAACAAATAAACTTTAACTATATCTTTGCAATGTTGCAAAGTTTTGTAACGACTCTAGTCTAAAGTCTGCGTGAAGCACAAGGTTTTTTTTTTGTGCTCCTCCTCCATCATCAGAGAAGGAATGTCATTCTGGAGTGGAAGCAAAAGATCAGATTTTGATTAAAGATTACCAAAAAAAAAACAATATATATATTTTTTTGTGTGGATTAATTGTTCACCTCAAGACCACCAATATGAACTAACAAAATACATATAGTAAATTTTAATTTCATGCAAACTTTAAACTCTCACCATAAAATATACATATACAGCTCCTGGATTTTTAAAGTTGGAATTAATATTTCAATGTTATTTTGATATACTGTGTCGACTGAAGTTTGTGATGTCCCTGAGCAGTCCAAACAAAATTAACTCTCTGGTTTTGTTCACGTGCCATTTTCTTTTTCCAATTCTTGCAATGAAATGAATGCACTATATTTTAGTTTTATAATGTTTTTTATTTAATATTTTGCATTTTTAGGGGATCTTATGACAATAAATTATATTTATGGAAAAGTTATGATTAATTTATTTTCTGTGAACCACTTTTTGGGCACAGACCTGAAAATTACATTTCCAGCTTAAACTGTCAAAAATCTTGAATGCTTGGAGCACAGAGAAAGTTTGGTCTTTTTTTAAAAAAGACACTAGCTAGATTATTGCTCATAAGTTAAAAAAAAAAGTTTAAAAAGTGAAACTACAAAAAAAGTTATAGAAGTTTATGTTTATTATTACGAAAAATGCACAAAAATACAATTTAAAATTTTTATATGAAATATAAATATATATATATAAATTCTAAAGCATGTTTTACTCTAAAATGGCAAGGAAAAATCAAAATCAATGCCATAAATCTGAACAAGCTGTGTTCCAAATTTGAGGTTGAGATCTCAAAAAATTAGCTTTCAGTCAGATTTTGTTTGGGCGCAGTACCAAATGTTTCCACTAGATGAAATCTGCTTCCCATTTATTTATTTTTCCCCACATAGAAAATCCCAAAACCCCAAGTTTCATAACATTCCAATTTAGTAAAAAACTTCTGGAGGCACAAAAGACAAACATAAATATCACACACAGTGATTTCCAAACATAAAGCTTGACCACAACTGCATAAAACAAAACAGTTTATAATGGATGATGACTAAATTAAAGAGCTGAAGGAAATATGGGGTCATCGTGACAGATGTGTGTCTTCCTGTGGATGAAGATGCCAAGAACATCCCACACATGGAGAAGAGCAGCGAGAGCGAATGTTCCAGGTTTAACACAAGATAAGCTCTATATGGACACAAACCGAGACTTGTCCCTGGATTCGTAAAAATGAACTAAAAATCGCTTTATATGGAGTTATTTGAAAGTATAAGTAAAAGATTAGGCTATACATTAACACAAGACTAGCATAAAATATGTACAATATTAACTACTGCCATAACTGAGCATGGACAAAATACTCTAACTATTATGTTTGGTTAAAAAATAAAAAGAAATTTTAAATGAATGTGAAAAATCTATATTTGCTATAGTAATTATCAATAGCATGTCATGCTGTTAGAGCTTAATTTGACTATCTATCTATCTATCTATCTATCTATAGTATCTACATATCTATCTATCTCTAAGCTTACCAAACTTATAACTACCCCAAACCTTCTGATTAAAGCGATTAAATTCACTTCAAACTTTCTAGTGAGGCTTTCTCAAGCCGACATAAAGTTTGTCTTGATGATTTTA
This sequence comes from Acrossocheilus fasciatus, assembly GCA_036784905.1. Lineage (NCBI taxonomy): Eukaryota > Metazoa > Chordata > Actinopteri > Cypriniformes > Cyprinidae > Acrossocheilus > Acrossocheilus fasciatus. The sequence goes on along the minus strand of CM071949.1, from coordinate 29,678,425 downwards.
TTTTCCAAATAGTAATAATATAATCCAAATAGTTAGCAGCATGACATGATAGAGCTTCATCTCTAACCTGATCAAGCAGAAGCTACTGAACAAACAGAAACAGGTGTGACATTTAGCAATACTTCTGAAACAAACAAACACAAAATAATCTAATCTTTCAGAAAGCCTTTCCGATCACAAAAGCCACAGTAAATCCGCAGAGCATCCATTCAGGGCCTTAAACAACTCATACGATTCATTTCGGTGGATTTTACAAGAGTCTGATGGCATTGGGCCATGTTCTCGCTTTCCTGAGGGTAACAGCTGCATCACAACACTACAACACATCCGAGAGAGACAGATGTGCCTCTCACACACACATGTGCACATCATACACACACACACAAACCTCTGTGCACCGCTGTTTACAGTCATCCGTTCTGACTGACAGTTTTCTTCAATACCAGCTGTTGATTAGAGAGTTTAAGCACTTACAGTAACAGTGGTGTGTATTAGGGTTTATTTATTTTACCCAGCATCTCTTTATGCTTATTTTAAAAAACCTGTTGATAGCTTATTAGCATGCTAACGTCACACAGCACTTCACATCAGTCACTCACAGCTGGGTTGACAATATGTATAATCGATTTTAGTTGATCTTCACACTGATGAAGTGATATTGATCGTTAAACTCAGTTTTATCCTTAAATTCTGTTGATTTTATTGCGAAATTTAAACAATAAAAGCGCTTTGGCGCTTATTAATGTAGTAGCGCGACAGTTAGCATAGCCCCCTCACTTCAAGCGGCAGTAAAGCACAAAATAAACATTAAAGAATATCAGAAGGTGTGGAAAACCGAAAAACATACTTCTACTTACTGAATGAATCATGCCTCATTTAAAAGATCAATCGGTGGTTCAACCGCAGAAACGCCGATAATGTAAATAATGTCACGTAACGTCATATTTACCTCAGAAAAGCGTTCAAACTTGTTAGTCAATCTATAAAAATAACACATTTTCTTACTATATCGCATATTCTTTATATTTTTACTTAACCTGTTAGTGATGTCTTCATGTTTGAATCAATGTCATGAAAACAAGTTTTTATGACAGCCACCACTGGTATATGGTCATATAACTATATGGTCATATATTTCAACAACAAATTGGACTAGAAATATAATTATATCATTAAAAAGTTGATATAAAACTGCCTTATGTGCAATTTAGATGTCTCTAAATTGTTGATTATGTCTAAAAAAAAATTAAAAAAAAAAAGTCAATTGAATTTGGATTATGTTGTTTAACCTTTAATATTATAATACTTTTTAATTATATAACAAGATTCCCTGTTTACACTGTAAGCAGTACATGTCCATTTTTCGTAAAGGTAAATTTTACAGCATTAGTTGAGAGATTGTTTTCTTTCCTGATATCTTCAAATGAATCAATATCAAATTGAATCAAAAGCTTGTGAATTGGAATTGAATAGATTTGATTAGTTAAATCTGTCAATACTAGCTCTAGTCACATTTGCTATGGACTGCAGAGGTTTGGCACAGAGTGTTTCCTCTTGCTTTGGGCCAAACGGTTGCTGCGCAGCCACTAAACACAACTAAATATCAATATCATATCATTAGTGAATTTGCACAATGGGTGTGTGCATGTGTGTTCTAGATCCAAAACACATTTTTCCTCATTTAAGCTCTTCAACAGCCAGATTCTGCACTTAGTCCACTCTTCCTAGTAATTTCTGTACCTTTAAGACTTCTACTGTGCTGTATACACAAATAACATCAGCTAACTTATAGCAGAGTTCACTGGTATTCTTCAGGGATGCAACAATTACTAAATTATACAGAGATGTTGATATTGACTGGAAATATTTAGTGTTTTATCCCCAAACAGAAAGCATCTGCACACTTGGACTGATCTGCTCTGCTGTCTCTGTGTTTTGTGTGTTCAGGTGAAGCCGTCTGGGATCACATGACTTACTGCTGCTTATTTTAACATGACATCTCAGATAAACAATGATAAGCTTCAAAGAGGAAATTCACAACGGTGACGTGAGATCGGACTCACAATTTATGACCAGTAATAAACTCTCCTCTTATCTGCTCACTGACTCAACTGATGATTTTTCCTGAGAAGGGCTAGGAATGGAGATCCGCTTCCACTTTTAGAAAATTACTGGAACCCAATGAGTTTCATGACGACTGTCCAACATCTTCCTCTCATGCAGACGAAACTCAAGACAAGAGACAGAGAAAGAACACATATTATGTTGTGTTTCCTGGAAGGAAGAAAAGGCTGCAAATTTTACATGCTCAAAAACACCATTTTTCTAAAATAAACAAAAAATAAATAATTATAATAATTCAATAACTCAAAACATATCAGCTAAAACAAAATACAATAAATACAACAATTTAACGCAATCTGCTAAAATAAAATAATAATAAAAAAAATGTGCTAAAACATATTATAATTATATAACAATAATGCTGCGCTCAAAAAAAAAAAAGAGAGGGAGAAAGAACAAATGTTGCATTGTGTTTCCTGGAAGAAAAGAAATGCTGTATATTTTAATTGCACAAATATGCTAAAATAAAATATTTATTAAATAATAATAATAATATACATTATAATAATTCAAAAACACAAATCTGCTGAAATACAAAATAAAATAAAAATGATATAAAATAAAATAAAGAATTAATATAACAATTCAAAAACACAAATCTCATTAAACAAAATAAATAATTATAATTTTTTTTATATAAATGGGAACGTCAGAAGGGTTGGGAATGGAGATCTGCTTCTACTTTTAGAAAACTACTGGAACTGATTGCAGTGTAATTCATGCACACAACAGGTTTGGAAATGAGCTGAACTGCGGTGAAAACTGTAGCTTAGTCAGTTACATCCGACACAGAGAACATGTTACTCAAAACACATGGCGTGTAAGAAGCAGCGGCGTTTGGATGGATGAATTATTGCGAAAAAGCCCCGAGGCCCGTGACCTGCCCTTCAGCTCTTTAATAAGAGTCTGGAAAGCATTTGCATCTCATAAAACATTTTTACAGATGAATCCCAGAGATCCTCCATCACTGTCCTGCATGAGCAGCTGCTCTCCTTCAGTCCGATCTGCGGCTCTCCAACAGAAAGCATTTGTCAGGATGAGCTGGTTTCCTGTTGCCTTCACACAGATGAGATGTTTCCATGTATGAGCAGCACACGGCCCTTCATTTGGGGTTATTAATAAAGCAAGGTCCATGTCCAGTGACAGATTTATAGTCTAGGGTATCGGACCAGTGCAGTGGAGGGACACAGGACACAGATTTGACCTTGGACATCAGCTGGCAACTCAACAAAGTATCAAATGCGTTTATCGTACAAAAATGACTGTATAGAAACAAGATTCTTATTAGCAGGGGAGGGGGAGGGACATTCTCACCCGGGGGAGCGTTTAATTGGTCAAAAATCTGTTTAGTGCAGCATGAGTTCATCATATTTTCCCACTTCCTGGAAGAAAAAGACTCCAAGTTTGAAATGCACAAATCTGTTAAAATTAAATTAAATAAATAATTATAATAAATTAATTCAATTATAAAAACAAATCTGCTAAATATAATAATAAATAAATAAAAAAGTAATAAAATGCAATACAATAAAATGTAATTCTAATAATTTAATGAGATGTTTAATGACGCAAACATATGTTGAAATAAAATAAAAATAATATTAATCAAATAATTTAATTATAGAGTGTGCAGAAACACAAATTTGCATAAATATAAAATAAATATAAATATATAAAAATAAAATGGTTTAAATCAAATTTAATAATTGAAAAAACATTTGCTGAAATAAAAACAATTATAATAAATTAATTTAGTTCTAATAATTTAATCATTAAAAATGTCTGCTGAAATAAAATAAATATATATATATATTAATAAATGTATTTAATTATACAGTGCAGAAACACAAATCTGCTGAATATATAATAAATATATACAAATTTAATCCTTTAATTATAATTGAATAATTCAAAAACATTTGCTAAAGTTAAAGAATTATAATAACTATTTTTAATTCTAACAATTCAATAAATAATTATAATAAATGTATTCAATAAATAATTATAATAAATGAGTTCAGTTATAATAATTCAATAATTCAGAGCCACAAAGCTGCAAAACATAAAAAATATATGTATATAAGATGTAATCTAATAATTTAATAATTCAAAAATATCTGCTAAAACAAAAATAAGTTATTTTATTATACAGTGTGCAGAAAAACAAAACTCCAAAATATTAAAATAAAATAAATATATAAACAATAAAATAGAACAATTTAATTATAAATTTAATAACTCAAATATCTGCTGAAATAAAATAAAAATAATAATCATTTAATTCTAAAACTTCAATAATTCAAAAACACAAATCTGATAAATACACAACAACACAAATATAAATGTGTAAAAAATAAATTCAAATACAAAAATAAAATCAAACATTTAATTATAATAATTAAATAATTCAATATCTGCTGCAATAAAACAAAAATAATTATAATAAATTAATTTATAATTATAATAATAGACGCTAATAGACAAACTACAAAAGTACTATGCTTGATTACATGGTTATTTGCATTTATGATTGTTTTGGGAATCCATTTTTGGGTCACGCTTCACCGGTCATGAGCCACAGAGTTCAGGCCACTTTGAAACGTTTGCTGTGGGAGCGTAACGTAAGGTTTACACCCCGTGTTTATATGGGCAGTACTTCCTGTTAACCTAAAAAGAAATGGGACGGGCTGCGACAAACACTTTATGAGTCAAGGTTGAAAAACACTGCAGTAATAAATCACAGCGAGTTCCCATTTGGTTTAGCGAGTTGATATGAAGCAAAACAGGATTTCAATTCTTATCGGAGCAGCAGAGACTGTATCCTCTAACCTGAATCATACGGGGGAATTTACCTCACTATTTCCACCGCAAAACACAGAGAGAGAGCGCATGAGCGGTTAGGATAAATGAGCCGTGTGTGTGTGCTATCAGGAGTAATTGTCCTGTGTGCTTCCCGTCAGGCTGATATAAATTAAACACACACGTCCAGCTGTTTATGCGATCTCATGGTTATAAATGCAGTCTGGCAAACGTCTGAAGTGAATCTCATGACCTATATCAAAGTGACCCGGTGTTTAGAGCGGAGCAGAGATGAATCCTACAGCAGGACGTCCTGGACTCTCAACTACAAAATAAAAAATAAAAAAATAAAATATAAAATAAAATAAAATAATTATTATTAATAATAATAACAAATAAATAAATATTAAAAAAATTTATAAAACCTAAAATAAAATGTTTAATCACTAAAATATTTTTTTTTAATTAGAACTATTCAAAACTCAAAAGCCCAAATCTGTTAAAATAGGAAAATAAAATAAATACACTTTAATTATAATAATTGTATAATAACTTATAAATTAACATGTTTATACATGATAGGACACATATTTAAACCTAAATGTTCTCATTATATCATAACAGTAATGAGAATCACAGTTGAGAATACAGTACAGTATTCTTTAATATATTACCATTAAATTTTTACAATATTCATGTAAATAGTAGATTAATAATATTTTTATATAAATTAGCATAAATGTACACAGATTTATACATTTATTGAGAATATTGTAAATTATATGAACGTAATGTAACAAAAATATAAATATGTTATTTTAGTATAATTGAGATAATATAATTAATATATATATATATATATTATGGAGTGAAAACAGTATCAAATCATCCCACAAATGCACGCGAGAGATCCACACACAGGGCAATCCACAAATGCTTGTTTTGCTTCTTTACACATAGGCTATACTTGCTGTATGCCTTGAAAACAATATAGGTAAGTTTCTGACGAATAATAAAAAAAAAAAAAAAACAGTTTTCTGTACAGTTACATTTCCTCTGCTTTGTTATTATCCTAACATGCATGCATGTAGCCTATATAAGCTAATTCAAAGGACTCACGATTTGTTGTGCATGAAACAACGGGTACAACAGTATTTGAGGATCATTCTGTGAGCAAAGAAACAATAATGCACTTGCCTTTGCTTGGATTGCGTGTGGATCCTTTGCGTGTATTTGTGGATTGTGTGTGCGCGAGTGTGGATCTCTTGTATGCATTTGTGTATTGCCCTGTGGATCCTTCGCATGCATTTGTGGATTGTGTGCGCGAGTGTGGATCTCTTGTGTGCATTTGTGGATTGTGTGCGCGAGTGTGGATCTCTTGTGTGCATTTGTGGATTGTGTGCGCGAGTGTGGATCTCTTGTATGCATTTGTGTATTGCCCTGTGGATCCTTCGCATGCATTTGTGGATTGTGTGCGCGAGTGTGGATCTCTTGTGTGCATTTGTGGATTGTGTGCGCGAGTGTGGATCTCTTGTATGCATTTGTGTATCACCATTTGGATCCTTCGCGTGCATTTGTGGATTGTGTGCGCGAGTGTGGATCTCTTGCATGCATTTGTGTATTGCCCTGTGGATCCTTTGCGTGCATTTGTGGATTGTGTGCGCGAGTGTGGATCTCTTGCATGCATTTGTGTATTGCCCTGTGGATCCTTCGCATGCATTTGTGGATTGTGTGCGCGAGTGTGGATCTCTTGTATGCATTTGTGTATTGCCCTGTGGATCCTTCGCGTGCATTTGTGGATTGTGTGCGCGAGTGTGGATCTCTTGTATGCATTTGTGTATTGCCCTGTGGATCCTTCGCATGCATTTGTGGATTGTGTGCGCGAGTGTGGATCTCTTGTATGCATTTGTGTATTGCCCTGTGGATCCTTCGCGTGCATTTGTGGATTGTGTGCGCGAGTGTGGATCTCTTGTATGCATTTGTGTATTGCCCTGTGGATCCTTCGCATGCATTTGTGGATTGTGTGCGCGAGTGTGGATCTCTTGCATGCATTTGTGTATTGCCCTGTGGATCCTTTGCGTGCATTTGTGGATTGTGTGCGCGAGTGTGGATCTCTTGCATGCATTTGTGTATTGCCCTGTGGATCCTTTGCGTGCATTTGTGGATTGTGTGCGCGAGTGTGGATCTCGTGTGCATTTGTGGATTGTGTGCGCGAGTGTGGATCTCTTGTATGCATTTGTGTATTGCCCTGTGGATCCTTCGCATGCATTTGTGGATTGTGTGCGCGAGTGTGGATCTCTTGCATGCATTTGTGTATTGCCCTGTGGATCCTTTGCGTGCATTTGTGGATTGTGTGCGCGAGTGTGGATCTCTCGTGTGCATTTGTGTATTGCCCTGTGGATCCTTCGCATGCATTTGTGGATTGTGTGCGCGAGTGTGGATCTCTTGCATGCATTTGTGTATTGCCCTGTGCATCCTTCGCATGCATTTGTGGATTGTGTGCGCGAGTGTGGATCTCTTGTATGCATTTGTGTATTGCCCTGTGGATCCTTCGCATGCATTTGTGGATTGTGTGCGCGAGTGTGGATCTCTTGCATGCATTTGTGTATTGCCCTGTGGATCCTTCGCATGCATTTGTGGATTGTGTGCGCGAGTGTGGATCTCTTGTATGCATTTGTGTATTGCCCTGTGGATCCTTCGCATGCATTTGTGGATTGTGTGCGCGAGTGTGGATCTCTTGCATGCATTTGTGTATTGCCCTGTGCATCCTTCGCATGCATTTGTGGATTGTGTGCGCGAGTGTGGATCTCTTGTATGCATTTGTGTATTGCCCTGTGGATCCTTCGCATGCATTTGTGGATTGTGTGCGCGAGTGTGGATCTCTTGTATGCATTTGTGTATTGCCCTGTGGATCCTTCGCGTGCATTTGTGGATTGTGTGCGCGAGTGTGGATCTCGTGTGCATTTGTGGATTGTGTGCGCGAGTGTGGATCTCTTGCATGCATTTGTGTATTGCCCTGTGGATCCTTCGCATGCATTTGTGGATTGTGTGCGCGAGTGTGGATCTCTTGTATGCATTTGTGTATTGCCCTGTGGATCCTTCGCATGCATTTGTGGATTGTGTGCGCGAGTGTGGATCTCTTGCATGCATTTGTGTATTGCCCTGTGGATCCTTTGCATGCATTTGTGGATTGTGTGCGCGAGTGTGGATCTCGTGTGCATTTGTGGATTGTGTGCGCGAGTGTGGATCTCTTGTATGCATTTGTGTATTGCCCTGTGGATCCTTTGCGTGCATTTGTGGATTGTGTGCGCGAGTGTGGATCTCTTGCATGCATTTGTGTATTGCCCTGTGGATCCTTTGCGTGCATTTGTGGATTGTGTGCGCGAGTGTGGATCTCGTGTGCATTTGTGGATTGTGTGCGCGAGTGTGAATCTCTTGTATGCATTTGTGTATTGCCCTGTGGATCCTTCGCATGCATTTGTGGATTGTGTGCGCGAGTGTGGATCTCTTGTGTGCATTTGTGTATTGCCCTGTGGATCCTTCGCATGCATTTGTGGATTGTGTGCGCGAGTGTGGATCTCTTGCATGCATTTGTGTATTGCCCTGTGGATCCTTTGCGTGCATTTGTGGATTGTGTGCGCGAGTGTGGATCTCTTGCATGCATTTGTGTATTGCCCTGTGGATCCTTTGCGTGCATTTGTGGATTGTGTGCGCGAGTGTGGATCTCTTGCATGCATTTGTGTATTGCCCTGTGGATCCTTTGCGTGCATTTGTGGATTGTGTGCGCGAGTGTGGATCTCTTGCATGCATTTGTGTATTGCCCTGTGGATCCTTCGCATGCATTTGTGGATTGTGTGCGCGAGTGTGGATCTCTCGTGTGCATTTGTGTATCACCCTTTGGATCCTTCGCGTGCATTTGTGGATTGTGTGCGCGAGTGTGGATCTCTTGCATGCATTTGTGTATTGCCCTGTGGATCCTTTGCGTGCATTTGTGGATTGTGTGCGCGAGTGTGGATCTCTTGCATGCATTTGTGTATTGCCCTGTGGATCCTTCGCATGCATTTGTGGATTGTGTGCGCGAGTGTGGATCTCTCGTGTGCATTTGTGTATCACCCTTTGGATCCTTCGCGTGCATTTGTGGATTGTGTGCGCGAGTGTGGATCTCTTGCATGCATTTGTGTATTGCCCTGTGGATCCTTTGCGTGCATTTGTGGATTGTGTGCGCGAGTGTGGATCTCTTGCATGCATTTGTGTATTGCCCTGTGGATCCTTCGCATGCATTTGTGGATTGTGTGCGCGAGTGTGGATCTCTCGTGTGCATTTGTGTATCACCCTTTGGATCCTTCGCGTGCATTTGTGGATTGTGTGCGCGAGTGTGGATCTCTCGTGTGCATTTGTGGGAGGATTTGATACTGTTATATATATAATTTTAACTTAAGTTTTATTATTTTTGTTGTGTGTTTTTGTCATTTTATTGTTTTAGTACATCAAGCTAAACTAAATGAAACTGAGAAATGTATCTTTGGTAATTAGCTGAAATAAAATAGGTTTTTCTTATTATTATTTTAGATAAATCCAATTTATTTCAATTAAAGTAATTTATAATATTATTTATTCATTTTATTTTGGATGAAATATGACCTGGGTTTTAAAGTACAAAATACAGTAATAATACTTTAAATTTATAGTTATATTATTAAGATTCGATATTTATCTTTAATTTTGTATCTGGGGTGAAATATGACATGGAAATATTCTGCTGTGATGTCTATGGTTTTGTTTCTGTAGTATGTTTAGTGATGTCCTATATAACAAGCACAAATGAATGGCCAAAAAAAAAAAAAAAAAAATTGCGCACGCACACACACACACACACACACGTTTTATTCTATAATCGACTCCACTTGACTGGTCGTATATCATCCAGCTCCTCACACACACACACAATCGTCCTATTCTCTCTCCTGCCGCCTGCACATTTGCCAAGGTCGACACTAGGAAATGATCCGGAGATAGTGTCAGTAGATTTATGTCCTCTCTCGTTCTCTCTCTCACTGTGTGTGTATTTACAGAATAAAAGCTCACGGACGCTGTCCTGAACTCATGTATGTAACAACACAGAACAATGCTGTGTGAATATGAACAGGCTTTGTGTCACAATCACACAACACAATAACCACACTAATCAAAGCTTAAACACTCCTAGTCTGCTGTTGTTAATGTGAGAGTGTTTTACTCCATGTGTGTGTGTGTGTGTGTGTGATGCTGACAGCAGATGAATTACTGCGGGAGTGTGTGTGTGTGTAATTGCTTTCTGTTGTTTATTCACTTAGTCTGGGCTTGACTTTGAACAAACCTTCTTCCACTAACATTAATAGAACATTTGTTCTAAGTTATCTGGACTTTAATAATGTTAGCATAAAAACATGACTTATACTTGATACATGTTTTTCGGAAACGTTTTGGTTGGATGTTCGTCTAAAGGTTTTTAAATGTTACTACTTATTTCAGAATGTTCAGAGAACATTCAAATGTATCGTTTCTATAATGTTTGGAAAATGGAATGTTCCGTTAACGTTTGTATGTAACCAAGAAACATATTCAAAAACAGAACAGTTTGAACATTTAGGAAACATACAGATGTAACATTTTTTGATGTAAATTGTACAAACAGGCTTCATGAAATTAGCAAACAGTTGCATTTCAAGTCAAATATCCTAAAATCAAACTAAATAAATAAATGGGGAAATTAAGCAAAAATTATTTGGTAAAATTTCTTTTAAAATTAGCATTAATATCTAACCACTGAAATATCCGTGAGTTCCAAAAAATAGAAAAATAAAATAAAAATTTAAAAGGCTAAAATGGAAAAAACAACTATCAATCAATTAATCAATCAATGAATGTATGTATGTTTGTCATCATTTAGATTTCTATTTTCCGGCCTCGCTCTCTTCCAGACTCTTCCAGTGTGTCTAAAGCATGCTGATGCAACACAATCACAGCCAATCAGCATCTTTCCAAAGAGCGTGAGAGCTGTAACTGAGCTCGATTACACACATAAACACAGATGATGCCGGTGCAGGCCAGCGTTTCTCTCTTACAGTCTCACTGACGCTAAACCTCATCCTCAGCTAATAGTATTAGCAGCTTAGTGTTTACACGCTAAATAAAGGCATGAGACGCTGAGCTGAGATCAGCACACTCACACTCCAGCCTCTAATTAATTCAGTCTTCAGCCGTACGTGTGTGTGTGTGTGTGTGTGTGTCCGATCGCTGTATTACGCATTTCCTGCCCAAATCGGCTTAGCAGATGCTTGATACGTGTTTACAGTAAAACAAGCTGCTGTATGAGCAACAATAAACTGATTGAGCAAAACTCACTGTTACGCAAGGATGCCGTGAGTGTCTGTTGCCGTGTGGTTGCTAGGTGGTTTCTATTGCTCCAAGTAGGTCTGAATATAATTGGTGTACTTTTGAGACACTAAAATAGGCTAATAATGACGAACAGCTTCAAAGATCCAAGCGGCACAGTTTCTATGTAATATAGATACACACACACACACACACACACACACACACGCGCGCGCAGCACTATATGAAGTTCCCTAGAGGGGGATTTCCAGCAGCACAGGTGGCCTGAAGACTTTCCAGAAGCAGGAACAGCCCTAAAAATTACAGCAAGACCAAATTAGATCTGAAGCATTTATGGAGTCATTTTATACACTATTTTTCAGTTATTTATTAAATAAAATAAAAAATGTCTAAACTATTTTGAGTATTTACTTTAATAAATATTCAGTAGTATTTGGCTGATTCTCTAGTGTACACTTCAAAATAAAATAATAATATATATATATATATATATATATATATATATATATAATAAAGATAATAGTAAATAATATTCTATATAAAAACTTTAAAAAAAATCTCATTCTGTTGAATATGTGTGATTCTTTAGCATACATTATTTCAATAAAATAAAATTTGTAAACCATTGTGACTATTTACTTAGTGTACATTATTTATACAAAATAAAATTTCTAAGCCGTTGTAACTATATTAACTTGGTGTAAATTATTTCAGTAAAATAAAATTAAAATAAAATATCATGTCTAAAACAAATTAAAGCAAAACAAATAAAATAAAAGAATTCTAAACCATTGTGACTATATTCACTTGTTATTTGTATATATTATTATGTGTATAAGTGCATATTATTTCAGTAAAACATTTAAACCATTGTGACTATATTTACTTTGTGTACATTATTTTTATAAAATAAAATATAAAAAAGAAAATAACATTTCTAAACCATTGTGACTATTTATTTAGTGTATATTATTTAAATTAAATTTTAAACTTCTAAGTGACTATATTTACTTAGTGTAAATTATTTCTATAAAATAAAATATAAAAACCATTGTCTATTTATTTACATTATTTAAATGAGATGAAATTTAATAAAATAAAATAATAATAATAAAAAATAAATGCACAAGTTATTGGTTGCTTTAGGCTACCGTTGCAAGTAATGCAGCCTTTCTAAAATCCTGTTTAATGTTAATTTCAAAGTTACGGTATTAATATCAAATACAGGTAGACTTTTTGGGGAAAAGTGGAGATGCTCTGAAGCTTCACTTTTAACTTCTACATCCCAGTCAAAAAGCCTGAATGGATATACATGAATCTGAATCTGAATCCTCAAAAAAATACTGAATTTCTCAAAAACAGATCAAATGTGTTGAGAATGGCACTTAATACACCAACGTGTGGCCTGGAAATCCTTACAAGGAGAGGTCAAGACTGTCCTAAACATCAGTGTGAAGCTTCAAAAGCTGAATCTGAGTAACACAGAAGAAAGACAGCAAATAATTGAAGGGTGACTAAACAACCAGCTGGAAACAGGCGTTTGCTGCGTCCTTGGTTTGTGTTAAACGTTTATGAGATTGAGTTCAGTCGAAAGGGTGCGCCTGCGTTTACGAGCCTCCTGACAGCTTCACCATCAAACTACAACACAAACACGCTTGTTAACAGATTACAAGGCCTGTCTTTGAACAGCTGTAACTCAGGAACGGTTAACCTGGTTATAGTCAGAACGAGGTCAAACGCAGGACACAAACAGGACAATCATTATTAACGCTATACATCAAAACCAACGGACGGCAGCTACAATTATCAGCTTCTCTCACTGTCATAAATTAACCCTCGGCAAACACGTCACCTGCCTGCGATGAGACTCACAGGTACTCGGGACATTCTGTGCCGTCTCAGGTGTCTGGAACAGATCTGAGATCAGAAGACCAGGGTCAAATTAGAAGACAGTGATTTACAAGCCGTCAGCTGTCAGGGATGTAAATACAGAAGCACAGCTGACATGGAAAACAGTCAAAACTAAAGCGCAACTGCAGAGGTCACACGGGTCACGAGCCTAACCTGAGTCACTGAAAGCAGCGATGCATGTTAGTGGATAAGATGTTTTTGAAAGTCTCCTCTGTCCATCAAGGATGCATTTAATTGATCAAAAATTGTGAAATGTTTTCTATATGAATATAAGTTAAACTGTAATTTATTTCTGTGATCGAAGCATCATTTCACCAGTCTTCAGTGTCACATGATCTTCAGAAATCATTCTAATATGCTGATTTGCTGCTTGAGAAACATTTCTGATTATCATCAATGTTGAAAACAGTTGTGCTGCAAAATATTTTTGTGGAGACTGTGATGCATTTTATTTTTCAGGATTCACAGATGAATACAAAGTTCAGAAAAACATTATTTGTTTGAAACAGAAATGTAACATTATAAATGTCTTTGTTGACACTTTTGATCAATTTAATGCATCCTTGATGAAAAAAAAAAATTATATAAAAAAAAAAAAAAAAATATATATATATATATATATATATATATATATATATATATATATATATATATATATATATATATATTCTATATAAATCTATCTAGCTATAATCATATTCTTGGTAATTATACATTGTGAGTGTTATTATTGCTCTTCCTGCAAGTCATTACATTTCCGTGTACTCACATTAATCGTTTTGTTAGCATTCGTTTAAAGACACAGTAGGTTTCTGCTCAGAGGGAACAGACAGACTCTACAGATATTGTATTTTTGCGTGCAGAAAAGAAAAACAGCAGCCGAAGGGAGCGTATAAATTTCCCCGTGGGCATCTTCAGCTAACAAACAGCCGCAGGCCGCCAGACACCAACACACCAGCTACTAATTAACCTGACAAACACACAGTAACCAGCAATTTACTAGCCAATAACAAGGCACAACAACTAATTCTTCAGCAAACCTAAAGCTGCGGGGCGTTCACAAACGCATAATCAGCACTTGATGTGTGCTCGGAAACTGAAGGAGGCGTCTGAGTTTAAGACGCCTTCTTTTGGACCAATATTAAGGCAGACTCGTGTCTATACAGAAGGCAATCCCAGAATGCTTAGTGCAAAAACAGACATTCATGATGGTGGACAAAGTGATAGAAATCTTTAAATCAATCTTAAACTTAAAAAAATTACAATTAAAAATGCCATGGCAACTAACTGAAATAAAATAAAGTTTAAATATACTAAAATTACTACAATTTTAAACTATTATAAATAATTTCCTTAATTAAAAATAAAACAGAAATAAAATAAATATAAATATTAGAAGAGAAACTTAAAATTAATACATTTTTGCCTTGGCAACTAACTGAAATAATAATAATTAAAAAGTTTAATTTAAAGGACTAAAATGACTATTCAAAATTTGTTTCCTTAATTGAAATAAAGTAGAATTAAAATAAAATATAAATGTTAGTTAAAAAAATAAAACAAAAAAATGTAAACAAACCTCAGAAATGTTGCCTTAGCAACTAATTGAAATAAAAAAAAGTTGAAGGACTAAAATTAAAAGTACTAAAATTATTAGAAATCGTTTCCCTAATTGAAATGAAGCAACAATAAAATAAAATATAAAAGAAAAACAGATGGAAAACTTAAACTTAAAAGAGACAAACAAACAAAAATAAAAATGTACAAATAAACGTTTCCTTGACAACTAACTGAAATTTAAAGGACTATAATTACCAAAACTAAAACAATTAGAAATTGTTTCCTTAATTGAAATGAAGTAGAAATAAAGTATATATTAGATGACAAAAAAAAAAAAAATTGAGGACATAACAAAATTACTAAAACCTAGACTAAAATTAAAAGTGAAAATATAAAAAGAAAAGCTACAGTAATTCAAAATGTTAATAAATACTGAAATTGTATATAAATAGTACTAAAAAATAACACATTTTTGTTAGTTTAGTCACTACTTTTAGGATACTGCCCAAGAAGACTGCTGTCTGTAGGCAGTACACATCGAGGCCACTAACTCGGCGATTCAGCCCATCAGTTATCTGTCCAGACTCAAGGACGGTGTGACCTCTGACCTCTAGTCCACAGAGAAGCGCTCAGCAGTGCTACTGTAACCCTCACAGCAGAGGTCACGCTGGGATCTGACCCCACAACCTGTTCAATACCTGCACAAGAGCTAAAAACCCTCCTCGTCCGTCAGCTCATAAATCAGCTCTAATTGGCCGTCGGTGCTGTTGAGTTACAGTTTAATCAGGCAGCTGGAGGAGAGCCATCTGAACAAACACACGCAATAATCACCAGATCTGAGAACATATTTAACATCAAACATCATTCTGACAGAGCCAGTCCTCACAACATTCACAAGCGTTTTTTTAAACATTTGTTTATGGATCGTTCTCATGACAGTAATATTTCATATGTTCTTATAACTTTGAAAAAACGACATTCTTTGAATATCCACATGACATTATTGTTACTTTTTTAGAATTCTTTAGAATTACAGTTCTACATTCTTCTCACAACGCTGGGAAAACACTCTGAAATCAACATTCTTAACATGTCCTCATGTTATATGTATTTGATGAATGTTCTCAATGTTGAAAGAAAACGTATTAAAAATTAACATTCAAATAATGTTATATTTTGGGTGAAAATACAATTTGTAAAACATTTAAGAAGCTTTTTCATAAACCTCTAAATAACGTTCTAATCACATTTCATATAAAAAAAAAACATTCAAAAAAAAATTTGACAGACAAGCAAAATTACTGATAGAGTTACTGATGCTGATTAGTTTTGTTGTACACTTAAAAGTTTGGGGTAAGAGAAATTAATACTTTTACTCATCAAGGATGCATTAAATTGATCAAGAGTGACATTAAAAACATTTTTAATGAGATTCTATTTCAAATAAATGCTGTTCTTTTGAACTTTCTGTTCACTTGTGAATCCCAGAAAATTAAATGCATCACAGTTTCCACAAAAATATTGCGCAGCACAACTGTTTTCAACATTGATAATAATCAGAAATGTTTCTTGAGCCGCAAATCAGCATATTAGAGTGATTTCTGAAGATCATGTGACTCTGAAGACTGGAGTAATGATGCTGAAAATACAGCTGCGCATCACAGAAATAAATTACAGTTTAACAGATATTCACATAGAAAACAGCTGTTTTAAATTGCAATAATATTTCACATTTTTTACAGTATTTTTAATCAAATAAATGCAGCCTTGGTGAGCAGAAGAAAACATTTAGTGTATGTTTCGAGTCATTCTGATACCTGCTTCCAGTCGCTAATGATGACACTCGTTCTTGGTACGAACCTGGCAGGTTTGAGGAGTCAGAGCTGCTTTTTCCGAACTAAAATAGATGGAAATTGGCAAAAAAGGGTCAATTTGAGAACCAGCAGCTTGTCTGTGGAAAACACACACACACATACCTGCCAGGAAAGCTTAGCAGATCTGTTTAATGACATTATGTCAGAGCAAATAATCAGAACTACAGACACACTGACTTCAGTCTCAGATTCACATCAACACCTGCAAAACATCCTTCATTCAGTGCGTTTCTCAACCAATGAGGAAATATTGATGTTCTGCGGCCCAGTGTAAGTGAATGATCTGAGCCTGAGACGCACAATAAATACAGCACACACTCATTCATTAAACACTAACACCATGACAAATCTGAGAGTGTCAAACAACAGCGCAATCAGCTCACATCCATCACTGTCCCTCAGCTCTTTGTGCTCCTCTCTTCACCACATTCCCTCTCTCTCTCTCTGATGGAGTTCATCAATCATGTGTTCAGAGGAGAAATGGAGCCGCTGGCTCAGCATTTACACACACACACACACACACACACACACACGTTTGTTTCTGTGAATTGTGGGGACTTTCCATTGACTTCTATTACTTTTATACTGATCAAATGATATTTCTATCTACCAGAGAACCTGTTTACATCCTTACACTTCCAGATAAACATCATTTACTATTTAAGCTGCTTTGACACAATCTGTATTGTTAAAAGCAGTATATAAATAAAGGTGACTTGACTTGTGAAAATACATCAAATATCCTGTTTATAGGGAGGGAACTTAAAGTTAATCAATTAACAGATTTTTTTATCGTAGCATTTTTACAATCTTTTACTGTTAAAATTAGGATAATTTGCTCGCTAGTGTGCACTTCAAAACATAAAAAGAATTCAGTGCATGGCCTCGTCCACACGTGGTCTGAATTTATCTTCTTGAGAAATAAGAGAAGAACCAGCGGAGAAAAATGTGATCATCGTGATAAACGAGGAGCGAGAAAAGAAGAACAGAATCACAGACACAACATACATCATCAGAAACAGAGAGAGAGAGATGCTTCGAGTTAAACTTCTCTAATTAATTCAGCTCGGACTCCTTTTTGGTGGTTGTAAATATTACACTATAAGAACTGTAATTTTATAGTTTGACCTTCCTTTAACTTGCACTGATAGAATCTTCACTCTTCAAATGTATCCAGCAGCGATGACATCATCGCAGCATTTGCATACTGACTTCTGATTGGCCTTCGCTCCCAGTGTCAGTGGGATAAAGCTGAACTCTGCTCTGATTCTGTGTTTTGCGGTGGAGGATGTGAAGGTGAATGTGGCAGGTCTGGACACGAGCGGCCCGCTGGCATCCGAAGACCTGCAGGATTTACCAGAGTCTCATTACACTCTCAGATCAGGTTACATCCGTTTCTCACACAGAAACACAAACACACACATCCCTACAACAACTCACCCAATCCCTCACTTAAGAAAAAAAAGACAAGACAAGACAAGAAACTGATGAGTTCAGGGAAGGCATCCTGATAAAAATGATAAATTAATACAATTTAAAAAATACATTCATTTATAAAGTTATATTATTTTAATTAAAATGTAATAAAACAATACTTTTCAATAATAAAAAAATTACAATAAAAATAATATAAATGATTATTATTATAAATTAGCATAATGTAATTAATGGTTCTAATAAAAACATCTGCTAAATAAATATATTAATTAATTAATTAACAAACAAATAAATAAATATCATTGAGATACTATTATAATTTTATTCATTTTTAGTTTTTTTTTTTCCAAACTAAATGAAAATGAGTAAAGCTGCCTTGGCAGCTAGTGTAAATTAAGTAAGTTTACTTTTTTATATATTTTATTTTAGTTAAAGTTTATTACAAGTAACAATTTTTTAAACAGTTTTAGTTAACTAGAATAACTGCTAGAATAATTGCATTTAAATTACATTTATTTACAATTAAATAATAAATATTATATTATATTTATAATAAATAAATATATATATATTACTTTATTAACAAAGGAGCTATATTATATATATATTTGTAATTGCAATTTTATATTAATTAATCAGTATTTGCATGGTACTCCCAGGTGCTTCCATAAATACCATGGTACAGTGATTTTGATATTTTTTTTCTTGGATTTTATGCCGCATTTTGGGAATTTCTAAGAGGTGAATGAATGAGTGATTTTGCCCTAGAAAGGCATGAGTACTGTGCTTTCACGTGCTGCTTGAAATCCTGAAGCGTCTGGTGATCAGCACATGACGTGTCCTGAGCCGCAGCGTGTAATTAAACCTGTTGAATGGCCTCAGAAGCTCTTAATGGCTCTGATAATGCTGGAGCTGTCAGGATCGGGACAGGTGAGGCCTGCAAAACACACAGAACAAAGACATGGCTGTCACATACACGGATCCAGCCCGAAGACTGTGATTATGATGTCACTTTCTGACAGGCAGCAGCCGATTGGGTCGCGTTCGTTTCTCTGACTCCCGCCTGAACGCCTGTTAATGATCAATCAATGCAAACACACACACACACACACACACACACATATATATATGCTCCGTCATACAAACCACACATATACAACTATTCACTAAGACAAAAGAATCGGTTGATCCTTTTAAGCGCTACTTTTAAAAACTGAATTGATTCTATGCATTTATTATGCAAGACTTCTCTCTGGATTGTTTACACTGAGCTCACGCAATGCATCATGGGATTGCATAAACTAAAAACAACATAAAAATGAATAAAATTGATATAGACAAATTAAAAAAACAAAATAAACAACAACAACAACAACAACAAAAAAGGCAAAAAAAAAAAAAAATTACCAAAACTTTAACCAAAGTTAAAATGAAAGCATAAAATATAAAAAATGAAAATGGACTCAAAATATGAATACAAAAAATATCTAAATGCTACTAAAATAACACTGTTATATATTTGATATATTTATTTATTTGACACTTTAATTCGGCAATAATTGCATTCAGTTTATATTAATTTTATTATAAAATGTGTAATATTAATTGATATTAAAAATATTATATATTATATATTAAGTCATATTACATTCATTTCTAATTGTAGCTCATTTTTATTATACTTGTTTATTACTGTAATTTTAATTCTATTAATTTTTCATTTTTATCTGTGCATGCATTTCCTGGAAGTTGAAACTTGTGACATACAGCATACATGTTTGCAAAATGCTAAATTGGAATGTTGCCTTAACATTCAAACATTTTTGAACATTCCAATTTAGCATTTTGCAAACATTATAGTAGCATTACTTCTGAATGTTCTCTGAAACAAGGAGTAATAACGTTTAAAAAAAAAACTCAGTGCATGATGGATAAATTACATTATTAAAGATCAGACAACTTTGAAATGAACATTCTGTTAATGTTACCGGAAGAATGATTTTGTAAAATTAAAATGACAAATTAATGTAATAATGAATCAAAAATACAATTATGAATTAGTAAAAATGTAAACTAAATGCAACTACTGGTTCTATAAATAAATGTTCTGAAAAAATGTTAAGATTGAACGAAAGTTCTATTAATGTTACCAGAAGAATGTCTGTTCATAATTTCAATAGAACCTTTTCAGAATGTTACAGCCGCATTTCTGCGAGCATTCCGTGTGTATGCAGGTGGTTCACTGGGTTTCAGGACGAGGTTATAAAATCAGTTCAGTGCAAACACTGGTGAGTTTCTCAGGAAATGAACTGCTAATGTGATAAGATCTTCAAAGCGCCGCCGGTGACTGTATCTGTATCCAGTGAGGCCTGTGTGTGTGTGTGTGTGTGTGTGTGTGTGTGTGTGTGTTTGATGAAGGCCGCTCTGTTGTGCTCCGATGCCTATCAGAACTCAAAACATCTGAGATCTGCATCATATAAAAGCTCTTATGACACCGTGAGCATCTTATCAGCTGATGCCGCACACAGTGGCTCTTTGTTTCACCGGCGCGAGCGAGAGAAAGTGCGAGCCGGTGGGTTTTATTGCCTGCTGAGAGCTTGAGGATTCACGGAGAAGCTGTCATGTGATTTACATGCATCCTGTAAGACATTTCCTGTCGATTTTACAAGCTACTCGACAAGACGATAAAGAGCGAGCGCTGGAGTTTGTGCTGACGCTCTGACCTCCGGCTGACCTCTGACAGGAATGCTGCGTCAAATCAGAATCAGAATCAACTGTTTGCTTTCCTAATGCGTGTTCCTGCTCTCACTGTCAATGATTGATCAGCGCACGTCATTCCCAATAATAAAACCTGTTTGTCTTTGTAATCTCTTAATCAAAATATAATAACTTTGTCGCCAACTTTCTTTTCCGGATGATAGCAATCCCTCCCTTCCAGACACCTGAAAAACACACTGCCCTTCAAATGTTTGGGGTCAGCAAGAGTAAAAGAATGAAAGAAATTAATACTTTTATTCATCAAGGATGCATTAAATTAATCAAAAGTGACAGTAAAGACATTTAGAACATTATAAAAGATCGCTGTTCAAATGCTGCTCTTTTAAACTTTCTATTTATCTGTGAATCATGAAAAATAAAATGCATCAGAGTTTCCATTAAATATTGTGCAGCACAACAGTTGTCAACATTGATAATAATCAGAAATGTTTCTCAAGCAGCAAATCAGCATATTAGACTGATTTCTGAAGATCATGTGACACTGAAGACTGGAGTAATGATGCTGAAAATACAGCTGCACATCACAGAAATAAATTACAGTTTAACAGATATTAGCATGGAAAACAGTCATTTTAAATTGTAGTAATGTTCCACGTTTTTACAGTATTTTTGATCAAATAAATGCAGCCTTAGTGAGCAGAAATGTTATCGGACCAGTTTTTGCAGAAACTAAACTGGTTGCTTCCATTGTAAGTGTACTAAAGTAACAGTTATTGTTTGCATTTACGAACTGAAGGACGACACAAAAATGGTCTTTTGTGGTAAACAACATTACAGCACAAGTGCTGACAGCAGATCTTCGTTTGTTACCGAACCCGTAACATTCCTGTAAGAGGTCAGTCTCAGTTCAGATGATCAGCCAGAGCAACAACAAGAGAGACGTGACTGAACTGATGGAGGGAATCTGAGCTGTCAGCTGATCAAAGCACTCATGAACAGCCATTAGCACAGGTGAGAGACACGTCTGCAGTCCCACCTGCTCAAGAACACACACACACACACACACACACACACACACTCAGTCTGGCATTTGTGGTTTACGGGGACTCTCCATAGGTGTAATGGTTTTTATACTGTACAAACTGTATGTGCTATTGTCCTACACCAACCCTACACCTAAACCTACCCCTTACAGGAGACTACTGGCAATTTTTGAATATAATAAAACACTGTTTTGTATGTTTTTTAAGCCTTTTGTTTTACGAGGACACAGGAAGTGTCCTCATAGACCATGTTTACGTTGTAGTACCCATGTTATTATACACATTTGTGTCCTCATAAACCATATATACCAGTACACACACACACACACACACACACACACACACACACACACCTGAGGGCCAAAGAGCTAGCAATAAACTATCCAGAAATTTGAATGAAATCATTTATCTCACTTTAGCCCCAAACATGCAAAATACCTCCGGTTAGTGGTCTATTAAAGGAATAGTTCAGCCAGAAATGTCAGTGTGATGAAAATGTCCTCATCAACAGGCCATCCAAAATGCAAATGAGTTTGTTTCTTCATCAGATTTGGGGAAATGTAGCATTGCATCAGTGTCTCAGCAATGGATGCTCTGCAGTGAATGGGTGCCGTCAGAATAAGAGTCCAAACAGCTGATAAAAACATCACAATAATCCACAGCACTCCAGTCCATCAGTTAATATCTGGAGAAGACAAAAACTGATCCATCATCAAGATGTTTTTAACTAAAATATGAATCCATAATCCATAATAACTCTTCCTTCAGTGAAAAGGTCCATCTCCTGTTGTCTCTCACATCAAAATCCAGCCACATATTTGTTTAGAGCTGTTTTGGCGCTGCTTGATCTGTTCAGATTTCTCTCCTGATTCAGACCAGACTCTTTTTTTTCACTGGAGGAAGCATTATTATGGATTCTGGACTCATATTCTTGCCAGAAGTGATGTTTGATGCTCAAAACGTCTTGATGGATTTGTTTCAGCTTTTGTCTTCTCCAGATGTTAACTGATGGACTGGAGTGCTGTGAATTATTGTGATGTTTTTATCAGCTGTTTTGACTCTCATTCTGACGGCACCCATTCACTGCAGAGCATCCATTGCTGAGACACTGATGCAATGCTACATTTCTCCAAATCTGATGAAGAAACAAACTCATCCTGATCTTGAATGGCCTGAGGGGGAGTATACATTTTCAGCAAAGAAAAGTCAGAATTTGGGAAGTAAGTCACCCAGGTTTGGAAGGACTCTGAACTGCCTGAGCGAATGCTCTCAGTGAGTGTGAGGCATCTGACTCGCAGCTGTTGTGTGTCGGGGTCAGTCTGAGGTCAGCAGAGTCTGCTGATGTTCTTCCCTTTAGACAGCGCTATGACAAACGGCTGCACCGCAAATGTCACAGCTTTAAATTCTCACTGAACGCTCGACCCAAGATCTTAAAACATATTTACCTTTTCACACAGCCGTGTGTGTGTGTTTGGAGAGGGAGTTACTGGAAGTCAGTTCAGAGGGTGTGGATCAGTCCCTTCAGTGTCCAGAATGTTTGGATGAAAAACCTGAAATAAAGTTAGAATTATAAATCAACAAATATAAACCTGTTTAACGGAGTAGGAATTTATCAGAGAGGAGAAAGGCCTCATATAGTGACTGATTTGACTCTGCTCTACTTTTGAAACAAAATTTTTCTTTTCCTCTGATGTCATCAGTCTCTTATTTTATAACTCCTCCCCTCAAAGCATGTGACCTCCTTCTGGATGCATATATAAAATTAAAAAAAATTCAACAATGCATGTATAAAAATTAATAAATGACGAAAACACAAAAATACTAAAAACTGTAAAAAAAAAATCTGATTTTTGAGTTTTCTCAACTTGTGGTTTTCAGTTTATACAACAAACAGTTGAAAAAACTCAAATAATAATAATAATAATTCCTTAAACTGGTTGCCTTAAAGTTAAATTTTCTCAACTTTTAGATTTTTTACAGTGAATGCTTAACTGAAATTCAAGTGAAGATAATAAATATAAAAAAAAATTAATTCAAATTTTAAAACAAAAACTATAGTAGTATATCAAAGATAGTAAAATAATACTGTTTAGACGTTAGTATTTTGATCTATTCCATGTTAATAAAGGATTGCAACATGCATGCACCTACAAAAGTCCTTATTTTAATAATTATTAATTTTTAAATGGAGGTTTATTTACATTTATGGAGGTCATACTAATAATGCATTTGATTTTTTCATAAGTTTACGGAGTATATTTTTACACATAACATAGATACACACACATTATTTTTATTTTCTTATCGGATGCATGTGTAAAATCAGTATGTGTCAAATTACTAAATAAAACGTATGCATGTTAGTTCACAAACTACTGTTGACTTCACGGTTCTTTGGAGTATTTGAGTTGGCTTTTTGAGTAAACGTGGGCGTTTTGAGTGTATCTGTTGAGTTTTGAGAGTTCAGCTCACCTAGAAGGGACAATAAAAAGTGTGTGATTATGGCAGCGTGGTGTTTGATTTACACCTGACACGGCTGGCGTGTAACTGCAGCAGAGCAGCTGTGTCAGAGTGAATTAGAGCTCGGAATCACATGCTGAAAGCCACAGATCTGCTGCTCCCATCAATCTCACAGCAAATGAAACGCCTGCTTTCAGCTCGCTCATACTCAGTGTTTTCAACTTCATCTGATCCCTTAGTATCTCTCAGAGAAGTCGGGAAAATGAAAAATAGTAAAACAAGATGTGTGGATACTGAGCTCATAAACAGTCTGAACCACAAACACAGTCTGAGCAAGAGGTTATAAAAAAATGTATAAACAAAAAGCAAAAATAAAAAAGAGCAAGAGGTAATTAAAAAAGGCAAAAATTATTATCTAACTTTTTTTTAATAGAAAATGGTATATAATATTATAATTTTCTATGTCTCCATTAAAAAAAAAAACAATTTCCAAATTATTAATTATTATTAAGGGCCTTTGTAGATGCATGTATGTAGTATAAATCAAAACGCAAACGTCTAAACATCATCATTATAATAATTATTTTATTTATTTATTTTTTTGTTAATATTTTGAATTAGATTTTATTTTTTATTTTATGTTTTCACTTTAATTTTAGTTAAAGTTTTAGTTATTTTGTTGTGTTTGTCACTTTTATTAGTTTCAGTTTTTTATGCCTATATAGTATTTATTATTTTAGCTTATTTACTTTTAGAAATTTAAACTAAACAAAAATAGAAATGTTGCCTTGGCAACAACCTGAAATAAGTTTGTTTTTATTTTATTTCAGTTAATGTTTATTTCAAGAAACACATGGTGTTGATTTTCTTTAATTCTTATGGCTCTTCAGTTCTAAGAGGGCCTGAACATGCTTAAAATCTTTACTGGATTCCAGTCAGTCAGTTTTATAACTGCGGTCTCAGTTCAGATGGTTCCTGTGTTTGTACGAAGGCTTGAATGCTCGACTGCGCATGAGACATAATGACAGACAGAAAAAAAAAACAAATCATAAAACAATGCTAAATGCACATTATGAAAATGCAGCTAACCACTTTTTTCAGGAAAAAGCCCTTTCCATTTCAAACTCTGAAGCTGGTCAAATGAATCAGATGCCAACATGGACAGGTTGTGTGACATGCTCTCATCATGATCTCTATTGGGCACGATGTGTTTTGTGTGGAGAATTATTTGCTGCTGACAGCATGAAGCCATCAAGATTTTGGGACTGTGTTGAATCACCACTTGATGTCCAGTGTAAAATCTGAGCCCTGGAGCCAGATCATTTGGGAAGCGGCATGTTAAAGCACATGGGTCAACAGAGTGTAACTAACGCTACCGCAGGAGCCGAGACTCTCATTAACACCACGGCACGATACAGGTGACTCCATCAGAACCACACACACACACACACACACACACACACACGAGTGAAGAACATTTAAACCTGAAAATACAGCATTAGGATTTAAGACAGACAGACAGACAGATAGACAGATAGATAGACAGACAGATAACTAAATAATTGATTTTACTAACTACATAAATACCAAAATAAATACACAAGTATCTAACTAACTAACTGACTAACTAAATACATAAGTACCTAACCAACTAAATAATTGATTTTACTAAATTGGTAACTAAAATACATAAGTGCCTAACTAACTAGCTAGCTAACTAACTAAATAATAGAAGTTACTAAATAAACACCAAAATAAATACACAAGTATCTAACTAACTGAATACATAATTGATGTTACTAAATACCTAACTAAAATACATAAGTACTTAACTAACTAATAGAAGTTACTAAATAAATAAGTACCTAACAAACTGACTACATAAATAAATAAATAGGCTACATCAATTAAGTTACTAAATAACCACCTAAATGAATACATAAGTACCTGATTAAATAGATAACTAAGTAAATATATCAACAAATAACTAATTAACTAAATAGATAGATAGGAAATATATTTATAAAAATATAACCAATATGGATGCATTTTCAGACTTCCAAATGAATTTTCTGTTAGTTCTGATCTGAATTCTGTACACAGACAGTAATTGATTTTTATGTGTTACATTATTGATGCAACATAAGCAACACTCTAATCTGAAAGTTAAAGGTAAATACAGATCAAAAGGAAGCGTGTGAGTTTATGTGAGAGTCGCTGGACAGACAGGTAGATGAGTTACTCACACCGACTGACTCCCTCATGATCTTCAAAACTTCAAACAGCCTCATGAAAGAGTCAGTGTGCGTCAGGCCCTCGCGGCTCAGTCCCAGCAGGCCCTGCGGTCCAGGCCGCGATTGATTTGGTGTAAAGGAGCAAGAGAGCGAGAGATCAGGCAGCCTGAGGGAGCACCTGCCTCCCGTCCCGGTTCACACTTAATAATTCATTCTGATGAGCTGCTGCGAAACGCAACCCAGACACGGCAAACTTCAGCGCAGACGGGAGACAGCATACAGCTCCACAAATCCAGCTCACACAGGACAGTGGAGAGAAAGGAAGAGACATGCTGCTTTAAACATGTGCGTGACAGCAGAGCTTTAATGCTGCGGATCTGCATCAAACGTGAAGCCCTGAAACATTCATTATGAAATGGTATTATGTTGAAGACGTTTCAATTCTGGATTGGAAAACGTGCCTCATTAACATCGTCACTGGACTCGATATGTGTCACCTTGTCCATATTTTCCATGACTGACCATCAGAGCCAAATATGGAAAGGAAACAGGAAAGAGAAACATAATGTAAATAACCAAAGGAATTGGAAATAGGAACGGAAAGAAAAGAAATAGAAATCTACAAGTAAGAGGAAACGAAATGGAAATGAGAAAAAATGTAAACAAAAAGAGAACAAGAAAGAAAATAAAGGAAACATGAAAGAAGCAAAAATGTTGCTGGTGATGTAAGGAATGTGAAATAAAAAGAAATGAAAGTGGAAAAGAAACCAAAAAGACAAGGAAATGAAGAGAGAAAAGAAACAGAAATAGTCAAACGTGAAGGAAACAGGAAAGGAAAACAAGTTAAAATGTAAAATTAAATGGAAATGAGGAAGAAAGAAAAGGAAAAAGGAAGAGATGTAAATAGGAAACTGAGTTGGTAAAGGTAAGAAAATGCAAAAAGACAAAGAAATTGAGGTAAAAAGAAACAGAAATTAAAAAGGAAATGGAAAAAGTAAGGAAACAAAAAAGAACAAGAAGAGGAAAGAAAGCAAACAAGGAAGTAAAAAGGTAACTATGGGAAAAAGGAAAAGAAATAAAAGGTATATAAAAAAGAAAGGTAGAAGTGGGGAAAGTAAAGAAACTAACAGGAAAAGGAGATGAGGAAAGAAACCAGGAAGGGAAGGAAAAAGTGACAGAAAGGGTAAAGGAAATGAAGGGAAAAGATGTAAAAAGAAACTGAAATGATAATAAAAAGAGAAATAATAATTTTTTCTTTTTTTTTTTTACTGCAAAGAGGGAAACATTGATTGCTAGTGAGACTGTCAGAGCGCAGGACAGACTCCTCATCCTCATCCTCATCCTCACCTGCTCTCAGCGCTCCTCTCTCCGACCGTAATCCTGACGGAAGCTTCCCGGAAGCTAATCCCTGATCTGCCCATGAGACACGGTAACACTATTCATGCCACGAGGCACTCGGGTGACAGTAATCCCATCACTGCCTTAATGCACTTAACCTGATAGCGCTCCAGCATGAGGGGAAACACTGCAGAAACTCACCAATAAAACACACCAGGTGATCAAAACTTACAAATCAGCTCCAAAAGTCTCAAACCATGAGTGATAATGCATCGAATTCAACATTTATCTCATTAAAATTATATTAACAGTTTAAGTGAAACGTTCAGAATGTATTTAGCATGTTGCCCTTTTTTCTTGACAACTGTAAACAACCAACATGACCTCAATTATTCATTCTGATTAGTTTTAATAAGTTTAAAATTACATTTCAGCCTTACGTCTTTTTTTGCTTTAGGCTTAAATGTAATTTGAAATGTATTAAAATTAATAATCTGGACAATTCTTCTTCTAAGTAATACATTATAGGCCATTAGTGTAGGTTGTTTACAGATGTTAACCATAACAACCACAGTGATTTTACTATGGTAAAACAGGGTGTAAAGATAAAAACTTCCTTTACTTGAGATAAAAATGCAGACTGCATAGAATATATTGCTTTAACTTTTGTTTGGAAAATGGAAAAAAATTAAGTAAAAGACGCAAAAAAAAAAAAAATGAAATGAGGACGGAAAAGGAAATGTGGAAAGGAAGGAACAGAAAAGGACATAAGAAAAGAAAGAAAACATTTTACACTCTTTTCATTTCTTTTTCCAAAAATAAGACAAAATACATAGAAACAAATGAGAAATGAAAAAGAAACCGAAGTGGGAAAAATAAGGAAAAGAAAAAGGAAACAAGAAAGAAAAGAAAGAAAGCAGGAAAGGAAGTAAAGAGTAAACTGAAATGGGAAAAGGATGGAAATGGAAACAAAATGAAGGAAAGGAAAAAGATGTAAAAAGAAACTGAAATGAGGAAGGAAAAAGGAAAACAGGAAGGGATGTAAACTGAAATGGAAAAAGGATACAAAATTAAAAAAGAAAAGAAAAAAAATGGGAAGGGAAAGGGGAAAAAGTAAAAAAAAAAAAAAAATGAAGTTACGAAGTAAAAGGTAAAAAGTAAGGAATAGAAAAGGAATAAAAGGAAGGAAAGAAAACAGAACAAAAACGTAGTCTCAGACTGTTACGGGCAGAACGAGACGTGATCCATTTGCAAGCTTTATTCCAAGACGTGGTCACAAAAAGGCAAGAGTCAAACAACGGCAAACAGGTATAACACAGGAAAGACAGAGTAATCCTAAAACAAGCGTGGGTCTTCGATCAGCGAACAATATCCAGAGGGCTTGAGAAGAGGGGAAGTCCAAGAACATAAGCAATAGTCCAGGCGAGGTGCAAACACAGTCCGAAACAGCAGGCAAAGGGTAAAGCCAAGATACACAGGCAAGAATCAGGTAACAGGCAACACGACGCAAGACTAGACTTCAACTAGAACTATGAACAAGAACCTAGGGCAGAAAACTCCGTAAAGTAGCTATCGCTAGGAGAGAGATATTCGCTAAACAATACCGTGTGTCTGATTGGATTCAGCTGTGTGTGTGTAATCAGTGCAATGGATGATGGGAACTGTAGTCCGGGGTGACGTGTAACAGTCTGTGTGGTGTGAGAGTCCATATGAAGGAGAGGCGACCTCTTGTGGCAGTCGGATGGAAAGCCACGAACCAGATTCGTGACACAGATTTTTGGACCCGAGTACAATGTAAAAAATTAAATAAAAAAAAATTGTAAATAAGCTGTAAATAAAACAAATATTAGTTGTCCAGAGTCTACTTCAAAATTGCATGTTCAATTCAATGAGTTACTTGTACATGTTTCTATGTAATTATGTTTGATTTTTACTAACGATATGCAAAAACATTTTCAGAGTCAAATCTAAACCATTTCTCCTCATATGTGACCTACAGTGTCATAAAATTAGTTTAAAAACTGCTGATGTCAAACAGACACATTATAAAGGGCAGGAGACAGGCTACTCAACTCGAATGAACAAATTCACGATTTTATGACACATTTATTCAAAAAGCCAAATGCAACAAAAAAAGGCCTGAACCGGCCTTAAAAGCAGTTCCTAATGCAAAACCATCAGTTGCTGTCTGGTTATTATTTAAACCTGATCATAACGGTTCTGATGAGTTGTATGTCAATTGTCTGTTGAGTTGTATGTCGACTCGTCTTGAAGAAACTTTGTGGCAAATGATCCTCATAAGACTGTTAGTAAAAGTGAAGGGCCGTCAGAACATCAGGATTTTTCAAAGCGTTCTTACGACAATAATACGGCAGACGTCAAGCGCTTCGGCTGCAGACGTTGCAGGAATTCGTTCCAGCGGTGCTGGAGGATGCCAGACTCGTCAGATGTATTGGGAGGCAGAACTGAAGTCAGGCGGTTTTTGGACGCACCTGCTGATAACACGGATGTCCGTCTGTAATCCAGCGTCTTGACGAGTCTCTGAGGTCCACGGCTTTAACTAATTAATAAGACACCCTTAAAAAAAAAGAGTCCAAATTCTGTCCACAGTCACACCTCTCAGAATGACTGGAAGAGTTTAGAGAGTTTGAGATGTTACTTAGGGCCTGATGGGGTTAACGCTGCCAGACGAGTGAAGGAGAGGACGGGGCTGAGACGCACCTGAGACGCACCTGCTATGGAGATGAATGGAGCCGTCAGAAGCACGTCTTCTCAAAGTGGTTTTCTGCTGTAGATCAGCTTGCGGTAATGGCTCCTGTCAGCTCAGAGTTTAAGACTGCAGCTTAAAGCAAGTGAAAATTGTCTCATCAGTTACACACTCGTTTCAAACCCCTACGACTTTCCATAGAGCAAAAAGAGAAAATGCATTTTTACGTGCAAAAGCATGCAGTGCATTGCTTTAAACTGACAAAAAATGGCCTGTAAGTTTTAGACATTCATGCATCTTTTATGCTTTAACTAATAGCATGTAAATTTTAAACTATAGATCTGGTTTTCCCAAATGGAATTTTGTGAGTTGATGAAAAGCTGATAGCTATTTAAATTTAATGTAAACTAAGGAAATGGGTTGTGAAGCATATATAAAGAATATCAAAATGAAAACAATCAAAATAAAATATTTACATATTTTATCTGTTTACTTGCATGTGTTTTGACCATAACCTAACATCACAGAACTATAAACATGCAAATGTGATGTTAAATCATTGAGATAGAATTTTAATGTCATACTGGGACTTCAAGTAATATTATATGTTTAATAGGTGCGGGGGGGGGGGGGGGGGGGGGACTGTTAACAGCATTATTATAGTTAACTAAAACTAAAATTGAAAAAAAAAAAACAAAAAAAAAACAGGGTTATTAACTAAAACAGTAAAAAAAAAAAAAACATTTTCATTACATGAAATTAAATGAAACTTGAAAATAAATGTTAAGAGAAATAAAATTTATTTCAGCCTGTTTCCAAGGCAACGTTTCACATTTAGCTTAACTTCATACCTAAAACTGAAATTTAAAAAAAATTATGTAAACAAAAACACAAAATTACTAAAACTATAACTAAAATTAACATCAAAGCAGAAAAATATGTTTTTTTTATTTGAAATCTAAAAAGGCAACTAACAGTATCTAAAAATACTAAAAAAAAAAAAAACAGCTTAAAATAACATTAAATGAAAAGGTTAACTGAAATAGAATAAAATATAAAAAACGTTTATTTAAGCTAGTTGCCAAAGCAATATTTGAAATAACTAAAGCTGAAATACAAATGAATTGCTACTACTAAAATGACAAAAGCACACAATCTAAACCAAACCAGCCTAACAAGCACTGATGCACAATGAAACCTCCACACATTCATGGCACTTTGCGCCTGACCTCTGCATCTGTTGACTCGAGCGCTTTAAGACAGCAAACAGTTTGTCTGAAGGATTCTGTCCGATAACAGCGAGAGATGACAGCAGTCCTTGTGACAAGGTTAAAACTCCTCTTAAGAACTCCAGCATCTTGACAGTTTGAGAAAGAGGGTATAAAATGACAGCTTAGAAGGCATGAATGTCTCCTTTCACCGATCTAAACCTGTCTGTCTGTCAGAGCTAACGCTTCAGTCTGTCGATCTGTGTCACTCTGCACTAATGACAAGAGCTGTTAGACCATAGAGCGGCCTAAGAAAGTATTTAGACACT
The DNA here is from genome assembly GCA_036784905.1 of Acrossocheilus fasciatus. Lineage (NCBI taxonomy): Eukaryota > Metazoa > Chordata > Actinopteri > Cypriniformes > Cyprinidae > Acrossocheilus > Acrossocheilus fasciatus. Next base: position 29,646,308 of record CM071949.1, on the reverse strand, counting down.
CGTGTGACACTTAAACGTGTCTGAATGTCTTTGCATTAGACTACGCCAATATCAAAACACAATGCCATCTGCTGCAGGAGCTTTTCTCAAACAAAAGTTATGACATTCAGACCACTGAGGCATGCAAAAATACTCAAAATACTCTGTAACTTATTTCCAATTCTGTGTCCAATTCACAGCTTTTAAAATGAAATAAAATAACATTTAAAAATAAATAAAATAAAATGCTGAAATAAAATAAATAAAATGTAAAACAAAATAATAATAATACATAAAAACAATAAATAAATGCATACAATTAAATATAAAATAGTGGTAGAATTAAATAAGAAGTAAAATAAAATCATAAAATAAAAAATATATAAAATCAAACAATCAAATCAAATGACAAAAAATTTAAATTAGTAAAATAAAATAAATAATAAACAACAAACAAATAAATAAAACAGAAACAAAGTAAAAAGTAAAGCGATAAAAATTATAAAATGTAATTAAATTAAATGATAAAATAAAATGCTAAAATAAAATAAATCAAATGTAAAAAAAAAAATAATACATAAAAACAATAAATAAATGCATACAATTAAATATAAAATAGTGGTAGAATTAAATAAGTAAAATAAAATGATAAAATAAAAAAATATATGAAATCAAACAATCAAATCAAATGACAAAAAGTAAAAATTAGTAAAATAAAAAAATAATAATAATAAACAAACAAACAAAACAGAAACAAAATAAAAAGTAAAAATAAAAATGAAATAAAAAGTAAAGCGATAAAAATTACAAAATGTAATTAAATTAAATTATAAAATTAAAATAAAATTAAATACAAAGGGGATTGTGTTTGCTTTTGTTTCTTATAGCATTAAAAGCACAAAACTGTATTAATCTGAAATTCTTGAACGTTGCTTGTTAAAATGAAACCCGGCCCTAAGTGCAAGAATCACTGTGTGTTTTCAGGTTAGCACTGCCAGAGCAGGATGAGCAGGGTGGTGTTTTCTTCCCTTGTTTACGCGCAGCTTTATTTATTGCAACGCTGCTCGACCACACGCCGTCCAGGGAAAGCAGCTCACCATATGTTTGCATGTGCTCTGCGGAGCTTAATGGCGTTTTCTCTTTCTTTACTACCCCATCAGGTCCTGCTCGATGCGTCTCTGGCGTAGATTAATGAGGAGAAGATAATGAGCAGAGCTTCACATGATCCGCTGAATGAATGTACATCTCTCCAGAGTTTCCAATTCCCAATAAAAGCAATACGCTCAATTACAACGCTTATCTGTTGCTAACTAATACTCCTCTCTGAACATGCAATGAAAGGTTTCTTGTTTTACTTATTGTACAACTGAAAACAGTGAGTAAAGTATTACAATTTTGATGATGATGACTTTATAGAAAACATAACACAACTAAATGCAACTATAAACTCAATCACAACCGCTATTAATTACCAAAATCTATATACAGTCCTCATAAGACCTGGCTCAGGCCTACACACGTACATTATGTTTCCAGTGCTGTAAGCTTAAAATGTATTTGCAATAAAAATACAAAACATCTTATAAATATTAGAAAATCATCAGAACCTGGTTACATGTTATCTGAATATAATGTTAAATAAATAAATACCTGATTATTTACACTAGGTTTCTGAATATTCAAAATACTGTTTATTTGAGTCATATCATTCATATAATTTAAAATAAAATCAATTAGATCCTGCATGGTCACATGTTATCTGAATATAATGTTAATGAAATAACTGATTATTAATATTAAGTGTCTGAATACTCAAAATATATATCTTATTTCCAATTTTGTCTCCAATTCAGAACTGTAAAAAAAATAAATAAAAAAATAAATAAGATGTTATTACATTAAATATATCCAAATAAAATAGAATAATAAAATAAAAAAAGAATAATTTAAATATATCAAAATAAAATAAAATAAAATAGAACATGGTCATATGTTATCTGAATAATTAATTGCATTATTAATTAAGTTAATTACATACCTGATTATTCATATAATATATAAGATATATACTATATCTTATTTCCAATTTTGTGTCCAATTTAGATCCTTTAAAATAAAATGTAAAAAAGATTAATTTTTTTTTTTTTAATTAAAATAAAATAAAATAGATCTTGCTCACATTTTATCTGAACATAATGCTAATTAAATAACTGATTATTAATTATTAATAAATTAATAATAAAATATCAAAATAAAATAGGATAATAAAATAAACATTAAATAAAATAAATTTAAAATATCAAAATAAAATAAAATTGAACATGGTCATATGTTATCTGAATATAATGTTAATTGAATACCTGATTATTAATATTCTGCCTTCTGTTGAGGGCATAACTTCCTGGTCTTTATCTCAATAGATTTTGTGGATATTGTTATGCACATCTCAGAAAAAAAACAAACAAGCAAGCAAATGTTTAATATTAAATAATATTATTAATAGCAGTAATATTTCCTATGCCCAGCAGGTCAAATAAGTTTGAAGACTTATATAAAAAAAAAGCAAATAAAAAATAAACAAAGCAAAATGCATTAAAATGCATGCATATTAAACACATGATTTACTGAAAATCAGAGTTAACTTTCTAAACAGTTACACAAATGAACATCTTTTGCTTTAATAAAACTGTCTCTGCCCTACACTGTATGTTTAGTCCTACAGGCTGTAGCGTGTAATTATATTTGCATGCGTGGAGTTTTCCATAAATATGCCAGAGGGATGTGAAATATCGAGGAGGCGTTCAAAACTTTCTACTTAAATGTGGTGAAATATGGCCCGTCTGAAACGTGTTCCCATTATGGAATAACGCCCGTGCGCTGGGCGTCATCCATCACCCGCACAATAAAGGGGGAGTTTCTGGCCCTAATAACTCACGGGCAAAACCCAGAGCTGACAGCCGCCGCCGAAAACAGCAACCCCCGCTCATCCATCAGCCACGGCCCCGATGATTCATAACAATCAACACTGCATTAGTAAACAATTAATATTCCCAGACGCACAGGTTTAACTGCTGGAGTTGAAACATTCCGCAATATCATATTTTTGCATCACCAGATATGACATTTATGGTTTCTTCTCTAATTTAATTTATTTTATACGCCTGGGCTTTATGGTTTTTGGAAATATTTGTTGGACGTGTCATCAGAGTGCAGTGATTTTTATTAGAGGCCGGTTAAATTGGTGCAGCAGTACTCAAGTTCGTAGTTTATAGCTCTAATATGACAGTTTACTGCCTATGAAGTCATCTGACCTGCTTTGAGCCATCACTCATCTACTCATCAGACTACACTGATAAAAATGATTCTGTGGTGTAGTAAATCCTACAGAAAAACTAATGTAGTTTCTATGAAACAGTTAATTTTAAAAAAAACTAAGTAAATTCTATATTTGGTACTGAATTCAAGCTTGAAGAAGTTAGAGTGTAAATATAAACGCTATAAAAATAAGTAAAACCAACTCAACTTTTCTGATACTGGTGTTCCCATCATGCACTGGGGCATGAATAATTAATAAGGTTGATTTGATTCTGTTTCCGGTTGTATTTACACTGTTTTATCATTGCTTTTGTTGTTAGGTTTAGTAAGTTGGGATTTCCTACATCTGGAGTTCATTTTTTACTAAAACTGACACTTCATACTCAAAAATGAACCGCAGAATGTTAGAGCCATTGTGTGTTGTGTACTAACTACAGATGCGTGCCGCATTACTGATTATGTAGATATGGTGTCTACATGATATCTACAGTAATATTTACTGACTTATTTAATTTACTGAGATGTTACTTAGTAACATACATTTTAAAGGCATTTTATAATATATTTATTATAATTAGGTGCTATGTTAAATCAAAGTATTGCCAAATACGTTTTGATAAAGTAAATATTACTCAAACTTTTACTGGCTTTGTTTTTTTTTTTTAAACTTACTTCTTAGGTAACTTAATTCTATAGCTACATGAAATTATATATAATTATGTAATATTTACTTAATTCCTTTAAGAATGTTCAGTTCAATAGTAAGTAGACTGTACAGAGCAGTAGCAGTAAAATTTACTTAAAATGTGTTTTAAGTTTTTTTTTTTCTGTGTAGATATTTTAATAACAATAAACCCAGTGCTGTATACTTTTTTAGTGTTGTTCATATTAAAGAGAAATTATTTCATAATAATATTATGCAATGATGCGAGTTTTGTTTTTACCTCCTCAATATGGCCAAAACAAACGCCCACAACGGCGACGCACCTCCCCCGGAGCTGTCAATCACCTCACGCCGCGCTGTGATTGGCCGGCGGCGGAGGCTTTAATCTCTGGTGCGCGGAGCTGAGCTCAAAGTGAGTGCGCGACGCGGAAGAGAAGAGAAGATGCTCTCCGAACTCTCCTTCTACGCTTTTCCCAGCAACAACCTTTAAGGATTATTCTGTTTTTCCTCATAGCCTATTATTTGTTTGGCATCTTGGGAGCTACTTTTGGTCCGTCTACAGATGCGTTTCCAGATCACACGGAAAGAAGTGGGACATGATCACACTGCCTCCGGAGTCTGCCGTGTTTAGTGTGGTTGATCTCGTTTGGGGAAAAAAGCGACACCGGGAACCGTTCCTGCACTCGCCGCCGTTGAAAATGCTGAGCGCTCGGACCGGACACATCCTGCACCCGGACTATCTGCAGCCGTTACCGTCCGCTCCCGTCAGCCCCATAGAGGTAACGTTAAAGCGGACACTTTCCGAGGACGTTAACGTGAAACAACGATTTAGTGTTATTTTTTATTTTTTTTTCCACGCCGATCTTTATTTTCAACGCGTAATACAGTGAATACGCAGCCGTGTCACGTGGAAAATATGCACAACTAATATTGACTAGAGGTTATGTTTAACCCTTTTACGCAATATGTTAAAACGATATATTTTTATTATGTTTATTTATGTATGTATTTTTAGTTTTTTTTTTTAAACTTAAAACAACGATCCCATTACAAAAGTAGTAGGCTAATTATGTTTTAACGCTTTTACGCAATATGCTAAAACAATATAAACCTTTTTTTTTTTTTAATAGCCTAATGTGTTTATTTTTATTTATGCATGTATTTTTTATGTAAAATAACGATCCGATTACAAAAGTAGTAGGCTAGTTACTTTTTGGGAAACGTTTAACATTTGGCTGCATGTGGCACAAAACAAAAATAGTAAAAAGTAGTCTATTCGTTTATATTTTAATTAATTGCATGCTCATTTTAAGAACTTATATAGGGCTATTTATACATTTCAATCTCTTACAACCTCAAAATGAGTGAAAAATGATATTAGGTTAATTATAATTCGATAATCGCTTTTGAGCGCGATAGAGCTCTTTATGCTCTCTGTAGAATAAAAAACATATTAGTGTTTATGCGCGAACAATTACTATAAAGATTATAATTTCTAATGAGGAATTGCATCACGCAGGTACATTGTGGAACAGAGTTGCCATATGTATTCATATTTTCTTGATTCATTTTAATTTTATTCATTTCTGTACAATTCTGAAAGACAAAGTATCAAAGATGCAGAAAAAAATCTAAGTATAGAAGAAAAATGTAAGGAAATGTGCTTGAGTGTTGGATGAAAAAACACAACATGTAACATATAGCTTAATATTATCTGATAGCATCATGTCAATGGTTTCCTTGAAGACTGACCTATTTCCAGCAGTGCAATTATTTTAGTTATAAAGCGAAGGCAAACAATGCATGTTGCCATATGGAAACACATTTTATTGCCTGTACCGAGGGATATAATAAAACCCCTCCTGACATTTGATTTAATGTCTCTGCAGCATTTTAGATTTAAGACTCCTGAGTCACGCTCCATGCCAAAACATAATTAAACACGAAATATGCTTTTTTTTTAGCCTAAAAAATGTCTGAAATGCTTGTTCATTAAATGCACATGTAATGTGGACAGCAACAGTTGCATGATTTTGAATATTTTTAAAATATTTATATACTATATGTGACCCTACACCACAAAACCAGTCATAAGGGTCAAATTTTTTGAAACTGAGACTTATAAATCATTGATGTATGTTTTTTTTTTTAGGATAAGTTGTTCAAATGAAGTTCTTAGCTTCATATTGCTAATCAAAAATTACGTTTTGATATATTTACGATACGAAATTTACAAAATATCTTCATGGAACATGATCCTTGCGTAATATCCTAATGATTTTTGGCATAAAAGAAAAATGGATAATCTTGACCCATACAATGTATTGTTGGCTATTATATACCTGTGCTGCTTATGACTGCTTTTGTGCTCCAGGGTCACACATTGTAATTATAATGCAATAGATTTTATATAATGTTATTTTATATTTCATACGTATTATACTGAATATTTATATCCTTAAAACGCTCTATTTTCCCAGTTGGATGCCAAGAAGAGTCCCCTCGCCCTCCTCGCACAAACATGCTCCCAAATCGGGAAGTCGGATCCGCCGTCCTCCACCAAACTCTCAGCGGTCGCTTCGGACAAAGACTGCAAATCCAGCCCGCTGAAGATCAGCGACATCGGGGCCGAGGACAAATCTAGTTTCAAGCCATATGCCAAATCGTCAGAGAGAAAAGACACAGGTGCGGATAAATCGAGTTTCCGCGTGCCGAGCGCCTCCTGCCGGCCGGTCACGCCTCGGAGCCCGAGCTCCTGCAGCTCCGTCTCTCCTCAACCCGGATCGGGGGATAAAACGGGGAAGAAGGAACGAGACGCGGCTAAAACGCCGGATGCATCCGGAACGAGATCCGAGAGCGAGACGAGCAAACAGGATGTTTCCAAACCATCCGTATCCGACAGCATCCCGGCGTCTTCGGTGTCATCCGCTCTGGGATCAGGACTCGTCGCACCGGTCTCTCCTTACAGACCGGGTCACACCGTATTCACACCTTACCCTGCAGCCCTCACCGCAGCGTACCCCGCTTACCCTCAGCCCTTCCTATCCCACAGCGTGACTCTGGATCCAAGCAAACCCGGCGGCGGTCAGCTGATTAATGCTCAGCTGTCCGGCGCTCTCAGCAGCAAGGCGGGGTCCAGTCCCCTCGCCGGAGCCTCTCCTCCATCCATCATGTCCAGCAGTCTGTGCAGAGACCCGTTCTGCTTGAGCTACCACTGCGCTAGCCATCTATCATCCAGCGGCTCGCACGACAGCGCCGCCGCGGCCTTAAAGTCCGGATACCCGATTATGTACCCCAGCCACTCCCTGCACCAGTTATCTCCCTCTACACCCTCGTTCCCGGGACACCCGTTATACCCGTATGGCTTCGTGCTTCCCAACGATTCCCAGACGCACGTTTGCAACTGGGTTTCCGCGAACGGTCCGTGCGACAAGCGCTTCTCGTCTTCGGAGGAGCTACTGAGCCATTTGCGGACTCACACTGCGTTCGCTGAGAAGCTGGTTATGGGATATCCCAACTCTTTAACCATGGCTTGTCACATACCAGGAGCCCCACTGGCACTCAGGACCCCTCATCACGCGCTCGGGCTCGGCCCGCGCTATCATCCGTACTCCAAAAGCCCGTTACCGACGGGCAGTGTGCCGGTGCCGGTTCCCACCGCCACAGGCCAGTTTTACTCTCCATACGCTCTTTATGGACAGAGACTGACCACTGCTTCTGGGCTTGGATATCAGTGAGAAACTGATTTTTTCAAATGTTTTTGTTCGCCTCAGGACTAACTAGTGGACCATTATTTATTAAAGTTAGCTTTAAAGCGAATGAAATAAAACAAGACTCACATGGCTTTATTTAAACTGTTACGGACGTAATTCTCTCATAAGAAACAAGCCACACTGTGTAATGTCTTATAGCCAAAATTTGCATGTTTATTTCTAAATTTACTTGAATTATATTTTAAAGTTTGTGGGGGAGAAATGTTTTTACTGTGCAACTCAGGGAAAAACGACAGCAATTAAAGAATAACTCGATTCATTGTCTATTTGAGTTTGGATTGCATTGGTTAAACACTTAAAAACAAGATTTCATGTGGCGTTTGACTCTATTTGTAATCTGCATCACATTACGTTAACCTTGCAATAAATATAACCTTCAATAATGATAATAATAATAATAATAAACCCCAAGGTGTGTATATATAAAATATATAGTAAAATTAAATCAACAAATGCATCTGCCACAAACATAATTTTGCATTCTTGAACAGTTATTCTACATTTCAGCTATTTCAAAACTGTATTTGATTTGTGTGTGTAAGTTTGAACCTTTTTCCTCTTAAAATACTTAAATTTGATTGCCCACAGCATTTGGAGTTTATGAGCCTGGCTTTTTTTGCATTACTTTTTACATGCGTTAAATAAATCAGGACCTAAATAAAAATAGTTCTAAGATCTAAAATAAATATAATAGGTATACATTTTATATAAAAAGAAAAAAAAGGTATAAAATGGTTTTTTTGGGGGGCCTTAAAAGATATAAAAATGAATTAAAAACAGCAACGTGCTAAGAAGGGATTTATCATCAGAGCTTCTCCAAAACGCAATAAAAAAAAAAAAGCAATTAAGCAAACATATTGGTAATAACTTATAATATTAGTAAGTCGCAAATAAATATTTATATAAACACATCAGTAATTTATGCACATTCAATGAAGTATATAAAATAGCATATGAATCTATTTTACAGTTTATAAACCACTGTTCTACAGTAAATCTTACAGTTTTAGAGATGAAAATAAAGCATCCATCAGTTTATTTCTCCAGAAGAGCATCAAACTGTTCCTCTAACTTCAATTTGTCTGTGAACATCAGTAGAAATGTCAAATTTATTTAGTGGTTCATATTAGAAAGTCTTTATAATCAATAATTCATGGACAATCACAGGTTAGTGTTTCATGTCAATAATAAAGCAAACAAACTGATGCAAATGTAAAAGTCATCAGAATTATGAAATAACACATAAGGAAGTAGGTTGCATAATATAATGCAGTGCTATTATGCAGTTTATGTGATATGAATGTATGCATATATAGACACAATGTGGAATTTCATATTCAGGCAAGGCATTTATCTGCAGAAATAATTTAATTTAAATTGAAAGCATTTCAAGTAGAAACCTACATCAAAAGCAGTAAATAAACCTCTGACTGATAGTATAGATCAGTGTTATACGTTTCATTAATTAATTAGTAATATTTCAGAATTTGTTAATAATTCCCAGCGGGGAATGTTGATTGTTTTTAATTACACTATTATAAAAACTTTTCACATTCAGTCTAAAATTAAAACGGAAAGATATTCTGGAAACAAAGAGTCACATAAATTCAGTTAAAGAGGTTTATTTTAGGACCTATAACATCAGCATAAAAGAGAAGATGAAGTTATGGTTTTATCTCTGCTATTGAACCAAATTAGACTGCTTTGTCTAGAATAAGACAGACATTTATATGCAAGAGATTTTCTTGTCCTTTCTTTGCAAAAAAAAAAAAAAAGAGCACAAAAGGCTAAATGGAGCAAATGATTTGCAGATATGGGCATTTTGACCACACCACATTTTTTGTTTTTGTACATTTTTGCAATTTCTTGGCTCAAACCTCTGCATTACCATGTGTACTGCGGTGTGCAAACTTAAAACACAGTTCCTTTAAATATTCATCATCAGAGACTCCGAGAGTCGCAGCGCTGGACCATATGCATGTTTTAGTTACAAACCAAACCCACAGCTTCCCTGGAGTTGAGCTGGCAGTCCAACGCACGACTCGCTCGCTTTTAGTCTCTCGCTGATCCTACATGAAGACGTGACCGCCGACTGACCACACGCTCGTATATTAGTAACACAAAACAACAACAATCACTCTTGTGCTTCAGCCCGTCTGAACAAATCAGTCTTTCAGTACATTTTCCCTCCTGTATTCTGCTCAAACCTCGAAATCATTACATTTTTTGTCTTGTTTTCCAGGAAAACATCTAAAAACCCATAAAAAAGACACATTTATTTAACAGATATAAAACAGTGAAAGATATTAAGACTCAGAAGACAATATCTTCTTTTATGTTTATTATTCTTATTCCAAACCTCACTTTATGTAATCAAGGAAAATATGAATAGTTCAACCAAAAATGAACTAATTAGCCAAACGTCCTCACCTGAAGGCCATTCGAGATGTAGATGAGTTTGTTTCTTCATCAGATTTGGAGAAATGTAGCATTGCATCAGTGTCTCAGCAATGGATCCTCTGCAGTGAATGGGTGCCGTCAGAATGAGAGTCCAAACAGCTGATAAAAGCATCACAATAATCCACAGCACTCCAGTCCATCAGTTAACATCTGGAGAAGTGACAAGCTTTAAATTTAAAAGTTAAAACACTTTAATGATGGATTTGTTTCTTACAACTCTTTCTTTAAACAGTCGCTTCCGGCTAAAATAAGAGTCTATAATCCATAATAACGCTTCCTCCAGTGAAAAAGTCCATCTTCTGTTGTCTCTCACATCAAAATCCAGCCACATATTTGTTTAGAACCGTTTTGGCTTGTAAACGCTGCTTGATCTGTGCAGATTTCTCTCCTGATTCAGGCCAGACCACTTTTTCACTTTTTTTTTTATTATGGATTATGGACTCATATTTTAGCCGGAAGTGACGGTTTGATGCAAAAACATCTTATTAGTTTCTTACAAACCAACCTGATCTCACGGAATTCTGTGTAATGTTCACGGACTTAATTAACCTCCGAATCTGTGGTGGCATCACGGAATCGCCGAAAATTCCGTGATGGGCTCACAGAAGGCATCAGCCGTGGTCCACGTACGGATTCACTGGTTCAACGTAAAAAGAGTGACTCCGATGCAGTTATACTTTCACTGGAGTACCTGACAGCCCCTACCCTAAACCTACCCAGTTCTGAACAATAATGATGATGATAAATTTCCCAGTATCGCGTCGGCATATTGATGCTAAGGGTTTCCGTGCATGGAGCACGGCTGATGCCTGTCACTGACTTACATTGGTATCACTTCTGTGAGCCCATCACAGAATTTTTTCTGTGAGCCCATCACGGAATTTTCGGTGATTCCGTGATGCCACCACAGATTCGGAGGTTAATTAAGTCCGTGAACATTACACGGAATTCTGTGAGATCACGTTGCACAAACACACAGTTTTTGTCTTCTCCAGATGTTAACTGATGGACTGGAGTGGTGTGGATTATTGTGATGTTTTTATCAGCTGTTTGGACTCTCATTCTGACGGCACCCATTCACTGCAGAGCATCCATTGCTGAGACACTGATGCAATGCTACATTTCTCCAAATCTGATGAAGAAACAAACTCATCCTAATCTTGTACGACCTGAAGGCGAGTATACATTTTCATTTTTGGCTGAACTACCCCTTTAATCAATCTTGTTTTAAAGACGTTTACTGGAAAACGAGGCAAAAATACCGATTAGGATGATCTGTGTTTGGTGTAAATCACCAAACATACACAAACAGACAAAATGAAACACTCTCACACATATTAGAAGAGTCAAAGCCTGTCTTCCATTAATAATCTTGTTGTCAACACAAATAACGCAGATGATACACAGACGATCGCTCACTCTGAAGGCCTGTTTACAGAATCATTACAGCTGCGCTTCTGTGTCCCACAAAATACACTGCGTTGCTATAGAGCTCGGACCAATTTGTCAGGTTTAAATTAAAAATCCCAGATTTGAAGCTTCTAATTTGAAGTGCAATTCACGTCTGTTTAATACAGTAGAACTAGTGATGTTTAACTCATCAGAACAGTCTGGAAAGACTTGCACGTGAAGCGACGAAATGTGCAAAGCTACACGGTTGTTTTAAAGCCTCTGAAGCATTAAGCACAGGTGATTAATGACGGGCCGCTTTCTCCCAGTCTGCAGAGACTGAAAATTAGCCACAGACTGGATACAAATACACAAACACACACACACACTCACTCGAACACGTGCACACATGGAAACTCTTACAGGCGAACACATGTGCAGTGAGTAAGATAAATGAAGTCTCAACAAGCGCTCCACAAACACACGCAGGCCTCTGCCACAGACACACACACACCGTAATTTAGAGAGTATTTAAACGCCAGCGCCGGGATGTTCGTGCTTCGGGACGAAACTGCAGTCCAAGTTCTCCCCGCTGAGGTGTTTAAATCAGCTCTGGCATCGCGTCTCAAAGCATTTCTCAGGGCTGTTTTCGACAGTCCCTCCAAAGACAGCACAGGAATATTTCACACAGATGTCCGCTCTCCAGCTCAGATTGATGCGCTGTCCTTCTCAAACGCTTGCATGTGTGTCTTAGCAGAACTCTTCAAGACATTCCTCTCAGGCTAAACGGAACAATTTCATCACTCCATCTCAGATTCATTTACAAATCAACATCGCTCCTTTTTACATTTAAGCATTTTATGCTTCACCGAGGCTGCATTTATTTGATCAGAAATATAGTAAAAATAGTGAAATATTATTATGATTTCAAATAGCCGTTTTCTATGTGAACGCATGCTAAACTGTAATTTATTTCTGTGATCAAAGCTGTATTTTCAGCATCATTACTCCAGTCTTCAGTGTCATGTGATCCTTCAGAAATCATTGAATAGAACACAGATGAATAGAAAGTTAATAAAAAGAATTTATTTGAAATAGAAATCTACTCAAATTAACTTTGCACAAATGCTTTTCTCTTTTATTCTAGTCAAATACCTAAATATACATTGATTTATTTACTCGAGAAGCAAAATAGTGCAAGATATTAAGATTCTTCAGACAAAATATTTTTCTTTTAAATTTATTTTTCACAACCTCACTAAATTTGAATTTGTTAACTTATGGTTAGAAATTAAGCTCTCTCTTAACACAAGTCTTCTCTAATCTTTAATTTAACTAAATCTTTAATTTAATCCATTTTACTGGAAAATGAGACAAATACTGATTAATATTATCAGTTTTTCAGGATTCTTTGATGAATAGAAAGTTCAATACAATAACATTTATTTAAAATCTTTTGATCAATGGATAAAAGTATTTATTTTTATTATTATTATTAAATTCAGAAATGGTAACTTATGCTATGGGACTTCTTTGCTGCATCAACATAAATTATAAAGCCGATTAATATTTTATTTATAAAAACAATTATTTACTGTAAAAGTACATGCATTGTTAAATATAAAATATTTTACAGTAAATTATAAAGGTAAAACCTAATTCATACTTTTTACCTATAAAAATATCTTCATAATATTTTACACATATTAAATGTATTGTATGCAATTACACTTTTATGTGCAATAAAATTAGGAGCACCATGCAAACAATTATTATTTTTCTCTGTAGGGCACATAGAAGATGTGTTTGGTAATTTATTATCTTATGCTAGAAACCATCAAAGACAATCGTTGTCTTCACTATTACTTCTTCACACTTAAAAACTGTCAGAGAACATTTCATCAGGATTAACCAGAAATGCAGTTGCTAAGATGTTCTGAATGTTTTTAGCACATGTTCTGGATGGTTCCGTCCACATTCTCTCACTTTACGATGAACACAGAGACATCAGAACCACTGCGAACATGTGAAAACTACAGGAGACGAGGCTCTGCTGCAATAAGACATCAATGACAGCCGCATGAATCTTCTGCAGCGCCGCTTTCCACATAAACACGAAATATGGCATCATAAAAACAAATATAGCAGAGTGCTGCCATATCTGACCTCTGCTCTGAATAGCCTGCATGTCAAAGCACAAATATTGTTTCAGTATCACTCATTCATGAGCACAACATGTGCTGGAGATCTGAACACCATCATCTGAAGACGTCAGAGGAACAACTATTAAAGTTACACTTCAAACTGAAACCTCACACGCAGGAGCTCTTAAAAAACACATTACGGGATGATATTTGACTGGATGTGTATTTTATGGTTCATAGCTGTATTCGTAATTCAGTTATACAATGTTAAAAACTACAGACATCAACAAAAGTGCAAAGTGCTCATCACCAGCATAAAAATAGGTTTCACGATGCAAAGACTTTCATCAAAAGAGGCCAAACCTCTCAATTTAACACAACACTAAAGTTTGCCATAAACAAGTGTTATTGTTAAAACACTGTATATATATATACAATAATTGAAAACATCTGAGTTGTAAATAAAACATCTAAGTATGTTCAGTTTTTCTACTTAAAAAAAAAAATCATGTTTATTCAATGTGCTATTTGGAAATTCTTTAATTATTTGTGAATAATGAGTGAATTTTTTTTTGTCCTTTTCAGTGAAATAAAGCTGACTATATAAATATTAGATGAAAACTTAAATTTAAAAACTGAATCTTAGAATTACTTCCTTGGCAACTAGCTGAAATAAAATAAGTTTAAATTACTAAAAATACTAAAACTGAAATGACAAAATAAAATAAAAAGAAATGTTTACCATAAAAAAAAAATATACAAAAACTACATCGAAAAACTAAAACTATTTTCTGCTAACTGAAATAAAATTAAAAAATATTAGATGGAACAAATTACATACAAATAATTACTGAAAAACGTAAATGCTGTTTTGGCAATTAGCTAAAATAAGATTAAATTGCTAATACTGAAATAAAAAAATAGAAATATTTCATAATAAAAATACAAAAAGCACATATAAAAATGACTAAAGCTTAGGCTAAAATTAAAATGAAAGCTAATTAAAAATATGAATAATACTAAAATAAAATTGCAATAAACTTAAAACTGACAGTAAATAATAAAAGTAGTCTAACTGATACTTTTTACTAACAAAAAAATCTTCAGAATATTTTGCACAAATTTAAATGTATTGCTTGTACATCCAATTTTATTTGGAGCGCCATGCAATCATTTCTCACTTTGGGTCCCTCGTGAAAACTGTGTTCATGCACCACTTCAGCGTGAAAAATAATTAAACTAATTGAACAAATGCAGATGTTTTGTTCCGTCTCCTCATTATTACCTGATCAGGTATTTATGTTTGGCAGAAAACCGCTGTAGAGTCCACTTCCCAACTACGCTATCAGTGTAATATCAAAGCTGATGTCTGGGAATCAGCAGCATGATTATCTCAGCTGGAGTCGAACACCAACAGCAGACCTGGTCTGAGATCAGAGGAACGCATTGATGACAGTGTTGAGTTGCACACACGCACAACTCAGCAGAAACAGCTCAATGCCGCCTTTATACGGGCAGAAATCACGGCTCCAGCAACTTAATTACGAATACCAGCCTTCAAATGCTGCCCAATTACCGCTTTCATTGGGCTGATGGATGCCAGCTGGGCTCTCGGCTCTGGACCCTCTCTCAGCCCATAAGTCACTCTGACACGCGGCTCTGAAGTCCATCCAGAGGAAAAGTCCATAAAAACCTTCAAGCTTTAAAAAACTGCGGCATTAATGCCGTCACATGCTTTAAGAGGAACCTGAGATGTGATCGATCACATGACACGCCGTCCAGATCTTCCCATCATGCTTTCTGATCTCTGCTGTATTACTCGATTCCTGACGGGTTGCTCAGCAGCTGTCATGAGGATTGATTGACAGGAGCATCATTTAAACAGTAAAGAACAGGTGCTCTGACAGTCGGTCACATGATACTTATGATTTCGTTTTTAGAAAAATCCACTATAGAAGTCTCTTCTGCTCATAAAAGCTGCATTTGATCAAAAATGCAGTAAATAAAGTAATATTACAAAATGTTGTTACAATAAAATGACTTGGCATATTCAAAATGTCATAATACACTGAAACATTTAACTGATTTAATCCTTTGAGAGGTGTGGCAGTCAAATGGATATTTTTGTTTACTTTTTGAGCAATTTTAGTACTGCTTTGGGTTGTGCAATGTAAAATAAACTTTGTAATTTCATGGAAAAAATCATGGAAGTGAATAAAATTCATTAAAAAAAATGAAGATTTTTTTTCTGGCTACAATGTTATATTTATACAAATATTTGTCTCTTCTGATCTCCAGGGCTGCATTTATTTGATTAAAAATACAGGAAAAACAGTAATATTGTGAAATATTATTACAACTTAAAATAGCTGTTATTTATTTGAATATATTGTAAAATGTAATTTATTTCTGTGAACAAATCTGAATTTTCAGCATCATTACTCCAGTCAATATGCTAAATTTACTTTTCATTTTTCAGGATTCTTCAAAAAAAAAAAAAAAAAAAAAAAGAACAGATTTTATTTGAAATATAAATCTTTTGTAATATTATAAATTCCACTTTTGATTAATTTTTTTTTTGCATCCTTGCTGAATAAAAGAATTAATTTTTTCCAAAATTCTTGTTTCAAAAATTTTTGTTCATCATATACATATGCAGAAAAGAATATCAATCACAAAGCAGTTTTAAAACATTAAAAGGAAATATCACCATCGGTTTTAAACAGAAAAATATTTACAGCGTTCGGACATGTCAGCAAACACTTAAAAACATTCCAGGCTGCTCTTCTCCAAATATATTTGCCTTTAATTTTCTTGAGTCAAGTTTCACACTTTGAAAATAAAATGTTCTACAAAATCAAGTTTGAGTGCACATTAATTTATGATGAAAATAAAACTGGATTATGGATGGTGTGCTATATTTCTTCCTCTGGTGATTCATTTCTGAAAACAAACTCCTGCAAGTCATCATGACCTGCAGAATGTGCTTCAGACTCATGCATTACAGTATAAGAGCGCCACCTGCTGGCGAATATCACGATATATACTACAGCCTCTCCAAACACACTGATTATACTGCAAAATCACGTTAAATCCTGCAATCTTTCCTTACAAACTACTGTATTAATATCGGTTACAATATCATGTTCAGACTAAATATTCCCAAAGCTGACAGCAAATAAACTGCTATCCTGAAATGCATTGATTAAATGGTCTTTAGTTTGGATATGCTGTTACGAAACCACACCTTTTCTGCATTAAACAAATATTTGAAACAGTCACTAACCAAACAGCTTTGATTTATATGCCAAAATAAATCACTCAGCGTCAAGGTTGCCTATGAATAACAGAATAAGCTTTATAAACATGCACAAGTTGAATTAAAAAAGTTATCCTTCAACATTAGGAGAAATCCATGTGTTTTAGATATATATATTTTAATACTATTTCTATGTCTGCCAATAAAAACACATTAATATTAAATATTTTAAAAAAAGTTTTACATAAAAAAAAATGTAACAATAGAAATTATATAAATATAGTAGATAGTATTGTTTATATTTTAATGTTTAACAATGTAAATAATTTAATTTTTAATTAGTTAAGTAATGTGAAATTTAAATCTGTACAAATATCCAAATTAAAGATAATAATAATATAGATACAAAAATAGTAGATCAAATTAAATCATTTTAAAAATGTAAAAAAAGTTTTAAAAAGTTTATAAATAAATGTTACTAATAAATTATTATTGATTATATATATATATATATATATTAATAATATTAGTAGATCAAATTAAATGTTTAAAAATGTAAACAATTACATTTTTAATTAATAGATAGTTAAATAATTTGTAAACTTTTAAAAATGTACAAATATCTAAATTACATTATATATACATAGAAATAGTAGATAAATTAAATCAATTATAAAATTTGATAAATTAAATCATACTAAAATTATTATTAATGATGTAATAAATTATTTTGATTATAAATATAGAGAAAAACAATCTCTTTCAAGTTAAGTTTGCAAAACACTTAACAGCACTTCATGGAATTTTGTTTGGTGCACTTCATGGAATAACTGACTGTCTATTCATTTTTCCAAGCATTGCTTTCAAACAAACAAACGGATTATTGCGTCATGTTTCATATTCATCAAGTGGACAATCTCCACCCCCAATCTGAAGCCATTTTACAGGAGGGAGAGAACAGCAGCAGCATCAGCAGAGAAGAAACCAGACACCAATAACACTGACTCACCGTGAGTTGCAGCTTTACATCTGTTTATTACAAGATGCAAATTATCGCTCATAATCGCTGATGATAATCGCGTGGTTTGTTGTGCAGTCATGCATGTGTCGAATAACGAATTCAGGTTATTTTAGGCTATTAATAAAAGCATGTATCATTTTTTATAACGCAAATCCGATTTAACATGCTTTATGAGCCGTCAAAGGCGCATCAGTATTGCTGTTGTTTTACTCGTTTATTTGACCACAAGCGTCAGTGGATACGGAGCAGAAAACACCATTTCGAGATCGTTTTAAAAAAAAAAAGTTAGTTAAAATTACAATCTCACACACTACAGCTGTCAATAGATTAAACGCTTTAATGCATGTCAAAAAATAAATATCAGCTACGGTGTCATGTGATCTGGATGTGATGTGATCACGCGACGCGTGTCGTAATTCTCCGAGTTTAAGCGCAAATACAAACCCACTAACAATTAATTTCTTAAGACATAGAAATATGTGAATCCTGATAAATTAAAGAAACAGAGTCTTGTCTTTGGGACATGACTGCAAATCACAGTCGCATATACCGCCTTAATCCTCATAATAATAGGGAATCAGACTGCAAACAGAATCGAAAAAGTAATATAAAAGTAATAACATGGGAGTATCATACCGCATAAACTTATCCTAATTTAATTAAATTTATTTATTTAATTTTTTTAATTTTAAAGCACATTAGTCACACAGAACTTGGTCACATGCGCACATACAGTGTGATTTACGGTAACCGCGTTCACATGTGCAGCTCGCGCTCATCTCTGTCAGATGTAAAGACCTTCCGACAAAGAGCGTTAACAATAATAATAATAATAATAATAATAATAATGTCATTTTATAACTTCTCCAAAGAAGCGCTTATAGGCTCAGCAACGTTGGGAGTGATTTTTATAGCGGGATATTATGTGGGTGAGTGCCGAAGAAAGTGACCCGTTTCTCTTTCCGGAAGTTTATGTACTTTGATACAACAAGCCGCAATTAAAGACCCAGCACCCAATTAATGTAGATATATATATAAAAATAAAGGTCATTGAATGGCTATGATTATTTACATTTCAGCTGAGCCATCGGAAAAATAAAGATCAAGTGTTAATCAACTTTAGATAAACTTTTTTTTTTTTTTTATTGTATTTTTTAATAAAAGTAAGCTTGGTGGGAAACTGTTCATTAAAACATTAACTATTTTAGAGTTTCCACCTAAATAGCATTCAGAATATAAATAAGTATTTAAAAAATCTTATAATAAGTGCATTGTACTATTTTATAGATAGCCTTAAAAAAATAAAAAATACTGTTGGAAAGTTCAGAAACATCTCTTATGCAAAATGTTTATGATTATTATGTGCAGAGTAATCAAAAGTGAAAGCATAGGGAGAAAAAAGAACTAAAAGAAAGTAACTGATGTGTTTTGGTTAAAATAAAACAGCTTATGTATGAGTGCGAACCTCACAGTTTTATGTTGAAACTGCAAAAAAATAAATAAATATATATATATATATATATATATATATATATATATATATATATATAATTAATGATAATTGTACAAATTGCATGCGGTATTGCACAAAAGCCCTTCTACAGGTGTCAGTGAAAACTGCTTAAGAATACAAAAATCACAATTTTATGTTGACATTGCAAATAGATAAATAAAAATAATAATAATAGTGGTAGTAAAAAAAAATGCATGTGAAAAAGTTAGAAAAAGTTATTAAATTAAACTGCTTATTTTATTTTGAAATTGTAAATTAATAACAAAAACAAGTCAATTAATAAAAATAATAATAATAATTGCACAAATAAAAGCGTATATAACATGCATTGTATCCAAAATGAATTTCTTTCTCTAATTTCTTCTTTGTAAAGGCAAACGCAAATCTAAATTGTTCAGAATGTCGTCGGGTAAAAGTCACGTGGGAAGGAAAGATGATCCAGTGATGCAGTACCTCCTCGATCACTCGCTGAGGGAACATCCAGCCCTCAAAAAACTACGCCAGGTTTGTATTTCTCTTCATAATGGCGTCTGTGGCTTTCATATGGATAATAGCAATACAATCCAAAGGAAATCTAAAGGCATCAAGACAAGTATCACTTCTAATAAATGCCTAAGAATAATTTGTTTACTTTTGTAATTCCCCAAATGGGAACATTTGTCTCGTTGAGTTGTAGAGACTGTGTTTGACGAACTTAATTTCAGAAATTGTGTTTAATTGTTTCTAATTAGATTGTTTTCATCTGTAGAAAACCATGGAGCACAAGCTGAACATGATCATGGTGGCCTGTGAGCAGTCGCAGTTCATGGCCAATCTAGCCAGTTTAATCAAGGTCAAGAAAGCCATTGAAATTGGTAAGGAACTTCATAATACACCGCACAAATATTCTGTCAATCACTCGACGTGTCTGAGCAGTCTGTGCGTGTTTAGGTGTTTACACGGGATATAACGCGTTGAGTATCGCGCTCACCCTGCCTGAAGACGGGAAACTGATCGCGTGTGACATCAGTGAGGAATACATCAACATCGGCAGACCTTTCTGGAAACTGGTGAGATACATATGAAACTGACTCGATTTACATCTCTATTTCTGCTCTTATTGGGCAAGAAGCAACTATGCTTTTCTTTCTTTTCCATTTGTTGAACGTTTTCTATAACAAAACTTCATTAGTAGTCCACTTTACTGTTCATAAACTCACTATACAAAGCCGTTTGCAACATTAAAACCCTTTTTCGTATTTACCTGGATTTTCCACAATCACATAAATCTGTCCTTATCAGAGACCATAAACCCTCAGTGCTGCCTTTATGTAGGTTAATATTTAAACCTGAGACTTGGTAAATGAATAACGATGTTTAACCCCAGTTTGCTCCAATGGATGAATATAATATTCAAATAATTTGCTTTGGATGTTTGCTAATTGACAGTTTACAGATTTAAATATTCTCATTGAATGCTTGTCTGCACTGCATTAGGTTGTCATATGAATAAACATATATTATGAAGATTTTGGATCTCTAAATTCATTCAACTTTTGTGTGATCAGCCTTCACCGCTTTAAGCAATCAGGCTTGATTATTTCCTGTGGATTCGACATTATGTAAACATTAATCATGTATTTAATAATCTTCCTCTCATGTTCTGAAATCTTCTTAGGCCTGTGTTGAGCACAAAATAGACGTGCGTCTGAAGCCAGCACTGCAAACTCTTGGTAAGATCTGGATTTTTCAAGCATTGTGAACTTATTTATATCCAAATAACCTTTAGATTACATTCACATCAGTTTTTTGACAAACCCAACCCCCCCCCCCCCCCCCCATGTCTGACACAGCTAAAAAAATATATATATAACAAATATAATATCATTATTATGTCAATATGTCAACATAATATCGTTGAGATGCTATTATATTTATTATAAATATATTACAGATTTTATTTGAATTTTATTTAAATGGTTTAATAGTCTCACTATTATTAGTTTTTTTTTAATATATCTATAATTTTTGATTTATTTTAGTGCATCAAGTTAAAACTAATGAAAATATTGGCTTGGCTGAAATAAAATAGGTTTACATTTTTTTTTTTTTATATTGCAGTCAACATTCATTTTATTTCAAGTACTGAAATTGTTTTTTTATGGTCTTATTTTATTTATTTATTTTTTATTCATGGAAATAAACTGGATGTGCATTTAAAATTTTTCTAAAGTGACATTAATGTGAACTTGATATTCATCATAATTTCACACATAATTTACCTTTGGCATGAGTCATAAAATAATTACACTCTTTGGAGCATTTACATAAAAAAGTGCAAAAAAAAATTGTTTAAAATATACACTGAAGTACATTCAGGTCTCATCTGATGTGAGATTAGCTTTGAACAGTGATGTCCTGACATCTGGAAGTCTAAAGAGTTTTTTTAAATTTCATTTTAAAACAAATGAATTCATATTAAATATGAAATGTGTTGAGGATGTTAAGATGAACATGTCAGAGTTTGTGTTGTGTGTTATTAGATGAGCTTCTGGCCGCTGGTGAAGCAGAGACGTTTGATTTTGTCTTCATTGACGCTGACAAAGTCAACTACGAAAACTACTATGAGAAATCCCTGCAGCTGGTCAGGAAAGGAGGAATAATCGCTATAGATAACGTGAGTGATCATGTCTGTTCACACTCATTTCTACAATAACTTTCTGCTTTTAACTCGGCGATGCATTCCTGAGAGCTGTTCCATCAAAACTGAATGAACTAAATTAAGCTCATGCTGCCCTTTAACGTACAATGAGAACAGACCGTGAGCAATAGCTGTAAAAAACACTATAAAAACATCATAAAGCACATGCACTACAGCCTTTTAAAGTCTAAAAAAATCTTATTTGTGCATATTCAAACATGCCATGACATATTTGGACAATGGTATTGCCAATGGCCTGTTTCCACCACAGAATATAAACTAAAAAAGCCAATTGCAACTTTTTATCTCAAAATTCAGACTTTCAACTCAGACTCACGATTCTACTTTTTTTCTTGCAATTCTGAGAAGAAAAGTCGTGAGAGATGAACTCAAAATTCAGGGGAAAAAATGTATTTTCCCATTCAGTGATGTTCTGCATCAGTGTTGTATGATATAGATGTACATCGAATAGTTGTTGTTTCTTTCGCTCACCGAAGCTGCATTTATTTGATCAGACATACTATAAAAATGTGTAATAGTATTAGAATTTAAAACAGCTGTTTTCTATGTGAATCTATGTTAAAATGTCATTTATTTCTGTGATGAAAGCTTGAATTTTCATCTTCAGTGTCACATGATCCTTCAGAAATCATTATAATATGCTGTTTCGCTGCTCAAGAAACATTTCTGATTATTATCAATGTTAAAAACAGTTGCGCTGCCCAATATTTTTACGGAAACCATGATACATAAGTATTCTTCTTATAATATAAAGTTCAAAAGAACAACATTTAATTGAAAGAGAAATCTTTGATAGCATCGTAGATGCCTTTACTGTCACTTTTGATCAATTGAATGCATCCACGATGAAAGAAAGTATTAATTTCTTTCAAATCAAATATCTAACCTCTAGGTTCTGTGGAGCGGTCGAGTGGTGAACCCAGAAGAAGGCGACATCGACTCCATCAGCATTGATAAACTGAACAAGAAGCTCCATCAAGACATCAGAATCCAACTGAGCATGTTAACAGTCGGCGACGGTCTGACATTAGCATTCAAAATCTGACTTTATAGTGATACACCACCATAACAGACTGAAGAAAAACATTTGTAGTCATTTATTTAGGTTGTTCAACTGAGAATATGCTTTGTAATAATTGAAAATTTTTTAATAATTGAAAGTTTTGTATTCAATTGTTCAGGGTGCCAACTACTGATTGTTTCTGAAAATACATTCCAAATATATGTATTTGTGGTATATTTTTTTCAATAAACAAGGCTACTGCACTGTAATCTGGAATATTTTAAATACATATTTTGAATATTTGGATCCTGTCAGTCAAAACAAGGCCATAACCATGTCTTTTTTTTCTTCTTCTTCTTCTTCTTTTAAGGAACATTGAAGGAAATTCCAGTTGGAAAGTAATCATTTTAAACTATTTACTAATAAGAGGCACACGTACTTTTATTTGTATGTTAATTAGTCAAAATCGCAACAGTTTCTTGTCTCGTCTTAATCCGTTAGAAATGACATGAATCACGTAAACGATACCATATTTTCAATTCAAAACGGACATATTTGAGAAAAAACGTTGAGTATTTTGCATCACTGTACATTACTGTCGGTCATTTAACATTAATATCTTAAAAGAGTTGTCAAATATTAAATGTTTCACTACTTTCATCTTACCTCGCTCGCTTCCAACGTTTAACGGACGCTTCGCCCTGGAATTTGAAATTCGCGCTCTTCTTCTGTGAAGAGTAAACCACGCCCACTGTAATTTGATTGGTCATCTTAATCATGTTGAGATCGACACGCGCTGTTAGACTACTCAGACAAACCAGCCTAAAAATATATTTTTAAAATCTTATTGTCATCCTTACAATAGAGCTCTGCATAATGGAGCGAAGTAAATATTTGGGGGAAAATTTGGCCATTTCTAATTATTGGGCGGGACATGCTACACCCAAATTTGCACTTTGGCTAAGCCCCGCCCTAAAACATTACTGACCAATCCTAGCTCAGAAACCGCTGCTCTCTGTCATATATCATAATTTATTTTTTTTGCTTTTTTATTATTTATATTTATATATGAAGAGTTCATTTGAAAAAAAAAAAAACGGATAACAGATAACAGATAAATAATCATGTATTTTCATTGTTTATTGTTCATTGTTATTTTCATTGATCAAACTGCAGTCAGGTTATTTTGATTAGGTAAAAAAATAACTAACATATACACCTAGCTAACACAAAACAATAAAAACCTGATTTTTGAAAAAACAAAAACTGAGTTATGTTTTTGCAAATAAACTCTTCATATATTTATAACTATTACAAACATTTTTTTAAATGTAGTTAATAAAACACAAAACAATTCCAGTTTTAGGACTTTATTGCAAAGGTTGACATACAGAAGGGCATGATTGTGCGGTCCAGCGGGGAAAGACTCTTGTCGTCATCCATGTCTGTGTGAGTGTTTCTGGAGAGGTCAAGTCAAACATCCGCAACATCTCACGCCGAAAGAACCCGTTTGAACACCATAAAGCCTGAATGCAGAGCGAGAAGGACGATAAAGCCGAACTACCACAACAAACAGCTGACAAAAGCGTCCGGACATCACTAAACAGCAGCGGCACGAGGAGATGCTCCGTGTGCAAATCATCATCTACATTCAGAACAAGTCCAGGCCAAAATTACACTTCCTCACCCTCGTGTTGATCCAAACCCACATGTGGTTATTTTTAACATTTTTACACAATCTTTTCCACACAAAAACAGTCTGTCAAAGCTCCAAAAATGACATGAAGTCATAAAATTATCAGAGTATATTTACGTTGCTCACATAAAGGTTTCAGAAGACTTTGTTTAAAGTACGCGAAATAAATATATTGTGCGCTGTTTTTGGAGTTTGACAGTCGTGGTCACTGTTGTTGTACAGAAATGAGCTGCATAAACATTTAGGTTTATCAAAATAAAGGTTTGCACCAACATGAGAATGAGTAAATAATAATATTTACATTTTTGGTTACATATTACTCAGAATTGACCTGGAAAGGAAAGCACATACAGATCGAAAGCGCCGGTTTGGAGAGAAATATTGACAGTAAAGTAGTGCTGCAAATAAATAAGAGACGAGGTGCAGGTTTGGGTTCAGCGTTCGGTTTAAACTCGACGGCAGACTGTCTGCGTCTGGAGATTTCTGACTCTTCCTTTCCAGATGATCCTGTGAGAAACGCGACGCTCAGCCGGGTGTTACGCCTCCAGCTCGAGTCCCAGGCCCAGTTTGTGGCCTCCAGCGTTGATGTTCTTTCCATCGACCAGGGCGGAAAGCGTCAGCTTCACTCCTGGACACACACACAGTTTGCATCAGACACAAGCAATGCATGGAACAAACTCATGTCTGGCTCACATTTCACACCAGAATTAGAAGTATTTTCTATAAAATAAATACTTGAAATATGAATGTGAAATATGACATGGTCATAGCTTCATTTTGTGAGATTTATACAGATATTCATTTTGGCACTCATGTTCCAAGTTGTATAGAATATGACAGAAACACTTCAGTTAGAATGCACTTATATACTAACCCTACTGCTAATAAGAGAAATAAAATAAATACATTTTTAAAATTTAAATATTTTACACTAAACAAAAATAAAATAAAATAATACTACAATAAAATAAAAACAAAACAATATTTTATACAAAACAAACAAAATTAATAAAATAGTAAAATAAAAAAAAATGTATGCAATACAACAAATAAAAACAATAATAAAGAAATATTTTATATAAAACAAAAAGTAAAACAAAAGAATCAAAATAAAAAGAAAAAAAAATTATACAAATCAAAATAAACAAAAATAATAAAACATTTTATACAAAACAAAAAAGAATAAAAGTAAAAATGTTTTACACTAAAGTAAAATAAAATTAAATGATAAAATTAAAAAATAAAATAAAGAAAATAAAAAATAATAAAATAAAATTAAATTAAATTAAATGTGGTTTATGGATGGAATGATTGATATAACACTCACCTGGTCTGAGGGTCTGCGTGTAGCCGATCCCAACCAGGCTGGAATTATTCACTTTAGCCTGAAAGAAACACACAGACGCTGTTAAATGACTGATGCATCTCAGTGACACAAAGACACTCTTACAGTCAGGTTCAGGACTCTTGTCGTCTAATAATAGAGTCTCAAAACAGAGGTGGCCAGTATAACCAATTTTATATCATGATAACAGTATATAATCACAAAATACACTGTCGTTTTGTGAAGAAACATAAATAACTATGATTGTTAAAGTTACAAAAACTAACAAAACTGTCAAAGCTAGTTGAGGAAAATCTCCCAGAAGCAGAGTCACTGTAGTCTTTGGTGAAACTGAATTCAAATCAAAGTGCAAATTGTGAAATATGACACACGAGTGACAGAAACGCAGATACCAGCAGAGGACAGCAGGAGTATACTCATTAACCATGAGAAAGCTGTGAATGACCTACAGCATATGTGAGATGTGAGCGGTGCGATGCATCAATAAAGCTGTCTACACAATAAGTGGCATCTGTGACTCGAATCTCTCCCGTCATACTGAGAGTCGTCCAGCTTATACGAGGTGTATCACAGTAAACTCACACTAATGGAGGAGCTGGAGTCCAGCATGTATTTGGCGGCGATGCCGAAGCGTGTGCTGTTGTTGCCGGCGGTCCAGGCCAGATTCACCGACGTCTCCAGATCAGGGCTCACTTTCTGATAAATGGAGCCGCCAAACTCCGTCCCATCATTCCTGCCACACAAACAGAGAGATGATCGTTCCTCGTGTTCCTCACGCAGCTCTGTCACGAGCTGTTAAACGTCAGATTATTGAGGGCAGTAATTGAGGACGGCACCAGCGGAGATCTACAGTGTCTACAGGGAATATTCTGAACTAGAAACACACGGGTCATCGAGTATTAATACGTTTCCAATCAACACAGGCACTGTGCAAGCCAGTAAATAAACAATAATTAATCAATTACAATTATTACATCACTGTTACGATAATAATTAATAAGAATAATTGTTTTTAACTATAAATAACAATCATAAAGAATTGTATATAATTAATAAAAACATATTTACTAAATAATAATAATTGTATATACCATAATAATTGTTATTAATTATAAATAAAAGCAATAACAGTTGTCATTTATAATAACAATATAATATTTTTTGTTATTTCTAATGTTATGATAAAAATATTTATTATAAAAAAATATTTATTATGTATACATTTATATTTATAATAATAACTACAAAAATAACTGATTATAAATGATAAATAATATTAAACTAATAAAACTTTTTAATTACTAATTACTGTTATGTAATCATAAGTAACAATAATGATAATATTACTAGTTAGTAGTAGTAATAGTATCATCAATTAATAAATAGTTATTTTAAATAATAATTGTTATATATTGTCATATAATATATATATATATATATATATATATATATATATATATATATATATATATATATATATATATATATATATATATATATATATATATATATATATATATATATTATTTTAAGTTTTCATATCAAATAAATAAAATTCTATTCTCTAATTAATGACAATTGTTTATTTACCATAAACAAAAATACTACTACAGTAACAATAATTTGTAGTAGTACTAGTATCATTACTGTTGATAAATAATGATTACTTTTGCTAATTAATAAATAATAATTATAAATATTATTACTATTATGTAAAACAATAATTATATAACAATTAGAAAATAACTAACAATACTACTAATACTGCTAAATATTTTATTTTAGATTAAATAATTACATGAATAAATATTAAATATTAAATAAATAAATAATAATATTAATATGATTAACAATTATATAATAATTAGAAAACAATAACAATATTATTACTACTAAATATGCTATATTATATTGAATAATTAAATGAATAAATAATAATAAATAAATAAAGATTGACTGCTGAAGCACCGCAGATGGTGCATATCTTACACATTAGTGTGCAGCTGGAAGTCTTCAGTTTTGTATCCGATTGCGAAGTTGCTGCGAGTCATTTTGGACTTGGCGGAGTCAAAGGTCATCTGGTATCCGGCGAGCCAGCCCTCGTATCCCAGCACCGCCGCGCCGTGGATGGCAGGACCGGCGAAGTCGAAATCCACATCACAGCCCACGTTCACGTATTCACGCTTATAGGCCGTCTTCACCTTGCCGCTCTTCTTACTGTTCAAATAACACAAATAAACCTCAGAGATCGCCTCACCTCAAGCTCATGATACTGATGATGTGACGTTTACAGTAAGCCATCGTACCCAGTGTTTGGTGAGAAGGTCGTGTCAAAGGTCAGCTTCAGTCCTTTGGTGATCTGAGAAACACAAAAAATAACAAAATGCAAAATATATTCTAATAATAAATTATATTTAATAAATAAATTATAAATAAATATTTTATTATTATTATTATTATTATTATTATTAATGACCATATATTTAATATATTTATAATATATATTTAATATTTAATAATATTTAAATAAAAAATAAACATTGGATTGCTGAGGCACCCCAGATGATAACATTAAAAGTAATTTGAATTAAAATGGTTTTAATTTGCTAATCATTTTGAAAGGGTTAAAAAGCAAAATAATCCATTAGTGGTTAAAACATCTGCAAAGAGTGAATTTCAGATGAAGAAGTAAGATTTTAGTACTGAGTGTAACTATAAAAACAAACACTACCAGACAAAAGTTTGGAATAATTATGTTTGTTTTTTTTGTTTTTTTAATGTTTTTGAAAGTAAAAACTTGAGTAAAAACATTGATGATAATCAGAAATGTTTCTTGAGCAGCAAATCAGCATATCAGAATGATTTCTGGAGGATCATGTGACTCTGAAGACTGGAGTAATGATGCTGAAAATTCAGCTGCGCATCACAGAAATAAATTACATTTTAACAGATATTCATAAAGAAAACAGCTTTTTTAAATTGTAAAACTATTTCACAATTTTACTGTATTTTTATTTACCAGTACTTTGACTGGTAATGTGTATTAAGCGGATTCTCAAGATTTGTTTTTCCAGGTCAGGACATCACTATACTGGTTCTCCGTGACTGTAGGAATCACAATGAAGTTATTTTCTGAGGTGTGTGTATCTGCACCTGGTCCTCCACGGTGATCTCCGTGCCCAGCGTGTTGTCCGTGTTCCACTTCTCAGTGAAGGTCAGTCCGTACTCGGCCCATTTATACTTGGTCTCCAGGTTCCCGCTGACCTTGTTTGAGTCCATGTTAGACGTGCCACATGTTTTAAACTCCTGACAGTCAAAAACAGAGGTATTATTATATTATACAACAGCCTGCATGACCTGGAGGACATCTGAGCAAAGTCACTACATTCAGATGTTTGCTCTCAACAGGGTTTCTGCAGGTTTGATGAAGGTAAATTTAAGATGCTTTTTTTTAAATTAAGGCATAAAGGAAGCACAATACATTAACATGTCCTCAAATATAATCCCAACTTCCATTCAGTATCATTTAAGTATAATTTACTATTATTGTTTTTATTAATATATTTTGAATTAGTTTTTATTTTATATTATCTTTTTCATTTTAATTTTAGTTAATTTTTGTGTGTATGTGTGTGTGTCTTTTTGTCAGTTTCATTCGGAGTTTTTTTTATATGCTTTTTTAGTTTTTATTTTATTATTATTATTATTTTTTATTTATTGTTTATTTACATACTTTGTTCAAAGTCAAACTAAATTAAAATGAGAAATGTTGCCTTGGCAACTATCTGAAATAAATTAGTTTTAAGTCCTTTTTTATACTTTCATTTTATTTCAGTTTAGTTTATTTTATTTCAAGTTACAATTTTTTATGTAAAACCATTAAAAATATGTATAAATCATATTTTTTAATTTGTAAAAAAAAAAAAAAAAAAACTAACAACAATTAAAAAAAAAAAAAAAGAAAAGTTTTGAACTTGCATAAAACAAGACCTGATTTCTTTATTTTGCATCCCCAGTAAATGTACCTTGACGTAAGCATGTTTAGATATTTGTGCTGAAACAAGAAAGTCTTGATTTATGGAAGGGTGGATTAAGACTTTTTAAGACCTGAAACAGAAACCCTTAAAAGCGTACATGGATGAACAGAAAATGTGAATTAAGAAAGTAATACAGAAAGCACGCACCACTCCGTTAGCAGACTTGGTCTTGACATCGAGCTTCACCGTCCCAAAACCTTCAGAAGCACACACGTGTAAATATAACACAATATGCATGTTTGAAAGGAGTGTTTTCTGCAGAGCTGAGAGAGAAGCGTGTTACCGTAGCCCTTGTTGAAGACGTCCTTTGCAGCCTTTCCCAGGTCTGCGAACGCTGGAGGAACAGCCATTATATCTGCAAACACAAGCAGTGATTGTAATGGTCTGTGTAACGCAGACTCAAGGTAAGTGATATTTAGAGGCGTTTTCTTCACTATTACTCAAGCTGGGGGTTAGTCATGTGATCAAACCCCTGACACCGAGTCTTAAAGTTGACTGTGTGATGAATGATTCCTCAAATCATAATAATATCCGTGTGTGTGTGTCGTTCTACAGTACATCAGGTGTGGTCAAAGTAAACACACACACACACAATACAGCCTCAGGAGGCTCCATTTCTCCAGGATCAGTACAGAACAAACCCTGTACGCTGAGCACAGTATGCAAACACTTCTTATACACAGAACACCTGAACAAACTACTGCAAGAACACAACAACACATACTGTGCATACAATGTTGAATACTGCATCCCACAATGCAATGCATCCAATTGTTTCTTCCTTTTCAAATGTGATGAATGAACCAAAACTTCATTTTAATGTTATTATAATTTTTTGAATTTTATTCCATTAGTTATTATATTTTATTAGAATTTTATTTAAACAAATTCAAATATAAAAAAATAAAAAATAAAATTCAACTATTAAAATATATTTTATTCAACAATATGTATTACATAAAATCACACTAGAGAACTTCTGCTGTCATTCATTTTCTGACCATTAATTTATTTCACATTTATAATGAGTTTTGGAATAATAATAATTATTATTATTATCAACTCATTTGGCAAAGTCTAACATTTATTTATATTCTAAATTTATTATTAATATTAACTCATTTAAAATAAGAATTTCACATTTATTTAGATGTGTGTCATTTATAAGTTAATATTTATAAAAGTTACATAAGAGGACAATATTCAAACTTGTAAAATCGTCTTTTCTGACATCTTACGTCATATTTTAAATTTATTATAATTTATACAAAAATTATAATATTATAATCATTCATAACAATAACAATTATTAACAACAATACAAAAATATATAACATTATTATTATTATTATTATGAACTATTAAAAACAGGCAAAGTCTGTTGCAGACATTCCCACGTTTATTTGTTAAATGCACAGAAAAATAATAATTTGTAGTACTGAAATTTTATTTCTAAAACCTAAAAGACAAAAAATAATCTGCAAATGTTAAGAGATTAATTTAATCGTGAGCCGGTTTGAACCGAACTGGATCGGTTCGAAGCGGCCTGATCAATCTGAAAGTTCATTTTGAAACTCAGCTCTCATCAGCAAACGCAGACATAGAGCAGTTTAATAGGTTTAAAGCACACTAACCGGAGAGTGCGGGTCGAACCTGTGCAGCAGAACCGGGTCACGGAGCACCGGCGACAGATGAAGGAGACTCGCTAAACGCTAATGCTAACACAGCAGAATCAGGACCCCGTAAGCGCTGCCCCGATTTAATGCCTGACTGGAATTATGTGCTCAGCAGCTCCGACTGCTGGAATAACGTTTATTTTGTTAAGAGTATATACAAATTAATTTCTGTATTGATAACCGGACATTTAGATTAATTTAGCATGGCTCAAAACAACAGCGTCATGGTTGCAGCTAAGGAATAAATTAAGTTAAGCAGATGCTTCCTAACAACATCAAAAGCAGGGACCCCCAGTGGACAGCAGCGGAGAGCTAAATAATTAATTAAATAAATAAATACAATTTGATGACATTTATTTATATTGTAAATGTGTATAATACTACTAATGATAATAATAATAATAACAATTAAATAAAGAAATATTTTTCTAACATTTATTTATAATGAAAATGCTAATGCTAATAATATTTTGAATAGGCAAAGTCTGATATATTTTACATTCTAATTTTATTATTATTCAGATGGCTACAAAGAAGTGCTAGAAGGTACATGGAATAGAAAAAAAAGTGTAGAAATAATACAGAAATAAGTAAAAATACATGAAAAACAGTAAAATGAAGAAATAATTGAAAATAAACATTAAAATGAAAGAAAATATGAAAATAAAATCCCTTCCATTTCATTTTTTCACAATTATTATTCATTTTCACTGCTTATTTCTATACATTAAAATATATAGCTGCCTTTTAAATTTTAGATTGGAGTAATCAGGATCCAAAAACTAGCCATTATGATCATTTTTATCATTATTATTACTATTATTAAAAAGGCTTGGACAGAAACTCCACTTATCTCTTTTCAGTTTAATCTGTCAATTTTATTGATGATGGCAGATCAATGATGAGCATCCAAATGAATCCAGAGCATCCAAAAATCCCATCAGTATCCAATCTACCACAATATTCACTCAAACCTGCAAAAATACATTTCCAGGCTTAACAAAAGTCCATAAGAGGCTGAATGGCATTTTCAAGCTCAATGAACATTCAGTTATGAAATTATACAGATGCCGAGCAGGTATTAAACTCTACTGCTGTTAGATCGGGTCACGAAGCGTATGGAGTGTCTAAAAACCATCTGCAAATGAAACGCATCCATTATTTGGCGAATCAGAAGAAAACTAGTGTCTTCATTCCCAAGCTACCCTTTAAAATATAGTTTGTTTGCTCTTGTTTTCAGATTCGGTATAACATACTGCATTCAAGATGGAAATGTTCAGAGGAGTTCTGAGCAATGAACATTATATTAATACACAATATCTCAATTCCTTATGATTCTGTACATCTCCATCAAACACTCATGAGGTCAGTCAATTCTCTGTGCTCAAAGAGATCTATAAATACACTCAATTAAAATCCTAATGACCTAACACAGAAAACCTAGCCCTGATTACCACAAAAACACCCTTTACTCCATTTAAACACCAGAAATAAGACAAGCACGGCCAGAGTCTCCTCTTCTGCTTTCAGCACGTGTTTTAACATCACTTACATACTTTTTTTGTAAACGTTCAAGAAGTAACTACTATAATACCCTCATGACCATCATATACAATAAATCTGAAATAAATCTGGACATCGATGAAAATCAAATGTTAGTATAAAGACAACATCACATATCAAAGGTCATTGGCAACTGGAATGATGCTGCTAAAAAACGCCACATCTTCATTCCAAAGTTTGGCGAGATTTGCTTTTCAATATACATTAAAAATGGGAAAACCGTACAGTAGACAAAAAGCGTGAATCTCACAAAAAAGCTGTCAGGGTCATACTTCAATCAAAACTTCTTATAAAAAAAAAAAAAGAAATTTTAAAATTGTAAAATATTTAAAAATCAATTGTTTTAATTTTAATTAAATATATATGTGTATGTGAGTGTGTGTGTGTGAGTGTGTGTGTGTGTGTGTGTGTGTGTGTGTGTGTGTGTAATAATATTAAATTAAATTTTTTGCATTATGCCACTGTTTCATGATTTCATTCATGACAAACACATTTATTATTATTTTTTGTTTTAAATATATGCTGTTGTTGTTTATTTAACACTATAAATGACAAAATAATAGTAATAATAATATTAATAATAAAAGGAATACGAGTTTGTCAGGAGAAAATCATAATGCAAAAAATAAATATTTAAGTTGTATTCAATTTTATATTAAATTAAAAAAAAAAATAGTAGTTTTTGGATTGTTAAGTTGCTTCATGACAAACATGTTTATAATTTTTTGTTTGATATATATATAAACAAACATCTGTGAAACGACATTTTCAGAATCAGAATCAGAATCAGAATTTGCTTTATTCGCCAGGTGTGCGCAAACACACGAGGAATTTGTTGTGGTTTTAGGGTGCTCCTGGTACATACATTCATACATACACATCTGACATGAGAACAGAAAAAACATTTAAATAGTAAGGCTTAACAATGGATAATAATAATAATAATAATAATAATAATAATAATAAGTGTGAATCTGGAACAGTAGATTTATGTACAGATTTGTGCATTATTTACTATATATACAGCTGTATAAATAAACAGATATGTATGTGTATTTACATAGTACTTGAGAAAGAGGCAATAATTAAAGATGGAGAATGAATTACAGAACACAGGTAATGATCCATGTGTTAGCTATTTAAGCTGGAGATGGCATGGGGGAAAAAACTGTTTTTATGCCTAGATGTTCTAGTGCACAGAGATCTGTAGCGTCTGGCTGAAGGGAGAAGTGCAAACAGGTTGTGTCCGGGGTGAGAGGGGTCTTTGATGATGCTACCTGCCCGTTTCTTCACTCTGGAGTTGTACAAGTCCTGAAGGCTGGGCAGGTGCACACCAATTATCTTTTCTGCTGTCCTAACAGTCCGTTGAAGTCGTCTTATATCTGATTTGCTGGCTGACCCAAACCAGACAGTTATGGAGGAGCACAGAACTGACTCAATAACAGCTGAATAAAACTGTTTCAGCAGCTCCTGTGGCAGGTTGAACTTTTTCAGCTGACGAAGGAAGTACAACCTCTGCTGGGCCTTTTTCACAATGGAGTCAATGTGAGTGTCCCACTTCAGGTCCTGAGAGATGGTTGTGCCCAGGAACCTGAATGACTCCACTGCAGCCACAGTGCTGTTCGTGATGGTGAGTGGGGGGAGAGGAGGGGGGTTTCTCCTGAAGTCCACTATCATCTCCACAGTTTTGAGCGTGTTCAGCTCCAGGTTGTTGTGACTGCACCAGACAGCCAGCTGCTCAACCTCCTGTCTGTAAGCAGACTCGTCGCCGTCCTTGATGAGGCCGATGACTGTAGTGTCGTCCGCAAACTTCAGGAGTTTGACAGAGGGGTCTTTAGAGGTGCAGTCGTTGGTGTAGAGGGAGAAGAGTAGTGGGGAGAGAACGCAGCCCTGAGGAGCTCCAGTGCTGATGGTGCGGGTGCTGGATGTGAGTTTTCCCAGCCTCACAAGCTGCTGCCTGTCTGTCAGGAAGCTGGTAATCCATTGACAGATGGAGGTGGGTACAGAGAGCTGAGTCAGTTTGTTCTGAAGGGTGTCCGGGATGATGGTGTTGAAAGCGGAGCTGAAGTCCACAAACAAGATCCTTGCATAAGTCCCTGGTTTGTCCAGATGCTGCAGGATGTAGTGCAGTCCCATATTAACTGCATCATCCACAGATCTGTTTGCTCGGTAAGCAAACTGTAGAGGGTCCAGCAAGGGTCCAGTAATGTCCTTCAGGTGGGCCAACACCAGTCTCTCAAATGACTTCATGACTACTGATGTTAAAGCAACAGGTCTGTAGTCATTAAGTCCTGTGATTTTTGGTTTCTTGGGTACAGGGATGATGGTGGAACATTTGAAGCAGGAGGGGACTTCACACAGCTCTAGTGATCTGTTGAAGATCAATGTGAAGATGGATGATAGCTGGACAGCACAGGCTTTGAGGCAGGCTGGAGAGACACCGTCTGGGCCTTTGGCTTTCCTTATCTTCTGCTTCCTGAAGACTTTGCATACATCATCTTCACAGATCTTGAGTACAGGCTGAGAAACAGTAGGGGGGAGGGAGGGGGAGGGTGTTGATGGCTGTGCTGTGAGACGGTCGGAGCGGGTGTGGGGCGTCATACCAGTCTTTTCAAACCTGCAATAGAACTCGTTCAGGTCTTCAGCCAGTTGTTGATTGGCCTCAGTGCTGGGGGATGGGGTCTTGTAGTTGGTGATGGCTTTCAGGCCTTTCCACACTGATGTAGAGTCATTGCTCGAAAGCTGTTTTTTTAGCTTTCCAGAGTAGTTTAATTTTGCCACTCTTATCTCCCTATTCAGTGTGTATTTGGCCTGTTTGTACAAGACTTTGTCCCCACTCCTGTAGGCGTCCTCTTTGGCCTGGCGAAGCTGTTTGAGTTTTGCACTGAACCAGGGTTTGTCATTGTTAAATGTTAAATAAGTCCTGGTGGGTACACACATGTCCTCACAGAAACTGATGTAGGACGTCACGGTGTCAGTAAGCTCGTCCAGATCAGTAGCTGCAGCCTCAAAAACACTCCAATCAGTAAGTTCGAAGCAGGCCTGTAAAACCTGCTCTGCTTCAGAAGTCCATCTCTTTACAGTTTTTACTACAGGCTTAGCAGATTTAAGTTTCTGCCTGTAGGCTGGTAGGAGATGAACCAAACAGTGATCAGAGAGTCCCAGCGCTGCACGGGGAACAGAGTGATATGCATCCTTTAAGACAGTGTAGCAGTGGTCCAGTATATTTCTGTCTCTGGTGGGGCATGTGATGTGCTGTCTATATTTAGGCAGTTCACGGGTGAGATTAGCTTTATTAAAATCACCGAGAATGATGATGAAAGAGTCCGGATAACGCTGCTCAGTGTGTGTGATTTGATCGGCCAGCAGTTCTAGCGCCGCGCTGACGCGCGCGTCAGGAGGAATGTACACACTCACCAGAATAAACGAGGAGAACTCCCGCGGTGAATAAAAAGGCTTGCAGTTAATAAAGAGAGCTTCCAAATTTGGGCAGCAGATCATCTTTAAAACTGTCACGTCTGTACACCAGCCTTCGTTGATATAAAAACATAATCCACCGCCTCTCGTTTTCCCCGAGGACTCTGTGACGCGGTCTGCTCTGAACAGCTGGAAGCCCGTTAGATGAAGCGCACTGTCCGGAATGGCTCTGTTCAGCCAGGTTTCCGTGAAGCAAAGCGCAGCGGAGTTTAAAAAGTCCTTGTTTGTGCGGGTGAGGAGTTGTAGTTCGTCCGACTTATTTGCCAGGGAGCGGAGATTCGCCAGATGAATGCTCGGCAGCGGAGTCCTGAACCCGCGCTGTCGGAATTTCACGAGCGCGCCGGCGCGCTTCCCTCGCTTGCGTCGCCTGGAGCGCTTGTATAGGAACGCAGCTCCTCCGATTAAAATGTCCAGTAAAAGGTCTGAATGCTCAAATGTAGGCAGGAAGTTATTTGGTGTGCCATTTCTGATGTCCAGGAGTTCGTTTCTAGTAAAGCTGATCGGAAAAAAGTTGCTTAAGACAGGACAAACAAACAAAAAAAGAACAAGTACCAAGCAGCGACAAACCATGGCAGCCATCCGCGGCGCCATCTTGTTTCCGAGATCCCATTTTGTGAGATTCACTGAAATACAGGGGACAATTTTAAGTCTTAAACACAGTATTTTCATGTTGTCATCCCATATAGACACTAATACTGCCAAAATAAAGTTCGCACTATGAAAATAGCAACAGTAATGGCAATAAGACCAAAATGCAACAATCATAATTCAATTAAAACCATACGGTTTCACACAAAGCCTTTTAAAAGAACAGTAAGAGGTTTCATATTGCTTCAAAGGTTGATCATGTCAGTATCTTTACAACACTAATAATCTGAACTGCCTTTGGGAGAAACAAGGAATTTACAACGTCAAGTATCTACAGGATTATTATTATGAAACTAGGTGAAAAGAATACTGACTGTGATGCAAACCATTTTAAGAGGTTTCCCAGTCAACGGGAAAAGCAAGACTTTCATAGTTCCAGTTTAGTAGTGTTAGTTTCCGACATGAACTAAAATAAGCCAGTATGGGGCACAGAAATCCCTTTAAAGACAACAGCTACTGGAGGAAACCTGTGTGTGTGTGTGTGTGTGTGTGTGTGTGTGTGTGTGTGTGTGTGTGTTGACCGAGAGCTTTTGGCCTCCTCTATATCATGGCATCTGAAGAATCAGCAGCATCCGTTGGGAATCAGCCAATGAGGCGTCTCAGGATGGCGGGCCGAGCGAACGGCCAGCAGTACTCGTTTGGAACAGGTCCGTTAACGTTGCACTCGAAGAAGGAGAACATGGGGAACCATATGCGAGCGCGGCGGCTCTGCTGGTAGGCGCGAGTGTTGGCCAGCGTGTGGTAGTACAGGAAGAGTCTGGTGGTGATGTAGAAGGCGATGAAGACGTCGATGGAGTAGTGCTCGTGTGCTGCCAGGATGAAGAAGATGCCAAACAGGTTGAGGACCCAGGAGAGCGTGTGGATGAAGTTCCAGCTGCGCGGCGTGTCTGCGGACAGAGAGGAGGATCTCAAACACAATGCTCCTCACAAAACCACAGGAATCAGTGGCTATTAGGGGTGTGAACCTACGCTGGTCGCACGGTTCGGTTCGATTACGATTACCGATTCGGTTCAATTCGATATCACAATTTTAAATTTTACTTCACATGTATATAATCTTGTCAATAAATACAAGCAGTCAGATATATGAACTGAGCCTGACGGTGCATATTTTATTCGTGCATGATATACACACAGTGTGTGTTTTCTCTAAGTCCTGCATAAAAGCCCAAATGTGCCCAGATGTCAGCTTTTAAAGTAGTTGGAGCATTTTTAATTACTCACACTCATGTCTCGCCTCCCTCCACCATTGAAAGCACGTATGCGACAAATGACGTCAAAAAAGCGTCAGTACGTTATAATCGGTTACTGAACTCGTCTGTATCACAATGCATCGTAGAAACAATTAATTTCAACACCCCTAGTAGCTATGTTTCCATCCACCTATTTTTATGCACATGTTGGGATATTGCCTAAAAAAAAATTAAACAATTAAAAAAAAAAAACGCTGGATGGAAATGCAATCAATTCTACATTTTCACATTAAAAAAAAAAAAAAAAAAAATGTATGTGCTCAATTAAGTAGGATAAATTTCTTATACGGTAAGAAAACATGTGCATAAACTACGATGGAAGCATTTTTACCAGATAAATTCCCAAATGTTTTATGCGATATTGCAATTTTGCGCATAAGTTTAATTCGTAACTTTGGATGCAAACATAGCTAATGTGTGTGAACTTACACTCAGTGACGAAGAAGTTGAGCATGGTGAGGACGACGGTGTGTCCGCTGAACATGTAATCTCCACACGTCTGCACTCCGGTCAGCGTCATGCCAAAACCGCTCCATATGGCCACGGCGCGCTGCAGCTTCGCCCACATGTCACCGTATATCTGACACGGACATAAACACAGAGAGAGACGGCTTATTATGACAAAAGAGTTCATTTTCAATAGAGTTTGCAGTTAATAATGTGAGAAGTCAAATAAGCATAAAAATACACAGCACACAAATAAGACAAACAGTCTTTTATCTATAATTTTAGGTATGAATGGAATGATGAGCAATATGTTTATTCAACATTTTTCACTTTTTATCTAGGTCATACTTTATTTTAAAAATCACAAGGAAAAAAGAAATATTATTGTAAATGAAAGTGTAAAATATTAAACATTATGGCAATTATGGTTGTTTTGGTTTTAATTGAAGCAGTTTAATATAAAAATCAATACTTTTTTAAATTATAAATAATAATAGTAATAAATTAGGATAAATGTGTCATGAAAACAATGTCAATGCAAAAAAAGTCTTTATGCAACAAAAATGTTATATACACACACACATGCTTTTAATTTAAGCTGTTTAAAATAAAAATAGCTTTAGTACCATATTTATTTTTACTCACATTAGAAAAAGTGTTCAGAAAATTTATTTTAAAAAAAACTTTATGCAAAAAAAAAAAAGAAAAAAAAAAGCCAGATTATTGCAGGGTGTTCATGAGTTTTTTTAAAGCTAATAATAAATCAAATAAAGAAATATCTAAAAATTAAAATAAATAATCTTACAATTAAAACCATTAACACTTTTTTTACCTGTATGTCAAGTGACAATTAAGTGACATCAGCAAACTATGAACAACACGCAAATGTGTTGTTAAATGATTAAAATATTAATATTATTTTTATTAATACCTAATATTAATAAAAAATGTCAAGGGGAATCAAAGTAAATATTTTAGGACCAAAAATATTTACGAGGCAGTTGTGGCTTGATAGATGGGGAGTCGGACTTGTAACCCGAAGGTTGCAGGTTCGAGTCTCGGGGATTGTCGGTGGGAGTGAATAACCAGCGCTCTCTCTCCACCTTCAATAACACGACTGAGGTGAGACCCTTGAGCAAGGCCCCGAACCCCCAACTGCTCCCCAGGTGCCACAGCATAAATGGCACACGGTGTGTGTGTGTGTGTGTGTGTGTTCACTTGGATGATGGAAATGCAGAGCACAAATTCCCAGTATGGGTCACCATACTTGGCCACACGTCACTTCACTTCAGATAATTGTGATGAGGCATAGGAACGTTCACTGGAGAAGGACACATGTAATGCAATCTCATCGTTATGCAGCCTATCTTTCAGAACAGCCTTCATGTAGTTTACTGGGTTATGGATCAGAGTGTATGTGTGTGTGTGATGATGTCTGTACCTTCCCAGTGCACTGCAGGTGTTGACCCGGGACAGAGAGAGACGTCACAAACATAGTGATGCAGCGCAGCATGAAGACCGTCCCCATGAGACTACACAACCGCCTCAACAGGATCGACCTGACAGAAACAGGGTCAGGGATAAAAGCCTTTTTAATGGCCTGACCTTTGCTTCCTGTGAGCGTCAGATGAAGAGATGCTTCTGCTGTTGGTGTCCAAACCAAATATTCTCAACACACATTCCTGCTACTATTGTGCACTAATTGGTGCATATTTTATTCTACAGGAGAAAAATGTTTGTCATTGAAATATAATAATTCCCTCTGAAATGACTTTCATTGCACTACTGTTGGAAATGGTTTGCTTGGACAAGAAAATGCACACATTAAGTGTTATTTATGCTAAAAGAGACATATAATTATTTAAGATTCATGAAAATTGTGTACGATATTTTGCCGTCTTGTCTTTGTGCAGAATTGTAATATTTTATGCAATAAATTACACGCAACAGCTTTAAAAATACATGCATGCATATATTTTGTAAGTATATATTGTGTGTATATATATGCATGCATATATTATAAGTATGTGCATATGTTTGTTACCTGTGTTTATGAAGCAGCAGAACTAGCAGCCAAACAGAACAGAGGATCACGCCACATGCCTCAGCCATCGCAAACGCCCAGGGGATTCTGGGTACACTGGAGGGAGAAGAGAAGAGGTGGGAGGTCATGCAGAGAGACAGAGCGAGCAAAACATAATCCTCCTCCAAACAGATGGTGATTTATGCTATGCTTATGTTATTTTATGATGTTTTCGAGCTCATCTTCAGCTGTGAACTCCAACCACGTCCTGTGGTGCATGATGGAGAAAATGATCATCATCTGCAATCCTCTAATGGGTACAGCTCACCATCAGAGCGGTTTACTATTATTTTTGCCGCCAGAAACCTCAATTATCGGCAAGCGAAAAAAGAAATGAGTCAGATGAGTTTTAGGGGTGCTGGGGCACAACTCAAACCTGGCATCATCATATTTCTTAGGCTTTTGATGATATTCCAATCAACATTCATGTATTTTCTCTGAAATGGGTAAAAGATGTGATTTTAATGCAGTTAGAGCAAGCATTCCCAAACACAGACTGATGTTCAATTTTTATTAAAAATCGAAAAAGATATTTAAAAGTGAATCATTTAACACTTTCGCATGTATACGGTTCTCAGTAACATGCAGGTAAGTAGTTATTTTGATTTTATTTTTAAAATAATTATTTTAATTTGAAATTTGAATGTTTTAATTAATTATTAGGATTTCATCCAATCACCAACCCCAGTTTGGGAAACCTTCATGTTCAAGTCGATTCAAAAAGTTTAATGCAAGAACCGTTTAAAACCAAATTAAGGCAGAATCCTAATGGAAATGTTCCCAGAAGCCTCGTGAGCTTATCGCAGAGAACAGTGGTGCAAATTGGCTTATGATTCTTTCAGGAACTACAGCTTTCAGTCTCATGCAAGTAATAGCTAGTCATGTGAAGCAGAAATGCACGACAATTGGAAAAAACAGGCAATTATAATTACGTTTGATCAAGACCAAGTGCATTTTTCTGAATAATTACATTGCCTGCCTTTTAGAACACGCTATGCATTAGAAAAATTCCTATAATGTCTTAAAATGGTTCACATGTGCAGTTCACGACCATCACATGACATTGTTCACAAAAATTGAAATGCTAGTTTAAATCGCTAACTGCAATGAGATTGGCTGGCTTTATGCAAATTTTGGATAATGTGATCTTGCAGAACTTAATACTGTCATTCGTCAAGGATGCATTCAAATGATTAGACAGTAAAGACCTTTATAATGTTACAAAAGATTTCTTTTTCAAATAAATTCTGTTCTTTTGAGCTTTCTATTCATCTGTGAATCCTGAAAATTAAAATGCATCAGTTTCCACAGAAATATTGTGCAGCACGACTGTTTTCAACATTGATAATAATCAGAAATGTTTCTTGTTTCTTCTGAAGGCTCATGTGACACTGGAGTCACGATGTTGAAAATTCAGCTTTGATCACAGAAATAAATTACATTTGAACAGATATTCACATAGAAAGCAGCTATTTTAAATAGTAATAATATCTCACAATTTTTACTGTATTTTGTTCATCGAATCACCTGTCTAGGAAGATGTCAGGCAGCGGCGGGTACGTTCTCATGTCTGGCACTCGCTCGTGGACGATCACCATGACGAAGGATGTGAAGCCGAAGACGAAGACCACGTAGACGGAGCTGATGATGGTCTTCCAGTACTCGGGGTCCAGTCTCCGCGGCTGCTGCTTGTATTTGCCGTTGTTGTACTGATGATACTGATCACCGCTCAAAGTGTCCAACACGGCATCGCAATCCCGCGCAGAGTCACCGTTACACAGCCAGTCCACTCCACCTGAAACACACAAACTATGTCTGGATCACTTTGCATATTTTAAATAATTAAGTAAACAGAGAACAAGACATTTAAAGAAAAATGACCTTGAATGAAATAAAGCTGAATGCTTTTGTCATTTTATCAACAAAGTTACATTCTGAAACAGCTAAAGTTGATAATAATAAACAATATTTATTTACTACTTATTTTACTCAAATTGAGAATGAACTTTGTAAATACCATAAAAGTTGTGCG
The DNA here is from genome assembly GCA_036784905.1 of Acrossocheilus fasciatus. NCBI lineage: Eukaryota > Metazoa > Chordata > Actinopteri > Cypriniformes > Cyprinidae > Acrossocheilus > Acrossocheilus fasciatus. The sequence goes on along the minus strand of CM071949.1, from coordinate 29,602,830 downwards.
TATAATTTGTGTTCTTATACGGCTTCTTCAAAAGACATATATAGTGCATAAATAATATGGACCACTTCACATAATACTTTTATAGTATCTCTGGTGTCTTTTATGGAGTTTGACATGTTTTTAGCACTAATGGTTAAATGATTGTGCTGTACTTTAGCTGTTTGTACAGTAAAGCGCTTGAAAGTCATCCTATCTTCTGTAAATGCAGTCTAACAACAGATTCACAGATTTGACTTCACTTTGCGTATTTTAAACAAATAAGTAGGTAAATAGCAAATAAGATACTTAAATGCCAGAAAATGACAAATGAAATTGTCATTCTGGTATAATTTTATCAACCAAATTCATCTTGTTTTACAGTTAAAAGTTGCTGATATTTTCTTCAATCCTATCAGAATAAATTTATTTACTACATACTTCACTCAAAACTGGAATTGAACTTGGATAACATGGTTTATAACTTGGAAAAGTACCATATATGTGTTTAAGTATGGCTTCAGAAGACTTGGAATATAGTGCTCAAGTCATATGGACTGCCTTTTATAATATATTTTTTGGAGCTTGACATATTTTTAGCACTAGTACTTAAATTATTGTGCTATGCTTTATATGTTTATACAGTAAAACCCCTGAAAGTCCACTTAACATCTATTAAATGTATCTTGATTTACAGCTAAAGTTGCTGAATTTTCTTCAGTCCCATTAGAATAAATTTACTGACTAAATTTTTCACTCAAAACTGGAAAGGAACCTGGAAAAGTACCATAAACTTAATTTGTATAATTTGTGTATGGCTGTATGGCTTCAGAAGAGCATAAGTCACATGGACTGCTTTTTATAATACCTTTACGTTATTTTGTGAGTCTTTTTGGAAAAGAGGTTAAAATTATTGTGCTGTGCTTCAGCAGTGTGTAGAGTAAAGCACTTGAAAGTCCACTAAACGCCTCCTAAAAATTTGTATTTTACCATTACACATGTACAGTCCATTTTGCCAACATAAAACTGGCAACAAACTTGACCAAACAGGAACAGAAAGAGCACCTGCGCTGTTCTGAGGCGAGTGTCCGTCGTAGGACAGACCGAGCTCCTCTAACACATCTGCGTTCTGCTTCTGCAGCTTCCTGAGAGAAACCATCAGCCGTTTAATGTCTCCCAGGACCTTGAGCTCCAGCGGAGGAGAGCGCAGGTCGTACTCGCTCAGCGTCAGCAGGCTGGTTCCGTCCAGACGGTGTTTGTTGCACAGCAGGTCCACGTAATCGCAGAAGCCCTCTTCACGCAGCCAGCGGCCCACGTGCTTCGGGGTCCAGTGCCGGACGCTACCGGCCATGTCTCGCTCACGCATCCTCTCACAGGAACTGAAGACAGAAACACAAACGCTAAGAAGGCCCTAGGAACAACTTGTGTGTCATACACAGTAAAGTTTATATAATGCCGAGCCTGCATTATTTAATCCAAAATACAGCAAAAGCAGCAATATTGTGAAATACTTTTACCATTTAAAATAACTCCTTTTATTTTAATATGCTGTATATTAAAATGTAATTGTTTGCTGTGTATTTTCAGCATCATTACTCCAGTCTTCAGGGTCACATGATCCTTCAGAATTCATTCTAATATGCTGATTTGCTGTTCAAGAAACATTTTGTATATTATTATTATCAATATTTAAAACAGTTGAGTACATTTCATTTTTGATTCGTACTATGCATTGCTAAGAACTTCATTTGAACAACTTTAAAGGCGTTTTTCTCAGTATTTTGATTTTTTTGCTCCCTCAGATTCCAGATTTTCAAATAGTTGTATCTCAGACAAATATTGTCCAACAAACCATACATCAATGGAAAGCTTATTTATATGTATAAATCTCAATTTCGAAAAATTGACACTTAAGACTGATTTTGTCGTCCAGGGTCATATATTCAAATAGAAAACAGTTATTTTAAATGGTAAAAATATTTCACAATATTACTGCTTTTGCTGGATTTTGGATCAAATAAATGCAGGCTTGGTGAGCCGAAGAGACTTCTTTAAAAATCTTACTGTTCAATAACTTTTGACTGGTAGTGTAAATAACAATAACATATAATGAGCTATTCTTCATCCTTGCTTCTTCATACTTCTGAGTTGCAAATCACATCCAGATGTAAACTATATGCTTCCTGATACTCGAGTAAAACAGGCCACATTCACAGCATAAGATCTCATGATTGTAATGTGCACTACTATGGATTTGAAGAACTGAACCCCAGCTGTGCTTCTTGGCTTGAGCTTTGATTATCTGGCCAGTAACCAACTCGTTCATTAAGGATCAGTCTGAGTAAGCAGTATTTTTTAGACGTGAAAAACTGCACTTAATAAATGCACAAGAGGAAAATCAAATCACAAAGTGCAGCCACAAGTGCCAATTGCTGGCGTCCGATGAACTGTGTGGCGAAAACGATGAAAAACGGCAAATGTGAAAGAGTAGATGGATGCAATTGTTTCGAGAATAAATTGCGACACAGCTGAATGCTTCCTGAGGTCTGCTAGTTATTGCCCCTGCTAGCACTGAAACTCATTACACTTTGCAAGATTTCTTCATATGTTCTGCTGTTTATTAAGATTGGATCATTTTACTGGCTTGATGTCTGAAGCTTGTTCGGCCAAGAACAAGTCATTTCATTCATTTTGTTAGTTTATGCCAAGTTAAAATAAAACTGAACACATTCACATATGCAATCTTTGATCATATTCCAAATTAGGAAATATTAGAACGCAGCCCGACATAAATTAAGATTAGATTCCATGTTACTACTGTGTGTTCTGGTCAAAGTCATTTCGTTCATTTGCCACATGAACAATTTCATGAAGATCAGACTTTGCACTGACAAATCATAGGTCAATTACTTAGTATGGAAGAAAAATGAATTTGCTCATAAATGCAATTTTCATATACGTGTATATATATATACACATACATGTTAATTTATATTTTAAAATGCTACAAAACTATAAAAATAATTCCACCTACAAATTTCACATGCTGCCTTAATTTTTTTTTTGATTAATCAGATTGGCTGTACAAGTCATTTCAACTTAAACTGCATTAAATTTATTTAAAAATTCAAATAAAATAAAAAAATAAAAGAGTTGAATCTCATATAACTTAAAAAATGAAGTTGAAATCGGTTAGTTAATTAGAATAGTTCAAATCAAAGAAATAATAATAATGAAAAATGTGACTTATTAATCACATAGTTTTTTACAGTGTTATGAGCAATTCTTGTAATGCCAATATATACATTTAATTTTTTTATTCAGGTAGAAATAGCGATTAAAATACTCGTTTACCCAGTAAATCATGGACGACTGGAAAAGTTATGCAAATTCATTGTTTAAAAAGAACCCAGAAGAACATTCGGCTCTTAAAACTTCTGGAATCCTGGAACTTAATGGTCAGAAACTATGACTGTCGGCCTTCAAATATTGTTGTGGACAACAGAAGTCAAAAAGGTCAAGAACCGCTGGCGTAGAAAGAGATCAAATGCATCTCGTTCTGTTCTGAATCTCGGTTCATTAGCTCTCAGAAAACACTCAGCGTGTCTGTCTTTTCCCTCTGGACGTGTGTTAACTCTGCTCCGAAGCAACAGATCCGTAATGCATAGAAACACAACCACACTTCACAAACTGGCAGAAGGCACAAGCACACAATATAATGTTTCATTTTAACACAACACAGGAACAGAAACAGGTCTTTTTTGCTGAGGTCTCACTCACAGAGCCGTTCGTGCTGCAGCAGTGTGAGATGTGAGGAAACATCCTCTTTTCCTGATTGAAACAGCCACAGATCTACTGACACATCAGTACAACACTGCTGCACGCCGGCGAACGCTCACAGCTCAGCAGGACACGTGTTGACCGACCGACTTTGCATCATCATGTGCCCTCAGTCTTATGACAGTACAGTGACTTTATAGTCTTTTTCTCCCCAAAAAGAAGCTAAAATACAGCTTTAGGCACATGCAAAACAGAGACGCATGTGAAATCACATCCGAACATGTGCATGTCTGTATCAGACTTTGCATTGTTTAAACAAACAAGTAAAGAGTAAACATCATATTTAAATGTCAGAAAATGACCTGCGCTATTGCAGTTGTCACTGGTGTTATTTTATCAACCAAATTCATCTCGTTTCACATTCTAGAACAAGTAAAGTTGCTGATAATAAACATCATTATTCTTCATCCCATCAGAATAAATGCATTTACTACTTATTTTACTCAAAATTGTAAAGGAATTTAGAAAAGTAGAAAATAGTACATAAAAAAAAAAAAGTTAACTGCAACTTTTAATCTCACAATTTTATTTATTTTTTCATTTTTTAGTTTATATCTTAATTATGTCTTTTTTTATCGCATTTCTGCGAAAAAAAAGTCTGAACTGTGAGATACAAACTCAGAATTGCGACATATAAACTCACATTTCTGAGAAAGTCAATTACTTGCATTTACGAGATATAAACCTGAAATTCTGAAAATAAAAGTCTGAATCGTGAGACATAAACTTGCAATAACAAGAAAATATGTCAGAATTGTAAGATAAAAAGTTGCAATTACCCTTTTTCATTTTTTATTCTGTGGGGGAAACATTAAAAAAAAAAAAAAAAAAGTAAAATGTAAATTTAGAATTGTGAGCAAAAAAAGTCACAAGTCTAAGTTTATCTCTCGCAATTCTGATTAAAAGTGTCAAATACGAGACAAAAAGTCGCAAATATGTTTTATTAATTTTTTTATTTCATGGCGGAATCGGGTTGATTATAATTTATAAGGTCTAATCATAAATGAGACACTGTGGTGGTGATTTAATGATTAAAATTAATTTAGTTCAATAACGTACATCGAAAAAGGCAAGACCCGCAAATCCGTGGCCACAGAACAGCAGAATATGAACGCAACACTTAAAATGGCTTAATGTATTAAGATGCTATTAAAATATCAAATTCAATATACAGTTTATTAATACAATGAATATGTATATAGTATTTTCCTCCCATACTGCAAAACGTGGCATATGTGGCATAATGGACTAAGATGATAAAGGCCAAAGTCAATATGCTCCTTTTCATTATTAAAATACACATATGTACAGGCAAGCAGGTGAGCCCAGAATAAACGCAACACGCTTTAAGCATTTTTCCATATAGAATAAACTGTCTGCAGCTCTTTTATATCATTGTCTTTGTCCATTAAGCTACATTAAATGTTTTATTTATAATGATTTAGTATGGGAGGAAAATGTTTAACGTGCAATATAAAGCATTGCGTTCTGGGCTCGATTGCTTGCCTGTATGGAGTTGATCCTTTTAATATCACTTAATGCATTTCATAATGCATGTTCATAACTGCTGGTCTGTCTATATTGCGTCAACAACAAGACATATAGGCTACTGAATTGTCTTTATCATCTTAGTCCATTATTATGCCACATTAAGCCTTTCGCTGAATGGGAGGACAAGTGAAAGTTTGCCATCTATGCTACACTTTGTGGTATGGGAGGAAAATACTATATACATATTCATTGTATTACTAAACTTTATATTGAATTTGAAACATTAAGCCATTTATTATTAAGTTTATGTTTTTCTACGGGAGGAAAATGCTTAACTAGAGACTTTGTACATTGCGTTCATATTCTGCTGTTCTGTGGATTTGTGGATCTTGCCTTTTTCTATTTTTATCATCAACTTTTTATTGTTTTTTTTTTTTACACACAACATCCATTCGAAACCACAAAAAAACAGACATATAAACAATACTTTAAAGAGTCCAGTCAAAAGGAAGAGAGAGAGGGAGGGAAAAATGACAAAACAAAACAAGTCATTCCTGTATATAATCAAGTATGTTGCCAAGCATCAATAGTAGAAGGCTTGGCTCCATTAATTTGTGCTGTTGTACATACACAAGTCACTGTTTTCAGGAGGCTATGGATACAATATGTTTTTCCACACGTGCGGTATAAACCAGTTCTGTATTATCGTCTTCTTCGCAGCCGTAAAACCAGCAAACAACATTCTCTTTTGTATTAAGCTTGTACAGAGACCACAATCATCATTAAGAAGACACAAACTTGGGTTAGCAAAGCAATCAATTTGCAGTAAGGAGGATAAAACCAGGTTTACATGTGTCCATAGATTAATGACAACAGGACACTCCCAAAACATATGAAGTGATGATGCAGTATTACATGGCAGTTAAAATTTGGTTGTAGTTTCATTTTGAATCTTTTGTAAGGAGTTGTGTATGCTCTATGAATGACTTTGAAGTGAATATGACGATGAGCCAAGTTTTTAGATGTTAAGCTGAGGTTAGACCACACTTTCTCCCAGTCCTCAGATAATTCCCTATTCCGAATAGATTTAATAGAAAGAGGTTTTGTAATGCAATCAATAATTATATTATATATTAAGGAAACAGATGGCCGATCATAAGATGGTGCAATCCAATCCCGTATAGGATGAGAGGAGATGCCCAAGGAACTCCATACGCTTTGAGAGCAGAACATAATTGAAGAAAGACAAAATATGCGGATGCTGAAAAACTAAATTTGGTTCTTAATTTCTGAAATGAACAGAGGCCCTGGTTATCATATATATATATATATATATATATATATATATATATATATATATATATATATATATATATATATATATATATATATATATATATATATAAATTACAATGGACAAATTAAAATTGTGCCATAAAGGTGTACTGTTACAAAATTTGAAGGGACCTCCTATCAGATTCAAATTTATAATCATCACCTTTTTTTCCTGTGCCAGTAAATAAAATATCTTGGAGTCTATTTGGTTTAACCTTGTCAGCTTCAATCACTCTCCATGAAACTTTCGATTGAGGATCAATCCTATTATGAAGAGCCTTAAGCTGGAACGACCAAAAATATAATTCAAAATTTGGTACAGCCAGTCCTTCTGCGCGATTAGGATGTTTGATTCTGGGGCAGTTATCATTCCAGATAAAATAAGAAACTATGGAGTCGATCTCCTTAAAGTGACCTGGAGGGGGAGAAAGTGGTAGCATAGAGAAAAGAAAATTAAACCGAGGTAACAAATTCATCTTAACTGTGGAGATTCTTCCTTGAAGAGAGACTTTAAGATTCTTCCATCTTTGAATGTCATTTTTGACCTTAACTAGAATACTATTAAAACTGTCTCTGGCAGTCTTATGGATGTTTTTATGTATGGTAATGCCCAAATAGATGACAGATTCCTTAATAGGGATAAATGAAGGAATAGAAGAATTAACTTTAACATTGTTAATTGGCATTAAAGCAGATTTGCTCCAATTTAGTTTGTATCCTGATAAGCTACTAAAATGATCAAATTCCTTAATTATACTAGAGACTGAAACATCAAAGTGGTCTAAATATAGAATAATATCATCAGCGTACAATGAAATACTATGATTATGATCATGAATCTCAATCGATACTTCAGATTTCCTGATGGCTTGTGCTAAGGGCTCAAGAGATAAGCAAAACAATAAGGGGGAAAGCGGACATCCCTGCCTCATTCCCCGCTGCAAAGGGAACAGGGGGGGGGGATAATATTACCAGTTATGACTGATGCTGCAGGTGAGTGGTATAATGTCTTAATCATAGAAGTGAAATGTTCACCGAAGCCGAAACATTGCAGAACTGCCCACATATAATTCCACTCTAGCCTCTCGAAGGCTTTTTCTGCATCAAGTGACAAGGGCTCGGATGAGAGTCTGCAAAGTCAAGAACATGAAAGAGTCGACGCATATTGTCAGATGCATTGCGCCCCTTGATAAAACCGGTTTGGTCCTCCTTGATCAAACTATTAATTACCTTCTCCATACGAGAAGCAAAAACTTTAGCATAGACTTTTAGATCACATGGGATAAGTGATATCGGTCTGTAGCTGGAACAATCTAATGGATCCTTCCCTTTTTTAAGAAGTAATGAATCTTGTCTTTTTCTTGCAGGACCATGTACGTTATTGTACTAAATTAGTTTTAATCATTAAATCACGACCACAGCGTCTTGTCTCCATTTGCAACATGCACGGTTTGTGTCGATTGCAAGTGACGTCGTAGGTAGCGGAGAGTGCAAGCGGCGATTGCAAGTGACATTGTATTTAGTTTCTTTTTTATTGTCTTCACCACCTGGCTACTGTTGTAAAATGTTGAGAGATTCAAACAAACAAACAAAAAATAAATAAATGAATAAATAGAACAAATACAAAATTAAAAAGACTGCAAGTGACATCAAGTCTGCAGCCAGACCCTTCTCAGTCATTCACTCAAACCTACTTGCTTTTTAAATATATACACTTTTGCATATCAACATTATCGCAGTAGAAGCCACGCCAACATGTGGCCACACCCACATTCGCCACGCCCACCACTAACCACGCCCTCCCGCAGCAAAGCGAAATAAGGCCGTGTTATCAGACACAAGAAAACAACAGTAAAGTAATATGAGCCGGTTAGTGAAGTACCCTTAGGTATAATTATATCGCTCAACTCGTTACACTAAGGACTTTAATCAATACCCGATACAGAGAAGCTTGCTGATAAGGAAAAGGACCCAGTACCTGCCACACACACAGGTACAATCACACCCTTTAAACCTGTTAGAATAACACTGAAACCTAGTGAGCCGTCTACTTAGAAAGCATTTTACACAAAATGTTGTTTAACTAGATTTAACATTTTAAAACTGTTTTTTTTTTTATATCTGAAGCTGACCTCAGACGGCCTGACTGCGGTGAACGAGGCTAATAATCATAACACAAAATATTAAAAATCACTAAATGACATAAATATTTTAAAATCTGCAAATGTCTTTGAATAAAGACACTAAATGACTAACATTTCTCATTCCCACTCATAAACCTATCACAGCAATAAAAATGGAAATAAAACAAATAACGAACATGAAAACGGATTCATACGCCAGTTACAATTCATCAGTCTAGTATTAATATGATATTTCAGATGCATGTGAGTATGTTAGCATGCTAGCGGTTAGCCTGATGCGCTTCACTTACGTTACACATCAGATTCTTCACTCCGAATCGCGATAAATCTCCTAAATGTCACGCTGTCTGGACATTTGAGGTAAATCATCGCGCCCTGACTCAGCGGCAGGGGCACAGTCGATCTGACAGCTGTGGAAGTGTGGTTCAGTGTGTAAATACTGCAGATGAGGTCACTTCCGCCGCCGAGCGCACAGCGACATCCGGTGGCCAGCGATGGGATTACAGCGTCCGGCGCTTTTATTCAGCGCGAGCGCTGCTGGGTTTCTCATGACTTTAATGTTTGAAGTCATGACTTCTCCACCTGTTTAGTCAGCTGAACAGCTTGCACTTTAATTCATTTCTTTAATTAACTGTAATTGTTTCTTTAAAGCGCCATTGTCTGATGTAAATGTGGTTGGTGTTCATGCAAACTCACTATTTATGATCGTGCACTTGTTCTGGGTGAACATTAGTGCTTTGCTAAATGTTAATGTTAATTTTAGAAGACCAGCTGCAGCTGCTGCTGTCACTCCAGATGAATGAATCTCTGGACAGCAGCAGATATGAGATGCACATCTGACCAGAGAGACGCAGTAGATGTGGAGGCTGTGTTTGTGGTCAGATCAGATCCATGATGAGTCTGTCTGATGGAGGATAGCTGTGAAACACCTTCCATTAAAGAACTGGAGAAAATACTGTTCGGAGGGAAGAGGAGCGGAAATCACGTGGATGAAGTTTGGCCCAACCTGTTCTTGGGTGATATGTGAGTCACAGAGTTAGAACTAAAACTAAAAACACTTTCATTACTTGAAATAAAATAAAATAAAATAAAACATATTTTATTTCAGCTCCTTACCATGCAACATTTCTCATTTTCATTTCTTTAACTAAAATAATTAAAACATACTGAAATTAAAATGAATAAAACCTATACATCAGTGTTATTTCAGTATTGAGATACTATTATATATATATATATATATATATATATATATATATATATATATATATATTTACATTTTAAAAAAATATTTGATTAATATTTGAATATATTGCATTTATTTTTTATATTGCAACTTCATTTTAATTAAAGTTTTAATAATTTTGTTGTGTTTGTCATTTTTAGTAGTTTTTGTTTTTTATGTTTAAATAAAAAAATTAAAATTAGACATTTAAAAAAAAAACAATAATAAAATAACAAACACAAAATTACTATAACTAAAAACAAAATGAAAATGGAAATATATATATATATATAATTCAAGTTTTAGTGTGTATATATAAAGTAATATAAACACTGTGTTTTATTATATTATATTATTATATAGTTTATTAATGTTTTAACAGTTTTTAATTTTATATTTTATTTTTTATTTGTATATTTTATTTTCTATTTATATTAGTTATTTTAGTACATCAAGTAAAAGTGTGTGTGTGTGTGTGTGTGTGTGTGTGTGTGTGTGTGTGTGTGTGTGTGTGTGTGTGTGTGTGCGCGTGTGTGTGCATGCGTGTGTCAATAAAACTAATAAAACTGTTGAATTGTAAGCTGTGTTTCAAACATAATGTACCTACCTAGACAGCATTTTTGGCCATAATAGGCAAATTTTGCACTTTCAAATCCACAAAGTGTCCAGAAATGCTGTCTATGCCAAACAATATAAAGCTGAATATAGAAGAATAATTTTTTCCTTTTTCATAATCATACACCACATTAATCTCTCAGCAGCATTATGTCAGATACTTATTTTCTAGATGAGTCTGATTTTATGGGGATCATAAAGAATGTGCGTGCGCTGGGGCCCGTCTGATGATTTAACAGCCGTGTATTAATGATCTGCAGGTCTGTGGCCAACGATCGGTTCAGTGTGTGGAAGCTGGGCATCACTCGCGTCCTGAACGCCGCTCACGGGAAGATGCACTGCCAGGGCAGCCACCAGTTTTACGGCTCAACCGTCGAGTATTACGGCGTCCCCGCTGACGATTCACCATCGTTTAACTTGTCGGTTTACTTTCACCCCTGCGCTGATTATATAAAGGAGGTTCTCAGTTCTCCAGGAGGTAAAACTGTCTCAGCTTGGATTTACCCTTTTCTGTTTCACAAAAGGTTCTTTGTGGCGAAAGAAGGTTCTTCAGATTATAAAGAGATGCTTTTTCTATGGCATCACTGTGAAGAACCTTTTAAGCACCTCACTGTACTTGACCCTAAGTTGAAAATTTAGCCTTGTTCGACAAGCTGAAATCCTCAGATACCAGCAGAGATGGCAAGATTTAATGTTTGAGGGTTATACAGATATAAAATATCCTTCTGTTCTTGTGTGCAGAGCGTGTTCTGGTTCACTGTGCAGTCGGCGTGAGTCGCTCGGCGTCTCTGGTTCTGGCTTATCTCATGATACACCAGCATCTGTCTCTGCTGGACGCTATTAAAACGGTCAAACAGCACCGCTGGATCTTCCCAAACCGAGGCTTTCTCAAACAGCTGCGGGCTCTGGAAGCGACGCTGATCTGAAAACTGCATATAAACACCAACAACATTCCAGAAAAGGACTAAAGTACATGTTACACTCTTAAAAATAAAGGTTCCTGAAAGGGTTCGTGCAGGAATGCCACACAGAAGACACCTTACAGCGAGCAGTTCTTAATACAACCATTTTTAAGTGTGAATATTTTAATAATCTAACGAACATATTCCCACTATAAACAACATTTTGTTCAATGGAAATGTTCCACTGATGTTAAAGGTTCTTTATAGAACCATCATCACCAATAAAGAACCTTTGTTTTTAAGAGTGTAGCAAGATTTTAGCACATCCTTTAGTAGTAAAATGTAATTAATTACTTCAGATTTATTGTATATTTAACAAGATAATACATGTATTTTTTACTATGAAATGTTTTATTACTTATAATTTATAGTGAAAAATAAAAGGTTCCCAAACTTTTGTTATTATTATCATTAAAGCATTTTTTTCTTTTTTTTATTTAGTTGGGTGTTTTGTTATATTTGCCCACAGCCAGATTGATTGATTTGTTTATTTATTAATTTGTTTATTTTGGCTTTAATCAAACTCTCACTTAGAATAATTCAAAATTTCACTATAATCAAAAAATAAAAATAAATAAATACATTTTCTTATTTTTGAGTTGGTTTTGCACATTGGTGTGATTTGTTGTATTTGTTTTGTTTTTATTTTCACTGGCATTACCAAATGTTTATAATAATATTTCATAATTTAACTCAATAATTCATTCAATAAAGAAAATCTGGTCATTATTTACTCCATGACATATCTACCTTGTGTTGTGTAAACTAAATTTATGTTGGGCTGTTTTGTTATATTTGCCCACAGATATTTATTTATTTGCTCATTTTTATCTATGTATTTGTTTTTTCAATTTATGTTCATTCACTGTAAAAAAAAAAAAAAAAGTTGAGCGAACTTAAAAAATTTTTTTTACCAGCTTCAGCAGATTTTTGAGTTTGAGTTTGCAAACTTATTTTTGTTGTATAAACTAAACAAGTTGAGAAAACTCAAAAATCTGCTGAAGCTGGTAAAAAAAAATTTTTAAGTTCGCTCAACTTTTTTTTTTTTTTTTTTTTTTTTTTTTTTAAGTTGGCTCAATTTCTTTCTTTTTTTTACAGTGTTCACTCAATTTTTTAAACTGGCATTACCAACATTTTCGAATAATATTTCTAATATTAAAAAAAAAAAAATTAACTCAATAATAATTTGCCCAAAAAAGAAAATTCAGTCATTATTTACTCACCCTCATATCATTACAAACTTGTGTAAACAGTAAATTTTCTTCAGTTCTGTGTGCATACAGTTTATAATGTCTGTTAACCTACAAAAAGTTATTGTACTGAACAGAGCTGCATCAGTTTCTGAATCTGAACACAAAAGATTTCAGAACATTATCAGTGAATAATGACTTAAATATGTTATGCCTTTTTGGAGTTTGACAGATGTTCTCATTATAAACTATGAAGGAAAACACAACAGAAAGGGTGTACAGATCAGATTTGTGGAGTGTGTGTACATGTGTGTGTACATCATGTCTCCGTGAGTAAGACTATCTGCACACTGAAGCACTAAATTGGGTAACAGCTGTTGTGTGAGATCAGAGCGAGAGCCACGAGTCCACAGCTCCAGATCATTAGAAACACGCTCTCTTCATCTATTTGGCGGGTAATTCTGGAAAGAAGCGATGGCCCGTAAATATAGCAGGAAAGAGTATCTGTCAGTCAAGGACCTGGAGAAAGTTTTGGACTCGTGTAAGTTAAACTTGCATCAAATCGATGAGGTCTGGCCAAACCTGTACATCGGGAACGTGTGAGTACGAGCTGATAAAAATCATATTTACACTATTTTAAACGTGACAGCTTATTCAATTACTGATCTACATATTGAGAACAACAGACAACTTTAAACTATACGTTCACAGCACATTTTACTTCCATAAACTGATGCATTTCCGAGATAAAAATAAGGCAGGACTTTTATCCCTCATTTTATTTTTTAGGACATTATTTTAGAAAATCAGAAATAGATTGGATATTGAAAAGTGGCCAATTTATACTAGTAACAGGGTTTTTATAGTTAACTAAAACTAAAAAACGTATTGAACATTTTTTTAAATAACATTATTATTATTATTTAAAATTTATTTTCATTTTTAATTAAAATATATATATATATGTTGCCTAGGCAGTATTTCTCACATTTGTGTAGTTTAACTTGAAGTATATAAATAACAAAAACTAAATAAAAGTAAAACTATATAGACATATTTAAAATAAGAATAATAAAAATGACAAAAACACAAATTATTAAATAATAAATTAAAAAGAAAATAGTAAAAAATAATATTAATGTTCTATCAATGATACTTTTGACTGGAATGGAGGTGAAATTTGGTTGAACTCTTCCTAAATGAAAGTAAACCAGGCCGATTTTGCTATTGATATGTGACCGAAGAGGATGCATTTTAATCTCCTGTCATTTCTAACCATCTTCTATATTATTTTTCCCGTCAGAGGAATAGCACAGAACCGAAGCGCCCTGCAGAAACTCGGCATCACTCACATTCTGAACGCCGCTCACTCCAAGAGAGGAAGCATCGGGGACCAAAACTACTACGGCACTAGTTTTGTGTACTGCGGGATCCCCGCTGAAGACTCCACACACTTCGATTTGGACGTTTACTTCAAACCGGCAGCAGATTTCATTCACAAAGCTCTCAACACTGCTGACGGTAAGACATCGCTGAAGAATTCACTCACAGAAGAAAACACTCACAGCTTGTGCACCACAGTCTTGACCTGAATTACTTTCTGAACACGCTCCTGGACTCACTGTGTGTGATTAATCAGTGCATGTTATTCAAAATACAAAGTCTTCATAATTTTGCATAAAAATGTAATTGCACCGCCTCTGTAAAGACTTTTTATTGTCGGGTGACGTCATGTAGGTTATATGCGATAACCAATAGCCAAATAGTGATTTAGGCTGAATCTGTAGCTGATGCAGCCTGTCAAAAATCTTGATACATTTCGGCAATCATATCAAATAAATATATTTTTAAAATTATTTTTGTACACATGGAGATGCTCTGGAGAGTGAAATAAACCTTCAGTTTCTACATTCAGGTCAAAAAATAAGTGTGTAACAGCAGAAAATCAAGCCTTGTCCTACATTTTGTACATGTATACATTACTGAAGTAAAATGGGTTGCAAATTATTATTATTATTTTTTTTTTAAATTTGCAAATACTATTTTACCAAGCATTTTTTGTCTTCATTCTAGTAAAAATATCAAGACATGTTAATTCAAGAAAATTTGCACTTTACATGTGCACACACACTTCCATTAAAAAGATGTACTATCTATTCATCAAAGATGCATTGAATTAATGAAAAGTGCCAGTAAAGTCATTTATGATGTTACAAAAGAGAAATAAATGCTGTTCTTTTGAACTTTCTATTGGTCTGTGAGTCCTGAAAAATCAAATGTATCACAGTTTCCACAAAAATATTGTGTGGCACAACTGTTTTCAACATTGATAATAATCAGAAATGTTTGTTGAGCAGCAAATCAGTATATTATTATGATTTCTGAAGATCATGTGACACTGAAGACTGCAGTAATGATGCTGAAAATACAGCTGCGCATCACAGAAATAAATTACAGCTTAACAGATATTCACTTAGAAAACAGCTATTTTAAATGGTAATAATATTTCACAATTTTTACTGTATTTTTGATCAAATAAATGCAGCCTCTGTGAGCAGAAGTGACTTCTTTCATGTTATCTGAGGCTCACTGAAGGCTGTGTTGGACTCTCATCTGCAGTGTTTGTAGAAACAGCTGTATTAATAGCAGTGAGCTCAAGGCCCTCAAATGAATCATTGAAATGAATTGTGGGTGTTATTTTTACCAGCGAGGAACAGGCAAGAATGAGAGGCTGCTGTCACGTCTTCTATTAAAACCATAAAGTCTGTATGTAACCAGATCTCTGCCTTCCTCCTTAGGAAAAGTTCTGGTGCACTGCATCATGGGAATGAGCCGCTCCTCGTCGCTGGTGCTGGCGTACCTGATGCTCTATCATGACATGCCTCTGCACACGGCCATACGGCGCGTCGTCCAGAAACGAGCCATCTATCCCAACAGGAACTTCCTGGCTCTGCTGCTGGACCTGGACCTGCAGAGGAAGAAGAAACACAGACGATGTGTCCTGCTCTGAGTGAACAGCTCCAGGACTGATCACGTGATGAACGATCGTAACACTGCATCCTAACCAGGCCACATGCCACAAGTGCTTTGATTCTTCACACTGAAAGCGAAAACATAAATGTAATCAATATGTGATGCTTACAGTAACGTGGAGCTGGAATTTGGACCAATGAGATCTGATTGTGGGCGGAGCTTAATAATAATTCATTACATTTATATAGCGCTTTTCTGCTTTTTCTAAGCACTCAAAGCGCTCTACAATGACAGGGGGTGGGGGGGGGGGATCTCCTCATCCACCACTAGCTTATGCAAAAGAAAAAGTTATTTTCTTTTCTTAAAGGGATAGTTTACCAAAAAATGACAATTTGCTGAATATGTCCTCACCTTCAGGTCATCCAAGATGAAGATTAGTTTGTTTCTTCGTCAGATTTGGAGAAATGCATCACTGCATCAGTGTCTCAGCAATGGATGCTCTTGCAGTGAATGGGTGCCGTCAGAATGAGAGTCCAAACAGATGATAAAAACATCACAATAATCTACACTACTCCAGTCTATCAGTTAATATCTGGAGAAGACTAAAGCTGAAACAAATCCATCATTAACACATTTTTAACTTTAAGCTTTTGGTCAAAATTTTAGTCCATAATCCATAATAACGCTTCCTCCAATGAAAACGTGTTCTGGTCTGAATCAGGAGAGAAATCTGCAGATCAAGCAGCGTTTACAAGCAAAAACAGCTCTAAACAAATATGTGGCTGGATTTTAATATGAGAGACAATAGAAGATGGACTTTTTCATTGGAGGAAGCGTTATTATGGATTATGGACTTATATTTTGACCAAAATCTTAGAGTTAAAAATGTGTTAATGATGGATTTGTTTCAGCTTTAGTCTTCTCCAGATGTTATCTGATGGACTGGAGTGGTGTGTATTATTGTGATGTTTTTATCAGCTGTTTGGACTCTCATTCTGACGGCACCCATTCACTGCAGAGCATCCATTGCTGAGATACTGATGCAATGCTACATTTCTCCAAATCTGACGAAGAAACACATTCATCTTCATCTGGGATGGCCTGAGGGTGAGCACATTTTCTTTTCTTTTTTTCGGTTGAACTATTCATTTACATAAAAAATTAAATATATACACTTATCACATACAGATATTGGTTGCAATAGTCCATTTTAACTAGATTGTTTTATATATGTAGGTAAAAATGCAGATTATTGCAACCGATATTTGTGTGTTAAGCATATCTCAGTCTCCTCTATTATCACACAGAGTTGCGCCCTATGTAGTGTCTCAGTCAGTCACTTGTTAGGGATGGTTAGGATGATGGACTGCTGAGAGTCGATGAAGATGCTTCCAGCATCCACTGAAGGCATGAATGATGGTATTCGATCACTGCAGAGATATCGGACTATTCATTTAATACTTCAGTGGGTTTTGGGTAAATACTGTGAATCTTGATGCAGTGAAAGACTTGAACATGCACTTCAAATGCAAACATATCTATGCACTTTTGTATGATACAGAGAGATCGTCGGTGAAAAAAAAGTGAAAAGGGTTTGCTATAAATCTGTGATTAAAAAACAAAACAAACAGATATATCGTGCAATTTGACTTAATTAATGCCATTGAGCAGTAAAAATACACACACAAACACAACACACTACCTCCAGCCTCTGGACCATCAGCACTGTATACAACAGGACCAAAACACCATGTGACGATACTGTACATTACATTAGGTTAAAATAAATATTAAAAAATGACACCGAGTTGTCTTATCAATGGTTTATAAATATGTAAAGTCAACATAAAATGCTTAAAACGACTACAGGCGAGAATGTACAGCCTAATACAACGACTAAATATTTAAATAATGAATAAATGACTAAATATATTTCATTATTTTAGATAAACATTATTAAAACAAACACCCTTTCTTTTGTCTGTTTTATTTATCAGTCATACTGTCCCTGTACAGCACTTTGGTTGTTTTTAAATGTGCTTTTTAAATAAACAATGAAATGAAAATAATTCTATTTTAATGTATAAAAGCAAATAAAGTTCATCTTGATTTCATGTTGACTTGATATTTTACTGTACATTTTATTTCTGTAGTTTTAAACACAAGTGAGTTCATTTGCTTTTCTGGAAAGCTGCTTTTTAGTTTTTTAATAAACTCTTTCTTCAATTCAATTATATATATATATATATATATATATATATATATATATATATATATATATATATATATATATATATATATATATATATATATATATATGAAGTTCAAATGTTTGGATCAGTAAAATTTGTAATGTTTCTTAAAGTTTCTTATGCTCATCAAGGCTGCATTTATTTGATCAAAAATGCAGAAAACAGTAATATTGTGCACAATTTAAAATCATTTTCTATCTATATACTTTAAAATATAATTTATTTCTGTGATCAAAGATGAATTTTCAACATCATTTATCCAGTCCTCAATGATCTATTTTGAAAAAACTTTGATATTTCTGAATCCTGAAAAAAGGTATCACAGCTTAAAATATGAAGCAAAAATGGTTTCCAACATTTATAATAAATCAGTATATTAGAATGATTTCTGAAGATCATGTGACACTGAAGACTGGAGTAATGATGCTGAAAATACAACTTTGCATCACAATATTAGTTTTTTCTGTATTTTTGAGACTCTAAAGAATAAGAGACTTTAAAAAAAAAACATTAAAAATCTTGCTGACCATATATATATATTAAATAAACAATTTATTAAACATAAAAAGCAGCTGTCCAGCAAAGCAAATGAAGTCCCTTGTGTTGAGGGTGAAGTGTTGACTTTGAGAGCTGATGTATTTTTATCTCGCCGCTGTGGGAATGAGCGTGTCTAATTTAAGACGCTGTTACTCGGACACAGACGAGGGCAAAATGAGCAGAATCCTCCCTCCGTCTCTAATCAGTGTGATATTACTGAGGATCTTCTCACCAAATGATCTTATATGGTTTCTTCTGCTCTCTAGTGCTTCCAGATCAGGATCCTGAAGAACGGATGTTTAGAGCTGCATGAATCAGATAATATATAAATAGATAAAGCATCAGCGTGTCTTCCGACAGGCTTGAACAACACGTCACACACACACACACACACACACTGACGAGCTGTTCCTCAACACACCGTGAGTCTGTTTGTGCTTGAATTCATTCAGATAGATGCATTGGTTATATTGAGGTATACTGAATAATATTTGCATTGCAATGTGTAAAAGTGTTATTTGATCACATGCATGCTCGACTGAGACTTATATAATAACTTCATTAATTATAACTTGATTACACAATGACAAGAAGATAAACAGGATATTCATAAAGAGATAAAGTTAGTCATTGCTCATTGATGGATTCACAACTAGCTGTTTCATATTTTTAACCAAACGTTTGATGTTAAAGTTGTTCATATAATTTTATTTGATTTATTATTAAGGTGTAGCAAACCAAATAATACAACAAAACAGAATTCATCTAATCCACTGGTAATACTTTATTTTGCACAGTGTTATTTTAATATCATTGTTTTATTTTTATTAATATTTGTAATAATTTTTTATAGTTTGTTTTCATCTTAATATTACAGTTTTAGTGATTTTGTTTTATTTATTTTTTTCAAACATGATTATATAGTTTTTATTAATTGTCATTTCAGTTTTAGTTGTTTCAGCACATCCTTGGCAACTAGCTGAAATAACATTTTATTTATATTATATTATATTATTTATATTCATATATTATATTTATTTTATTTATTTATTTATTTTATAAATTTATTAAAAAGTTTATTTTTTGTAGTGTTATTTTATTATCATTAAGATACTATTATAGTTTTTATTAACATTTTTAATTAGTTTTTATAGTTTGTTTTCATCTTAATTTTAAAGTTTTAGTCATTTTGTTTCATTTTTTAAAATGTCTATAGTTTTTATTAATAGTTATTTCCGTACATACTTTTATTTTAAAAGTTTTTAAACATTATTTTTCATTTTTAATAATTCATACCTTCAGCTTCAATTAATTATTCAAACAAAAATGAAAACATACCTTTGTGTTGTTCATGTGGCTTTCTTTTTTTCCATGTCACATAAAACAAGACGGGTTTTGCAGAGTGTCTGAGTTGGTGTTTTCCATAAATTCAAGGTGCACAGTGGGCTATTAAACTCTGAATAATGAAGCAGCATTAAAGTATATTCTTCTGTCATAGAATACATTTCATACGTGCTTCCATATATTTAAACTTGTTGCGATCAGTGACAAGACACAAGAGAACCAAAGGTGCCTGCGTCAAACCTCACTTTACATTTTAAGCACATAATGCCTTTGACTTCCTTACACCAGAGTCTTATTGGCTGCTGTTATGGTGTTGGTTTGGTCTCGTTGAGCAGCGGCGGTGGGCTGATATGCCCCGTAACGGCAGCCGTCTGATGGCTGACGCTGGGAACGGCCGCTACGAGACTCCTCCAGCCTCTGAGCTCCAGAGACTCCTGTGGGTCAAAGCTGGAACCAGCGGCCATCTGGACGAGGTCAGGCCTGGAATATACATCGGAGACATGTAAGATGCTTTTCCTTTTCTGAAACTCTTCAACACATTTGTGACCCTGGACCACAAAACCAGTCTTAAGTGTCAATTTTTCAAAATTGAGATTTATGCATCATCTGAAAGCTGAATAAATAAGCTTTCCATTGATGTATGGTTTGTTAGGATCGGACACAATTTGTCTGAGATACAACTATTTGAAAATCTGGAATCTGAGGGTGCAAAAAAATCTAAATATTGAGAAAATCGCCTTTAAAGTTGTTCAAATGAAGTTCTTCAAAAATGAGGTTTTGATACATTTACTGTAAGAAATTTACAAAATATCTTCATGGAACATGATCTTTACTTAATATCCTAATGATTTTTGGCATAAAAGAAAAATCTATCATTTTGACCCATACAATGTATTTTGAATGAATGAAAATGAATAATATTCATCCCTTAGTTTAAGATACCACATTTTTAAGAATATTTTGAATACACAGTTTTCTGACCTTTTGAATATGGGAATTTTGGTATATAAGGTTCATATTCACACATATTAATGGAAGAAATATAAACCTGCTATTACTTAATTTCTTTATTTCAGAACTTTTTTATGAGAAAGTGTCAAATACTTCAAGAAACAAAGTATAAAGACAGAAAACTTATTCTCCTCTTTGTCAAAATATATTTACAATATTCACTGAAAGATTTTCTTACTCAGTATTTTTGTCTTGTTTTCCAGTACAAATATCTAACCAATCTTAAATCAAGACACAGAAGCTATTAAGTCTTCTTTTCTGAAAAAAAAAAAAAAAAAATTGTTTGTTTTTGTTCGTTTAACTGTCAATGGGGTAAGAAAATGATCTTAATTTAAAGGGAAAACAAGATTATTTTTCTTGCCCCATTCAAAGATATGTTTTCTTAATTTTGATACATTTTTCAGAAAACAAGTAGATGTCTCTTGATTTAAGAATGTTTAGATATTTATAATGGAAAAGTAATGCATACAATTTTTTTTTTTTTGTCGTGTTTAATGTGTGAAACCCATGCGGGCCAGTTGTGAGCCGGATCCGGGCCGACACTGCTTGCTGTCTGGGTTGTTAAAGTGATTCTACTCAATTTTTTGCTCCTTTTTTGTTAATTAATATACCTTAAAAAGTTGGTATGCTCCCTATCGTCTTATAAATGTGTAAAAAAAGTTTGTGTGTATGTGTTGTGACTGCATCTGATCCAGGTACGCAGCGAAGGACAAGCACTTGCTCCAGTCTCTGAACATCACATTCGTGCTGAACGCAGCTCATGGGAAGTTCAATGTGAACACAGGAGCCAGTTACTACAGAGACACTAAAATCAGCTATCACGGCGTGGAGGCCTTTGACATGCCCTCCTTTGACTTGAGCCCCTTCTTCTACTCCGCTGCCAAGTTTATCAAGACTGCCATGAGCACCCCTGGAGGTGAGGAGAGGACACAAAACAAAACACACCAGCTACACTAACGCAGAGTTCAACCTGAATATATTTAGCATGAAGAAATCACGTCAGTTTGTAGGTCCATTAAAATTTTTTGCATCATGATACTATTTTCATTTTTTGTCATTATACAATGAACTATTGCTCAATTCTTATTATGCGCACAATGCAGGGTTATTATACTTAACTAAAACTAAAATCATTAAAAAAACATTTTACTTGAATACATGAAACATTAAATTACATAAAATAAAATGTCTTTTTTTTTCAGCTAGCTGCCAAGGCAACATTTCTCATTTTCATCGCTTAATTTAAAATAACTAAAAGTTAAATAAAATTAAGCCATATTTTTAAATATTCTAATAAAATTGACAAAACACACAACACAATTACTAAAACTTTTTACTATTAATAAAAAGCATAATAGTATCTCAATAACTGGCACAATGGTGATTTCTTAATAAAATATATTTTTAAATAATTATAATAAAATAATGTAGTTTTTTTTTTTTGTTAATGGGAATTTTAGTGAGGAAAATGTCAAAATTCTAAAATAAATCCTATTTTTTTCTTAATGCAAAATATAGCCATTTTCTTTATTTAAGATTTAATAAAAAAAAAAAAAAAATTATAAAAATAAATAACATTTTCTTCTGTCTTATTGAAATATGCTTTTGATAAATTCTTAAAAATCTGTAGACAATTTTCTTGTATTTTCCTAGGTAAGGTGCTTGTGCACTGTGCGATGGGTCTGAGTCGCTCATCGTCGCTGGTTTTAGCGTATCTGATGATTCATGAAGGCATGACGCTGGTTGAGGCCATTAAAGCCGTCGCACAACACAGGAATATCTGCCCAAACTCCGGCTTCATGGAGCAGCTGAGAGAACTGGACAAAAAACTGCACTGCCAGAGCGCTGCCTTCTAGCACCGGACCAGATCACAACACTACATCAGATACGGCAACAGAATTATTCACATGAGGAGCGATTATGAAAATTCCCTGACAGAAATGCATGATTCAGAATCTGCCTTACATGATGGAATTACATGATTTGATACAGGATTTCATTTCTCAATTAAAAAGTAATTTTTTTTTTAAGTTGTTGCATTTTCTGTCATTGTCAAAAACTCTGCTATTCCTGCTTAATGTTCAGAGACACAGTGAGGTTCACAGTTTAACACTGTAGCGCTTTCAAAACAACAACCGGGAGGGAAGGGGTTAAAAATGAGATTTTTCCAAAAGAAGAGTAATTTCAGAGTTCATTAAAAAATATATTATTAGTTATTAAAATATACTGTATACATGAAAATATAAAATATATGTAAACAGGACATCAAGCCTCTTAGTGTTCAGAGAATTTAATAAAAATATTATTATATTTCCTATATTAAAATATATGACTAAATAAATATATTACTATGTTTCAATTATATACATTCACACACACACACACACACACACACACACACACACACACACACACACACACACATATATATATATATATAGGCCTATATAAGAAAATATATTTACATATATATTTAATAAATAAAATATATGTAATCATGACATCAAACTTTTTAGAGTTGAATTGAATTTATTTTAGTGAATTTATTAAAATAATATATTTTACCAAATAAAAAGTAGATTTGTTCAAATATATAATTTGATAATTTTTTCTATTATTTTACTACATTAAAAGACCAAATTAAAAATGACTTTTCAATTCAAAGATCATCTCAAAGATCCTCAGTCGTCTGTCTGTTTGCGTCTCATCTATATTTACCAACACGCAAAGAGGCCAAAATAGAGACACGTATCACTTACTGCATCACAATCACACACAAACGCGGCTCCACGTGGACGACAGACCTGGCAGAAGAAGTTCAGAGAAACAACATGTGAGTTTAAGAACAAAAAAGTAAAAATTACATTATGTTCTCATTTCAAAAGATCAATCTAAGTGAAATTCCTCATAACGCGTCCCATTAAAGAATGAGCACACAGGAAGGTGAGAAACAGGATGTTGGGTACGAGACTCCGCCCATCTGTGACCTTTTGACCCTCCTGCTAAAGAACCGTCGACCCTCCGGCGCCTATAATGAAGTCTGGCCCAACGTCTACATCAGTGATGCGTATGTATTACACCACCAGACTCCAATGCAACACTTTTAGTCTTCTAATGTGCGTTAACTAATGAGTTCCACGTAATGTTTGACAGGACAAGAATTCGCTGTACTTTTTATTTCTACTGCAGTAGCTCAAAATCTAATTCATGCAAATGCTATTGGTTCTCACGCATCACATGACAGATCAAGTTTGAATATACGTGAGTGTAAATGAGATTTGAGTGCTACTGCAGAGAATTAACTCTTGAGTGATTCTCTCAGTACGACAGCGAAAGACAAGACACTTCTAAGACATCTAGGAATCACTCACGTCGTCAACGCTGCACACGGACCCGCTCACATCGACACCGGAGCTGATTTCTACTCGGATACAAACATAGAGTATCACGGCGTGGAGGCACCAGACAGCAGAGACTTCAACATCGCATCATTTTTCTACCCAACAGCCAGTTTCATTCATAAAGCTCTGTCACAGCAAAGTAAGACATTGTGCACTTTTATACAATGAGTTTGCATTATATATGTTTCTGAATTTTGTCTGTAATCCCTTACAAAAAATATGTTTTTTCAAATGTGCTATTAGTGTACTTCTTTTAAACTAAAAAATAAGAAAGTATACGTTGAGTCTACTTTTATGTACTTCTCAGAAATACACTTAAAATTACATACTTGAGGTATACTTACAGAAAAGTATACTTGGTCAATCTTATGGAAGCCCGTTTCCACCACTGAATAAAAAATAAAGAAAGGTTATTGCAACTTATCTCACAATTCTGACTTATTTCTCAGAATTGCGTGATACAAACTCGCAATTCTGACTTTTCTGAATTCTGAGAAATAAAGTCGCAGTTGCGAGTTATTAAGTCAGAATTGCGAGATATAAACTCGCAATTCTGAGAAATAAAGTCGCAGTTGCGAGTTATTAAGTCAGAATTGCGAGATATAAACTCGCAATTCTGAGAAATAAAGTCGCAGTTGCGAGTTATTAAGTCAGAATTGCGAGATATAAACTAACAATTCTGAGAAGTAAAGTCGCAATTGTGAGTTAAGTCAGAATTGCGAGATATATACTCGCAATTCTGAGAAGTAAAATTGCAATTGCGAGTTATTAAGTCAGAATTGCGAGATATAAACTCACAATTCTGAGAATTAGTCGCAATTGCGAGTTAAGTCAGAATTGCGAGATATATATACTCGCAATTCTGAGAAATAGTCGCAATTGCGAGTTAAGTCAGAATTGCGAGATATATATACTCGCAATTCTGAGAAATAGTCGCAATTGCGAGTTAAGTCAGAATTGCGAGATATATATACTCGCAATTCTGAGAAGTAAAGTCGCAATTGCGAGTTATTAAGCCAGAATTGCGAGATATAAACTCGCAATTCTGAGAAAAAAAGTCGCAGTTGCGAGTTATTAAGTCAGAATTGCGAGATATATACTCGCAATTCTGAGAAGTAAAATTGCAATTGCGAGTTATTAAGTCAGAATTGCGAGATATAAACTCACAATTCTGAGAAATAGTCGCAATTGCGAGTTAAGTCAGAATTGCGAGATATATATACTCGCAATTCTGAGAAATAGTTGCAATTGCGAGTTAAGTCAGAATTGCGAGATATATATACTCGCAATTCTGAGAAGTAAAGTCGCAATTGCGAGTTATTAAGTCAGAATTGCGAGATATAAAGTCACAATTCTGAGAAATAAAGTCGCAATTGCGAGTTAAGTCAGAATTGCGAGATATAAACTCACAATTCTGAGAAATAGTCGCAATTGCGAGTTAAGTCAGAATTGCGAGATATATATACTCGCAATTCTGAGAAGTAAAGTCGCAATTGCGAGTTATTAAGTCAGAATTGCGAGATATAAAGTCACAATTCTGAGAAATAGTCAGAATTGCGAGTTAAGTCAGAATTGCGAGATATAAACTCGCAATTCTGAGAAATAAAGTCGCAATTGCGAGTTAAGTCAGAATTGTGAGATATAAACTCACAATTGCAAGAAAAAAGTCAGAATTGCAAGATAAAAAGTCGCAATTGCGAGAAAAAGTCAGAATTGCGAGTTTATATCTCACAACTCTGACTTTTTATCTCGCAATTGCGACTTTTTATCTCACAATTCTGAGGAAAAAAGTCAGAATTGCGAGATAAAAAGTCGCAATTACCTTGTTTTATTTTTTTATTCAGTGGCGGAAACGGGCTTCCATACAATCTTTTGATCGAGATGTACTTAAAAGATCGAGATGTAATTAAGCATTCTACTTGGCTTGTAGTTGTGTTTAGTATTTTGATCGAGTAGCAATACTTTTTTCACATTGTTTTCCATACTGTCTTATAAACTTGCATGATCAAGTCAGCTTTGGGATAGAATAGCTTAGGTTAATAAAACTGAAAAAGAAAACTTACAAGTAAAAATTACAAAAACTAGAAGTTTACTAAGGCTGGCCACCAATAGAGGATTTTAAGGGCGATTTTAATGAAATAAACTTGAAGCATACTGTTTTGTAAGCAATATTTTATTGACGCATTGGGGATATTATTTTGTTTATGCATTTAAATTGAGAATTTATTTTTTGAATACTTTATGAATTCTAGGTCTCATTGAATTGAATATCCTGTTTTACTGGAATGCGTTTGATGTTCTATAGACATCTATGTGACGGGTTTGAACAGGTTAAACCTGCATGTGTGATGGTAGTTTAACATGTTTTTCAGGAGGGGGGAAGGTCTTGGTTCATTGTGCCAGAGGAGTGAGTCGTTCAGCGACACTAGTGCTAGCGTATCTGATGATATACGAAAAACTTGCAGTCGCAGAAGCCATCAATGCGGTTTGTGTCCACCGGAACATTCTACCCAACGCTGGATTCCTTCAACAGCTCCGTCAGCTGGACTCCAACCTCCACCTGCAGAGAAGAGATGCCATCTATTAGCATAAACTAATAAAACTAACAGCTTGCATTAAGTAGTAATGTAGTAAAACGCAGATATTAAAAGGCGAAATTCAGTAAACACCTTTATTGATGATGTATGTTTTGTGCAGGCAAACAGATGAAGCCAGAAAATAAACGCAACGTGCAAAGTTTCATGTTAAGTGGTTTCCCATAGAAAACCATTAGAAGGAAAACACTGAACCATTAAGTGGATTGCATTCATATTACGGCCTCATCTGCTTGCCTATGTAAACTACACATCATTAATATAGAGATTACTGAATTTAATATTACTGTTTTAAATATATTAAGGCACTTTAAGTGTTTTTGCAACGTTTTGTCGCACTGTTTAATGATTGAAATATTACTGCGGGTGCTTAAAATGGATTGCAAAAAGCCATTTTGTTCACATACCTTTGTTTTATTCTTTTGAGAGGTGATCTAAATATTTTCGGCTGTGAAACATGGAAAATTGACAGGCATGTCCTGCAGTTCTATGGATGTTTTGCCATCCAGGTCTTCGAGCCAGTCACGTGACTGAAAGCTATGAATATATAGATGAGTTTGTTTCTTCGTTGGAACAGATTTGGAGAAATTTAGCAATCATGTTACATCACATGCTCAGCAATGGATGCTCTGCAGTGAATGGGTGCCGTCAGAATCAGAGTCCAAACAGCTGATAAAAACATCACAATAATCCACACCACTCCAGTCCATCAGTTAATTAACAAGTCCATATTCCATAACAATGCCTCTCTCATCAAAATCCACAAACATATTTGTTTAGGACTGTTTTGGCTTGTTTTGAATCAGGAGAGAAATCTGCACAGATCAAGCTGTTTACAAGTCTTTCACTAGAGAAAGCAATATTATGGATTATGGACTCGTATTTTAGGTAAAGGGGGTTAAATGCAAGACGATAACTGATGGACTGGAGTGGTGTAGATTACTTATGCATTATTTTTATCAGCTGTTTGGACTCTCATTCTGACGGCACCCATTCACTGCAGAGCATCCATTGCTGAGCAAGTGATAGAATGATACATTTCTCCAAATCTGATGAAGAAACAAACTCATCCTAATCTTGGATGGCCTGAGGATGACAACATTTTCAGCAAATTTTCATTTTTGGGTGAATTATTCTTTTAAGAATGTGCAAATAAATTATAGAATTGCCATTTATGAAGTGATGAGGAACAAACAAACAACTCTGGCTCAGACTTAAGGGAAATAATCATGATGCTTGATTATAGTTCTCAGCATTAATTTGGGTTCACTATTAGTGTACTGTGGTGTTCATGTCATGTCTTGTATCAGAATTTTGCAGAAAAACATGTAAATGTGTTTTTTGGGGGTTCGGCTCTCTCTAGTGAGAGAAAGAGGGAACAGATCTCTAAAAATAACCCAGAATTTAACACCCACCTCCAGCCCGTCATCAGACCAAAGCAGTCGACGCAGCTCAGCACCTCTCGACTCAACCTGAACACAAAAGTACAGAGAAAGAGGCCGATATTTAAGTCAGAAGCGATACTGAGACTCCTCAGGATGATCAAACAGCATCCAGCTGTTGACTTACACGTGAAATGAGACGTAGTTCTGCATTCAGCCTGGTTTTCATCTAAGCTTCTGCCTTTGGGCCTTATATTTACCCTCTCGTGCTGTTTTAATCGAATGTGTGGTTGAAGATGACCTCAAGGAGGAAGTTTGGAGTGAAGCCTGAGGTTTCTAAAGAGAAAGAGGAATATGTGACACCAAACGGCTACGAGCTGGAGAAACACCTCACACACGGCAGCGTCGCCTACACACACGTCAATGAGGTCTGGCCCAGCGTCTACATAGGAAACGAGTGAGTTGTTTTGTTTGACTAACTCTAATATCAGTTGTGATGCTGATGCATGAAAATGATGCATACTAAATCCACTCAATATTGTGTAGTAAGTCTATTGAGTATTTTCCTTAAACCATCACTAAAGTCAGAGCCAGAGTTGTTTTGTTGTGCTATATTATAACTGCAACTCTATGATTTATTTACAATTACTTAGGAATAGTCATTTAAAAATGAAAATTTGCTGAAAATGCACTCACCTTCAGGCCATCCAATACGTAGATGAGTTTGTTTCTTCGTCATATTTGGAGAAATTTAGCGTTACATCACTTTGCTCACCAATGGATGCTCTGTAGTGAATGGGTGCCGTCAGAATGAGAGTCCAAACAGCTGATAAAAACATCACAATAATCCACACGACTAAAGGCAATCAATTAACGTCTTATAAAGCAAAACGCTGCATGTAGGAAACAAATCCATCAAGACGTTTTAACTTTAAAAATACAAGTCAGTCAGTTCTAAACTTGATTCCCAAAAATGTGAAACAGAGACAGTGAAGAGAATAGACAAATACTGTTAACGGTCATTTTGTTTATTCAGGGTTAGGGTACCGCCCCCACATGAAAAAATATTATAGTAATTTATAGTAAATACTATAGTGTTTTTGAAGTGTATTATACTGTATATATATAATAGTATTTACAACACTTTGTTAATGAATGCTACAGTTAACTATAGTAAACTGATAAACTGTAATAAATGCTGTGCTATACTTTAGTTTTTACTACAGTAAACTGTAGTGTATTGTAGTATAATATGCTCTATAGTTGTAGAAAACTTAGTACAGTATTGGATATTTACTATAGTATTGCAGCACGCGCTTTTTTGATTGGCTCCAAAAGTTATTTCAACTATAACGTTCCTCTATTTTGTCGTTATATCGTTGTAGTTCTTGTCGTGGAGAGTTTGAATGAATTTTATACACTGTAAAAAAAATCCGTAAAATTTAAGGTAAAAAACCGGCAGCTGTGGTTGCCGGAATTCTACCGTAAAATATACGGTAGCAACATTTTAGGTTTTACGGTTTTAACGTAAATTTACAGTTAAATACCGTAATTTCATTAACTGATATAATGTTAATATACCAACCTATTGGAGTACAGATTTTTAACGTAGCTTTTTCACAGTTTTTTACCGTTAAAATCACGGCCATTTTTTACAGTGTAGGTTACAGTCATCGTTCTTAGTGTGACTGGGAGAATTTGCCTGAAACATATGGAAAAAATACTTCACCTGGACTAGTCTAAGCTGTTGTGTTTCTGTGAAGAGAAACAGCAAAGGACCGATACAAGCTGAAGACGATGGGCATCACGCACGTCCTGAACGCTGCGGAGGGCGAGTGGAACAGTGTGGATACCGGCGCTGAATACTACAGAGACATGGACGTGCATTACTACGGGATCACGGCGGAGGACGTTCCTACGTTTAACCTCAGCCAGTACTTCTATTCTGCTGCAGAACACATCCACCAGACCCTCAGAAACCCCCAGAGTGAGCTGAAACACAACAATTACCGTTCAAGAGCGAATCAACATACTGCCAGTTAATATTTGGACACATTTGATTGATTTTATGATGTTAAAACCTTTTGATCTAAAGCAGTGGTTGTCAACCAGGGGCCAGGGCTCACTAGGGGGCCCTCAACTTTTCTTATTTTAATTCAACCCATCAACATTTTTTTAAGAACTATGATTCTTGCAAATGTCTTGGTAATCCTGGATATTTCAGAAAGCCTCATTTTAAAAGTCTGATTTATTGACCTGGAAAAGTCATTTCTATAATGAATGTGCATAGCTGAAATGCAAGCTGAATAATCAAGTAGAAATTGTGAGTACAAATATATAAAAAAAATCCTTATGCTGTAAATCACAGACTGGAAAAGTCGTGCAAATTCATTGGTTTAAAAGAGTTGGATCTTTTTACTTTACTAATTAATTTTTAATAGTATTTATATATATATTAGTTATTTAGTTTGTCAGAAAAATTTAATGTTGGGAAATTTATTTATTTATTTTTTTCTTGTGGACAGTTGAGGACCTTCAAGTCAAAAAGGTTGAGAACCACTCATCTAAATCTTCTGCTTTAATGAATTGCTTTACAAAGCTATTTTAAAAAAATAAAATATTGAAATATTATAGTGTACATCACACATGTTCCTCCTTCAAGATGTTTAAAAGCATCCCAGGATGCACCTCATGAAGTTGGCTGATGAAAGTCCAGACTGAGCAGAGCTGGAATCTAGACAATGAAAAAGCTTAAATATAAAAGTTTTAATTTGTGCCACTTTCTTTCGAACACAACATCATTCCCAGATTTACGTTTGTGGTATTTCACTATTTTGTGAATTTTCATCACTTATTCTAATATGTGGAATATTTTCAAAATAACGATCAGTTGTGTCCAAACTCCAAACACTGCTGGGTGAGGTTGTGTCATCTTGCCCTTTATTTCTCCAGATAAGCTTCTGATTCACTGCGTGATGGGCCGCAGTCGCTCCGCCACACTCTTCCTGGCCTACTTGATGATCTACGAGCACATGACGGTTGTGGACGCCATCGACCACGTTAAACGCCGGCGGCGCATCATCCCAAACTGGGGCTTCCTGAAGCAGCTGGGCGAGCTGGACACACACCTGCTGGAGCAGAGACGAGCTCAAAACACACGAGCGGACGACAGCACAGATACCTAAACACAAACACTAAACACATTTACTGAAATTAGATTAGAACTATTTCTGTTTACATTTCTGGATGTAGACAATGGCAGCCAGTGAATAGTGTTAAAATTTTAGGTATCTTTAGGTTAAATCTGGCTCTATGCAAATAAAACATAAGAGGGAATGCTAAAAGAAAGATTTTTTCAGGTTTTAGAGCGTCTTCCTATCCAATTACGAGAATACACACACACACACACACACACACACACACACACAGCAGGGTTACGAAATAAATTACTTGAAATAAAAATTAAATAAATTATATAAAAACTTAACTTAATTTGTTTTATTTACTTGCCAAACAAACATTTCTAATTTGAGTATTTCTACACAAACAGACATATATATAAATGAATTTTGTTTAAATTAATGTACTAAAATAAACTAAATTTAAATATATATATATATATATATATATATATATATATATATATATATATATATATATATACAGTGGGGGAATTATTTGATTTTGTATGTTTGCCCACTGACAAAGAAATGATCAGTCTATAACTTGCATTTAAATCCCTATTTTTTTTTTTTTTATCTATTTTAAAATCCCCTTCCTCAAATCAGGCTGTTTTGAGGTTCCTGTCACAATGACGTAGTTCTGTACAGGCCCCTCCCACGATAGTTGATTGACAAGGCCGTCTTACCTTAGACCCGCCCAGAGTGAGCTATCATCAGTCCACCATTGTGTATCGACTCCAGTGCAGGGGAAGACAACATGTCTCCAATTAAGCGATTGAGGTGTTTTGTTGATGGATGTAATAATGAATATAGCAGTCGTCATTTACTCCTGACATCTGAGCTGCTGAAGACGCAGAGGATTAATGTTATTTTAGTTTTGAAGGGAATGCCTATGTTCGTGCGAATCATTTGTGATCTAGTTTCATCTACAGAAGAAGTGCAGGTTTTTTATAAATCTTTGCAAATTGCCTTTCCTAATAACATGCTAGTTAGCCAGCTTCGCGGCTAAAGTAAACAGTACTGCTCCTCACCCCACGGAAGAGAGGGGCGGGGTCAGCAGAGCTCATTAGCATTTAAAGCAACATGGACTAGAATGGCTTGCTAAAAACAGAGCTGATTTTGACAGGGTAAAAAAGGTGTTTTTTACACTAACATTGAGAAATTTTAACCAAAGTATGTTACAGACTTTTCATTAAGACCCTAAAGAATCATATCAACTTGTGGAAAATGGGCATCCAATGACCCCTTTAAAGGGAGTGCTCCTAATCTCAGTTTGTTACCTGTATAAAAGACACCTGTCCACAGAAGCAATCATTCAATCAGATTCCAAACTCTCCACTATAGCCGAGACCACAGAGCTGTCCAAGGATGTCAGGGACAAGATTGTAGACCTACACAAGGCTGGAATGGGATACAAGACCATCGCCAAGCAGCTCGGTGAGAAGGTGACAACAGTCGGTGCGATTATTCGCAAATGGAAGAAACACAAAATAACTGTCATTCTCCCTCGGACTGGGGCTCCATGCAAGATCTCAGCTCGTGGAGTTTCAATGATCGTGAGAACGGTGAGGAATCAGCCCAGAACTACACGGGAGGATCTTGTCAACCATCTCAAGGCAGCTGGGACCATAGTCTCCAAGAAAACAATTAGTAACACACTACACCGTGAAGGACTGAAATCCTGCAGCGCCCGCAAGGTCCCCTGCTCAGGAAAGCAGATGTACAGCCCGTCTGAAGTCTGCCAATGATTCAGAGGAGAACAGGGTGAGGGAACAGGGTCAGATGAGACCAAAATCCAGCTCTTTGGCATCAACTCAACTCGCCGTGTTTGGAGGAGGAGGAATGCTGCCTATGACCCCAAGAACACCATCCCCACCATCAAACATGGAGGTGGAAACATTATGCTTTGAGGGTGTTTTTCTGCTAAGGGTTCAGGACAACTGCACCGCATCAAAGGGACGATGGACGGGGCCATGTACCGTCAGGACCAGGGCATTGTAAATGGGTCGTGGAGGGGTATTCCAGCATGACAATGACCCAAAACACAAAGGAGTGGCTCAAGAAGAAGCACATTAAGTTCCTGGAGTGGCCGAGCCAGTCTCCAGACCTTAATCACATAGAAAATCTGTGGAGGGAGCTGAAGGTTCGAGCTGTCAAACGTCAGCCTCGAAACCTTAATGACTCTGAGAGGATCTACAAAGAGGAGTGGGACAAAATCCCTCGAGATGTGTGCAAACCTGGTGACCAACTACAAGAAACGTCTGACCTCTGTGATTGACAACAAGGGTTTTGCGAAGGGGTCAAATACTTATTTGACTCATTAAAATGCAAATCAATTTATAACTTTTTTTTAAATGTGTTTTTCTGGATTTTTTGTTGTCATTCTGTCTCTCACTGTTCAAATAAACCTGCCATTAAAATTATAGACTGATCATTTCTTTGTCAGTGGGCAAACGTACAAAATCAGCAGGGGATCAAATAATTTTTTTCCCCCACTGTATATAAAATTTATAATTTTGTTTAACTTAATGTACTAAAATAAACTAAAAAATAAAATAAAATAACCTTTACACATGAAAACAATAACTAACAAACACAAATGACAAAAACTTGACAAATTACTAAAACTTTAACTAAAATGAAAACAATGAAGACAATTTAAAACAGAGATGTACAACACTGGAACAATTAAAATCTTTTTATTAAACTGGTCAGTTGAACAGTCCTGTTCCATAAGTGGAAAGAGATGGAAAGTGAAAAAAAAGAATTTCCCACATCAGATACAGCTTATGAGTATTTAAAGACTTGTGCGTTTAAGATACAATTTGGTATTTCGAAGTAACAATACATACCTGAAAAACATCAATTGCTAAGCAAAATCCTATTATATAATCCGGTTACTTTAATTTACTACTATTATTTTTGAGAAATATAAATGCACTTACTTAAATTGATATCATAGATCTTTAATAGATTAAACATAGAAATGTTGTTCTTGCAATGTAGCATAAAAACAGATAAAAGACAAACCATACTTTAACACAAATTCATCGGAGTGTACATATGTGGTCGTTGCAATCCTGATAAATGCCCGTTTTAACAGGAAACGCGTGTAAACGAATGCAGAGGCACGCAGGTTGTGTTGCTGGAATTTCAGAACTAAAAAATGAGATGGAAAGATTCCGTATCGGGAAATATGTGAGGGAGTTAATGGAAATCGGGTTTCTCAGGGAAAGTGCAGCCGACTCGCCGGATGATGACATTAGCGGCGTAGTGACCTGCACGGATACACTCTTCCAACGGCTTCTCCTGAACCAACTCCGACAGGAATCCTGCAGGAATCAACAACAACAAACATATACAGTTAATGTGTGGGCTCTGATCTAAAGCTTAGTGAGCCGTCTTATCTTCTGTACTCCCTACATAGGCCGCATCCTAATCCTAATTCTTCTGCTTTGAGTCTATGGCAGCCCGTACAACCATAATATGGTAAAAAGTTGTGAAATTTGGCACACGGATAGAGGACAGTCTGAACATTAACCACAGCAAATTTGGAGTCTCTAACTCAAACCCTCAAGCGCCACCAGCTGTCCAAAGTTGCACTCACATTTATGCTATTAACTTTTGAACTATAACGGCTAGAAACAAATGACATAACTTTCCTCCTAGACGTTACAATTTTCGCGAAAATCAAACCAGATCATCTTCAGACCATGGCAACAAAAAAACATGAAAATCAAGTTTATTAGTCAAACTGTTCTTGAATAACGCATAAACGAATTTGACGAAGAGCTTGTTAAAGTGGACGTCAGGCTATATCTCTGCAATGCTTTAGCGTATTCAGACCAAACATGGAGTGTGTCATAATAACCATGACCTGAGGCTCCCTGCACAGCTTCAGCACAGCACCACCTAGTGGTCTGGAGATATGAAAAAAAGGCAATTTTTGCTTATAATATCTGAACGGTTTGGCCAAAAATCACAAGACTTGTTTCTTTAGATTTGGAGAAGCTTACAGAGTTGAACGATACCCAATTGTCCCATGCTGGCCATTTTTAATTTTTGTTGTAAAAATGCTATATTTTCCGAATCACATTTGCGCATCGTATCATAACTCTGTATGTGTCAGCGACACCATGCCCCGAAGGTACTCAAAAAGTCTTCATCTACTTAAAGTACTGCTTATACATACTGTATATATTTAATATGTGCTGAAATAAAAATGTGGTTTAGGATTCATTTTGTGTTAAGAATATTCACTCAGAAACTGCGAATATTTACACAAAAATAGAAATACTGAAATAGTAATTTCTTGTGAAACGTACTCCAATAATCTATTTGCAACTTTGGAAAATCAGCATGATATTAAAGACTGCACAGTTAATATATTACTGAACGAACTTTAATTCTAGAAAAATTGCCTAAAATGATCTGACGAATCAGTTACCTCCCACAAAAGCATCACCAGCACCATTAGTGTCGACAATGTCGTTCTGGTCGATGTCTAAAACAGGAAACATTTTCACTTTATCACCTGAAAGAAGACAAAGACAATTAAGGAAACACATCTTAAAGACAACTCAGATCATCTGAACGCATCCAGATGTTGTTTGATGGACGTACCAACAGTGGCCACAGTGTCTTCTCTGCCCTGAGTGAAGACCACAATCCTCTGCCTGTTCTTATTGACTTTGGGCAGAGACTGAACCCTCCTCGCGATCTCAGCGATGTCTTCTGTCTGCAGGAACACGAGCATCGGAGCAAGAAGGTGATTATACAGTTCTGAGAGCGCATTATAGGAGCAGTTCACCCAAAAACTACAATTTCTTCTTTCGTGTTGTGTACAAGAAAAAAAAAATGGCATTACAGTATTTTTCACTCACCTCAAAGCCTTGCTCTTTTGCAAATGTAGCAGCTTCCTGTAAAACAAACATCAAGCAATCATTAGTGCCAAAGAGAAGATAAACGGAAAGGAAAAGCAATCCAACTCTTCTCTGATTGGCTGTAAATCCGGTTTGTTTCTGGCAAATAGTAAACCAGTTTCATCTTAACCCTATAAAGTCTACTGTATCATATTTTATATGCAAAACAGGCCTGTTTTTTTAACAAGTTAAAGGACTTTTAGTGTAATTATTCAAACATCCACAATCTTGTGCTTCATGTATCTTTTTGCCGTCAAAACTTTACTGATTTTTCTCAAGTAAACATCAGAATAACTGTAGTAATACTTCCTAGACTGAAGCAGCTCGGCTTTACTTGATTCTCCATCAATCATTCTTTAGAAAAATCAGTGCGTCTCAAATCTGATCCTCAGGATCTTCTGAGGAGCGTTTGTTTCCAGAAGTTTTACTTTCACTGTTCATCTCACATCCTCTGAAGAGCATTTATTTCTTCATCATTGCATTAAATCTCTGGATCATTTCAATCTCATCTTACTGAGACATATTATTGGAGATATAGAGTGATGACTGATATTTATATCATTATCTGCTGTACTGTTATAAAGAAGTCATTGATTTACATAAGCATCAGAATTTCATCATAGAAATATCAGCATCTGCACCAAATTGCACATTTTTTCTTGGTTTGAATATGTTTTTTCCTCCATATCCTCACTATATTAGACTATAAGAGCCAGATTATTAGACTATTATTTCATATCTCAGGCTTTATAGGGTTAAAAGTATTCATACTCTACAGACATGCACAAGTACTGATACTGCACTTAAAAACCACCAGTGATCTGAAGACTCACCGTCTCGTTTCCGAAGACGATGTCAACGTACGGCATGACCTTCATCAGCGGCTCTTTGAAGAACTGGCTGATGAAGGGAGCCGAGAGGTTCAGACCGAAGATCTTGTTGTTGTCAGACGCATGTTTGGCCACTTTGAGGATGGACTCTGGAGACACGGTCAGGAAAAACCCCTGCAGGACAGACATCAACACTTACTAATTAGTACTTTACTTGCTAATTGTAACATCACTAGTTTCTTGCCCAAGTCACAGCTGCTGATAAATCTCTCTATTCTCCCATTTGCACATTCAAACACACACGATGGCCAATGCGAAGCACTTACGGCGATGTAGTAAACTCTTGCTTTCTCTACCAGACTCCAGTTACTATCAACATCCAGATGTTTCTCTTTCTTATAGCAGTTTGCTGCTGCCAGGTTTGCAACCAGAGACCTGCAAACACACAATACCAGTCAAACACTGATCCCAATGACGCTCAGGCTCGCGTGAGGGCCTGTAAAATCACAAAGAATCATTATGTTTTATATCAGAACGGACAGGATTGTCATAAACAGAATAAATCAGAGTTTGAACGCTGTAGGGGAAACTGCATTCGTGGATCATATAGATGTTTAACACTTCAATAAAGATGAAACTGTATATCGGTAAGATTAGTTGATAATGAAATATAATATAAAACAGTGTATTAGGTATGTTACAATGGTTTTTTCTTAGTATGAATTGCAATTAAAAAAAAAAAAAAAGTTTGATTCATTTGCTCTGCCATTCAAAATTAGTTTATAATAAATTAATTTTATTAGACAAGGATGCATTAAAGTGGCAGTAAAGACATTTATGATGTTACAAAAGACTTCTATTTCAAATAAATGCTGTTTAATTGAACTTTGTTCATCAAAGAATCCTGAAAAATAAAAATATTGTGCGGCACAACTGTTGTCAACATTGATAATAATCAGAAATGTTTCTTGAGCAGCAGATCAGTATATTAGAATGATTTCTGAAGATCACGTGACACTGAAGACTGCAGTAATGACGCTGAAAATACAGCTGCGCATCACAGAAATAAATTACATTTTACAATATATTCACTGTTCTTTTAAATTCTAATAATATTTCACAATTTTACAATATTTTAATCAAATAAACGCATCCTTGATGAGCAGAAGAGACTGCTTTATTTCTGACCTGTTGTCTCCAGTAATGCAGGCTGCACACGTTCCTGTCGGTTCTTGACTCTGTTGATAATAATGAGCATCGACATGAGCTTCAGCTGCTTTCTGCTTCAGAATCTCGCCGAAGTGATCCGTGCCTATACAGCCGAAAAACGTGGCCACCCTATGCGGCTCCTGGATCATCCACTGAGAGACAGAAGATATCCAACATACACTGTTATGCTGGTTTAAATTACTGGTATAATCCCCAGATAAAAGTACAGAGTTAAAGATGTACCTGAGCGATTTTGACAGAGTTCTGTGTGGATCCACCAGCATGATACTCCACTTTACTCTTCTTCACAATCTCATCAAACCTGCAGCGAGAACAAAACACACAAACATCAGAGTATATGATGATGATGATGAGATATCACGCTGAGATGAAGCTCAGGTTTGATTCCAGTAGTTACTGTACATAGCATGAAATGCAATTAACTAAGAGCTGCTACCACCAGAGACGCTAAAAAAAAACATTGACATTCAAAAAATTTTATACCAAATATTTATGACACATTACAAGTCAAAAGTTGCATATTAGAATGATTTCTGAAGGATCATGTGACACTGAAGACTGGAGTAATGATGCTGAAAATACAGCTTTGATTACAGAAATAAATGACATTTTAACATATATTCACATTGAAAATATTTCTATTACATTGTAATAACATTTCAAAATTTTTATTGCATTTTTGATTAAATAAATGCAGGCTTGGTGATTATTAATAATTATTCAACATTTTTGAGCAGTAGTAGATTTTGCTGGCTATATATAAAAATAAGCAACACTGCAGTGACAGTACTGCATGATGACGCACTCACAGAGCTTTATGTTTCTCCTCCGCCAGGATCTGATCATTGGGCTTCAAGCCATACCTGTGCACAAATACATCCAATCGGTTAGTCAGTGATGAATAATCACACTAACAGAGCTGGAGGATATGATCCACACAGAGGTTGTATGATCACTCAAGCTTGTCGTTTTAACTGCAATCATAGGAACACACCGCACACATGACCTTTAAACACTGCCCTGCGTCTGTCTGCAGTTACACACAACACTCACTTATCAAGAAAGTCCTTATCCACCACGGCAGAGATGTCCAGCAGCGGATTCCCCATCCCGAACAGAGCATTCTGACTGCAAACACAAGACACAGATCGCAATAAATCATTTTGCAACAACAATGCACTGATATTTTAAAAACCTTAACACTGTCAATTACTATTGCATATTAAATATGCTATATAAAGCATGCATTGCATATAAATTACAATTCTAGAATTGACTCGCCCTCATTCTAAATCTATATATGCATTATTATTAATTTTATTTTATTTTTATAAAACTGCCACCCAACTCAGTGCATGCACTTTTTTAAATATAATTTAATATTGCATTTTCTTTGAAGTTTGACATCTCCAGTCCTCATTTACTTTAATTATATGCATAAGAACTGCATGAACATTCTGCTAATCATCTCCTTTTTGTTTCCTGACAAATATTTCAAGTGTTTGGAATGACACAAAAGATGAGCAGATTCCTGAGTGAACTATTCCTCTCGTATCTATTCTGTGACAGTAACAGGTGGAGGTCACACGATCGGGTTTCCACGACCCTGCCTTTGAGACTTGAAGCCTTGGAATGAGAAGTGTGTTTATTAGCCAGGGAACCAAATAGACCAGAATACCTGCTCTTTTCCAAACTGTGAAATCAACATTGTAGAGGGTTGTTGGTTCTGAACCACTTTTGGGTTCTCCAGCTTTTATTATTTACATTTACACTATATTTATGCATTTGGCAGAAGCAACTTATATTGCATTCAAGATATATATATATATATATATATATATATATATATATATATATTTTATTAGTTGGGAATCAAACCCATGACCTTGGTGTTGCTAGCACCATAAGGTACTGTTTGAGCTTCAGGAAGGCTTTCTGGTCAACTTCACTCTTCATGTCTCTGAATGAACTCTCACGTCTAATATTAGCCTGACAAATGTCCATTTTACACACCAAACCAGTTGTGTATCATGTCAACTCTACATGCATTAGAGGTTAACACCAAAAACACTGTTTACAGACATTCTTAATTTGAATTAACATTGTGAAAAATTCATGCACCTTGAATCTATTAATATATAGTGTGTGTTTAATGGGTTTAAACGGAATGTGTTTACAGCAGAGCACATGTTATAGTGCTGACTAAACTCTTTACACACACCCACACACACACACTAAACTATGCACAGGACAGGACTGCAAATGATCTGAAACTAAAGAAGTTCTCCATTAAAATCACACAGGGCTGTGGATACAGCTTGGACAAGCATACATTTAACCAGGAACTGAAAAAACAAAACTGCAACCCAAGCGATCAGTGAATGCACATGTGCAATCATGCATTCTGGCATAAAATGAGTGCATTACTGTGACATGCATGTACATGCATGACTAAATCACCCTGACAAAGACCAAAACATGAGTCACCAAACACCAGAAGGACTGTGGAGGATCAGCAGAAGTTGTCCTTCCAGTTATATCATTTTTAAAATCTACCAACGGCCTTGTTAATAAATAGTGCACATTTTCTGCTTTCAAATATTAATATTTTTAAATATTGTGTAAAATAAGCATTCATTTGCATAAAGCCATGCATAATAATAATATTATATTAGCCATATCTTTTGACTTTTTTAATTCAACATTACAGAAATAACATTACATAATTCCTGAAGAAACTGTTTAGCATTTGTTATACAGAATAAGAAAAAAAAAACTATAATATATATATATATATATATATATATTGCAAGCTGAATAAGAAAATTACTTAAGATGTCACAAATGAGAAAATAAAGCACGTTGCAT
Source organism: Acrossocheilus fasciatus (assembly GCA_036784905.1). NCBI lineage: Eukaryota > Metazoa > Chordata > Actinopteri > Cypriniformes > Cyprinidae > Acrossocheilus > Acrossocheilus fasciatus. Next base: position 29,561,526 of record CM071949.1, on the reverse strand, counting down.
CATATTGAAACACAATCCCCAAACCGGAAGCAAACAAGGACATAGACAGAGCCTGGAATAAATATTCGCAGTGCATTAGTGAAGTCTTACCTGATAGTAGGCATGATCACACACACACACGCACACACACACTTTGACCGTCTGCAGTAACACCGGCTCCGCTGCACGTTGTGTGTGAGCGCGTGTGATCACTTCTCACGCTCAATGCAAGTTCCTGCAACCCGGAAGTCCAAATCCGCTCCAAATGATTGGTTGTGTCACATGCATGGGCGGATGGATAGATCTATCATTCTGGTTGGCTGACAAGCCCACGTGTGTTTTTAAGGTCTGACAGATATAGGTGTGTTCGACTTGAAGCGGCGCTGCGCAGAAGGATCGGTGTATGATATCGAAGTACCGCGAGAGCGATGAGAGAGCAGATGCATCCTTATGCTTTCGAAACGCTCTCGCGGTACTTTGATGTCTTACACTGATCATTCTGCGCAGCGCCGCTTCAAGTCGAACGCACCTAATGTTACTATGTAACGTTTGTAGTCAGTGTTGCCAGATTGGGCGGGTTTGTTTTGAATTTGAATGTGCGGGTTAATATTGGCTTGGGCGGGTGGACAAAATTTGGGCTGGTTTTTGGTCAGTTTGACGGTTTTCAAAACTAATGCCTAAATATAAGTTCGATGGTAAAGAGTGGAGAGTGTTTTAATTCCCAAAACGTGAATTACACCTGTTGAGGGAGATGACATGAAGGCTACTCACTGCAACTCCGAAATCAGAGCACAGTTCAATTATTTAATCAAAATCTATTTATATCTATACGATTCTGCCATTTTGACAGTGTCTGCTTGCATATTTTAATCATATTTGGTAGATCTCTTTAATGTATTTGCCCTGATTTGATCCATGGGAAATTTATCTAGCATTATATTTATATTATTTTGTCGTAATTATTTCGTTATAAGGAGTTAAAAATGGCTCTGATCAACCTTGATTTATATTCTATCACATTATTTTGAGAGTTAAAGTTTTGGGCGGGTTTTTGTGAGCTTTTGGGCTGGAAATCGTTCGTTGCATGCTTGCATCTGCACATTACCTTTTTTTTAAGGTAAGTGGTCGCAACTCGCAAACAATTTATTTTAGCTACGTTTAATTTAAAAAAAAAATATGTTGAAAGTTAGTCAACTAAATTTATTTATTTAAATGTAGCTAAAATAAATTGATTGCAACCACTTACCTTGAAAAAATTGAGTAAACTCAATTAATCATTTTTTTCAGTGTGACAGGATTGAGCCACAAAAGACAATAATCAATAATGATGCATAGTGTCTCGCATGCACACATGATGACATGTAAACATCATGCATGCACTGTGTTGCACACACACACACACACACACACACACATATATATATATATATATATATATATATATATATATATATATATATATATTACGTTGTGATATCAAATATGTAGGGAGTGAAATTATTTCCTTTATGAAATTAACTCAGGAACTCACAGATGCTATGCAATAAAGCCATGAAACTAACCTGGAGAAGAGATCTCCAAAGACAACAAAAGATCTCCAAAGAGAACAGTCAACACCACCCTAACCAAACTCATCTTCTTTGATCATTTACGACCCCCTTCTTCACCCTGCCATCTCTGCATCTCCCTCTTTCTCCCCAAAAGGGTTCACTCAAAGCTCATTAAGAATATGCAAATACCACATATCATGCATCTTGTGAACCTGTTGTTTTTCCCTTTCATGTTTGGTATCATTTTAAAGGTCTTTGTGTGATTGGTAAACTGGTCTCAATTTCACAGCAGTCACTTATATTATGGCAAATATTGGAAACTTAAGTTAACTCTGTGCTTCTGTTGTGGGGGCGGTCTCTTTTCAAAACCTGATAAACATTGCTCTACAGGTGTGACCATTTGGGGCACGAGAACATCTCCTACAGAGGCTTCTCATCCCCCATACACAGATCTAATCTGATTTGGGGCAGAGAATAAATGTTTATGGGCCTTTTGTTCTGGTAGTATTTAAGGCTAAGTTGCAAATCAGTCAGCGTGATTCTGCAGCCAGAATGAGCCCATAGTGTGGTGTGTCTCTAAACTGCATACTATGTATTTTCTAAGGTCTGGTATGCATCATTTACTCTTAGATTAATCTTTGAGAATTTGATGTTCTGTATTGAGAGGATTTGATATTTTTGAATTTGTTATATAATTGGCGTGATACAATTTTACCTGACCAATAAAAAATTGTTATATTTGACTTATTCTGATCTCTTCAGAAATCATTTTTTTCCAGTAGATTAGAGTTGTAGTCTAGTGTTTCCACAAATCTGTGTCCAGGACAGATCATACTGAAGCACCAATGAATGAAGCGGGGGCTCGTCATTTCTGTCTGTCACTGACTTAACAAGTTAGTTTTCGTGATTATAGCAAAAATACACTTTTTATTATGTGCTAGCAGGGTGCAGCCTATTTAAAGGTATTATAGTCACCCTGTATCCTCTGAGTGAGATCAACTGGCGAATTGCTAAGTGACACTAGGTCGCTAATGAACGAATAATTGAAAGTATAGGATTTTCAGAATAATCAAATATTTAAATTAATACAATCTATGTCTGTGATCAGTGTTAAATTATTAATATTGTCTAAATTTAATGATCACTTGAAACTGGAGTCGGATCAAGCACGGAGCTAGACTAAAATTGAATCTAGATCCTGATAAATTCAGAAGCGCAAGTAAAAGACCGAACATGCACTAAACCTTCGACCAGGCCGCTGGATCCCGCTGTTTGGACCAGCGGGTGGATCCTTACAAATACATGATGCACGAGCTCGGGAATGGATGCGCTGGTACATTTTGTTCAGGCGGCCGTGCATAATGCTCTGTGTTTGATCATGAAATCAATCATACGCATCTCCTCCCTGAACTCGACTCGACTGGACTCGACTGGACACGAGTGTCAGATGCGCATCGTGATACTGAGCATCAGATTGCGCCTGTGTTTTTACCTCAGTGTCTTCTTGTTCTGCGCAGCAGTGGAGTCACACACCGACATCTTCCTGTGATCAGACCGACAGACAGACAGAACACGAGCTGATCTCAGATCAGACTCACACTGCTGCCGCCCTACAGTGCCTTTATTTACCGTGCTTTATTTTCTACTGATGCTGTTAGCAGCTTTGCATTTCATAATACCATCATGCAATATACACCACAATACTTTCTGTAAAGGTGATGCCTGCCTGTGTAATTATTCATTCCTACCTTCTTTTACATTTTTCCAACAAAATACCATAGTTGCTAAAACTCATCAACACCAACAACATTATTTAAAAGCATATACTGGTGTTTATAGTAATATGCTTTTAAATAATGCTTTAAAATAAGTCCAGGTCTGCGGATGCGTTCTATTTTTGGGATAAAACACTGCAAAATATTTTCTGTCAATGTTAATATCTGTGTAAGTCAGTAATTGTGCTATGCTGGAAGTATGGGTGTGCTTATTTATAAATATCAGTGCATATAAAAGTGTGTGTGTGTGTGTGGGGGGGGGGGGGATTAAAAAAGTGGATTAAAAAAAAGTGTAGAATCTCTCAATGTGTTTTTCTAATAAGCATAAATAAATTTTGGGTAAAACAGATACATTTTATTTAGATTTAATTAACATGCATATTTATTATTCTTTATTCTTTTTCCAGCATCTTTAGACTTAAGAGTTTTACAAGATCTGTTAAATGTGTTCAGAAAAAAATAAATAAAATAAATTAGAGCATAAGTAAAAGTGAGGATGAGCTCAGATTTGATTTCCAATATGAAATCATAAAAATAAATAAATAAATATTGGAGTTTGTAAGTGTTCCACATGAATAGTGTAAATATTTCACTTAAAAAATAAACTAGATAAATTTATATATATATATTTTTTTAAATAAAATAGATATTTAGATGTAGATAAAAAAAGATATTTAATTTTTTTTTAAATCACTTTTTTAACTTTAACTGGGTATGTTGTATGTCAAAAAATACTGTAATTGAACAAATACAGTTAATTGTTAGAACAGGGGGTTAACTGTGGTAAAAAGTGCCATAAATGGACTTCAGTGTCAGTGACAACAGAAATAAGATAAACAACATTAATGTCGAATAAATAGCTTTATATTTAGAATACCAGTGTCATTTGCATGACCTTTAAAGCAATATATAATACATGTTCACTGACCATTTAAAGAAATGCCAACAAATATAATCCGACACATTTGATGGAGTTGATAATTAGTTCTTTTATTATGACAAGGCACATCAGGTCTTACAGGCTGTCTTTAAAGATGAACACATTATTTACATTAAACTGCTGGTCTCCTCAGCGATAGAAAAAGGCAAATATAAGCAAAGAGCCAATTCTCACTCATAAATATACTTGAGTGTGCTTTCTGTAGTAGTGTATGGAGCACAGTGATGTCTTAGTGAAAATACGAGGACGGCAGAGAGTGAGTGTGTGAGTGTGTGTGTGTATGTGTGTGTGTGTGTGTGTGTGTGTGTGTGAGAGAGATTACAAGGAAGCACCAGGTCACAGGTTCGATTCCCTCTTCATTTCAGTACTTGAGTTTGCAGCGTCGTCCCTGAATAAAATCCACACCGTTTATAAGCACGATGAACACTTTGCATCAAAAAGCACATAAGGATTTTATAATCTAAAATCTGTGCATGCGTTTTGTTTGTGAAGACAAAATATTAGCTTGTGACATTTAATAATACATTCAAAGAGGCTGATGGTATGACATGATAATAGAACAGCTTCAGTTTCTGTAAAAAAAAAGGACATGACCTTTCTGAAAAAAAAGCCCTTTTCCTCAAAAAATATTAAACTGGGATCCATCAAAACAAAATAAATCATTAGAAAAGCAATCAAGCAAATTTACGTCCCTTCTTTTACACTCATCGACATTCAAGAACAACAGTTTTGATATGGAATAGCTGAGTCCAGATGTGGACGACACGTCTGCTTTGACATTTAGGACCTGGACTGCAATGCTTCCCCCAGTGCATGCTGGGATATCAGCGCCAGCTCCTGCCTCACTGGTACCAGGGTGTCTTGCGGACCCAGCGCAGGGTGAACCCGGCGTCCGTGCGGATCTTGATGGAGGCGGCCTCGGCTTCTCTCACCGTCTCCTTCACCGACTGCATGAGGTTCTGAGCGTTATGGACCAGCATCTCGGTGGCCTGCGAGAGAACCAGCGCACATTTAGACCGGTTTCATCTAAAAACAGGGTTTAGAAAGGAGCAGAGGCGAGATCTGACCTGCTCGGATTCCTCCTCGCTGATGTTGGTGCGTCCCAACATGGTGGCCTTGACCGTGGAGAGGATCTTCAGCTGTGTGCTGATGGTGGGAATCCTCTCACACACCTGCAGAAAGACACACAAACGCATGAAAACATCCTTCAAAATGGGTGTTTTCACACTCAAGTCAGTTTTACACTGTCCCTATTCCAAAAAGTTGGGTTTGGACCACTTGAACTGTTATAGCAGTGATAAATCAGCACTCTCATTCATTTTAAAGCATGCATCTAATTTTTTTTGCTCACCAAAAAGCACAAAATAAATACAGGAAATCCTTCACAGCCTATCACTGGTTGGACCTATTGAACAAATGCATCCGCTTCACTGAATGAATCCATGTTTTGAGTCTGATTCTGAACGAACTGATGAGAATTTTGTTGAAAGGTGTGTAAAAATGCCTCGGTGAACAAATCTTTTTGGGGAATAGATTCCCAAGAATCCCCGAAAGCTAGATAGTTTGTAAATGACGAAATTAAGACCGCCATAAATATAATAACTAAATATATATATATATATAAACTAAATTTTTGTGTCAAATTGTGCAGCCCGACAAACAAGAAGAGCAAACTTAGAGTTTTTTTTTTTTAATTGAATTTTATACAGCAACTGCATTCTCAATTTTTATAAGAAAAATCAGTTCGAATTTCTTCTCCAAATAATGCAACAGCAAAATGAAACAATATCTTCCATCTAGTCTCAGTTTGGTTTGCTTTTGAGGTTTTTTGCTAGCTTTAAAAAAAAAAAAAAAAGTGGATCAAGTACTGCTGGCATCCCGTCTAACATAAAAAGATAATTACTGAAAATAAAATAAATATAAAACATAAATATAATTAAATAAACCCCAAACCCCGAAACACATCCGCTGTTATGGATTCATCTTAACCACGCTTTGCTCTTCTTACCTGCAGTAAGTTGGTTCGTATGCGTTTGTCTGTGCACTGTTTGGCGACCTCTTTGGCGAGGCGCGTGACCTCGTCTGAGGCTTTGGCGATGTCTTTGGCACACTGGATGAGCGCTCTCTTATTCCCGCTGCCGCCCCGGACCAGTCGAGACATCTCGGCCATCAGCAGAGCCATGCGCTTGGCGGCTCCGATGATGTCATTACCCTGCAAGAAACCATCGTTTAATATCCTACTCGTCAGCGCAAACCAACCCAAACCCAACCGGCAGACTCGAGCAGACTCGCCTTGCTGGACCACTTGCGGGCCTCGTCGTGCAGCTGCCGGGCGGCCACCATCATGGGCTCGCTGACCATCTCTCCGGCCTGCTGCTCCGGGAACTCCTCGTCCTTCTCCTCCGGCGGCGGAGGTCTGGGTGGAGGCACCTCACCCTCCGGCAGGGGCGGTTTGGGAGGAGCGGCGGTGTCGCTGATCTGAAGGAGAAGCAGTGTTGGTGTTTAAAGGGGTGCATCACATGCAAAACACACTTGTAGCCAATAAGCAGTAAGGGGGCGTGTCTTGTAATGACAGAGAGAAGAGCGCTCAGTTTGAGTGCACAGGACAGATATTAGCAGATCGACTACAGAGGAAAATATCAGAGGAGATTTCAAAATAGGGGCGAGGTCCTGTTGTGGTATGGGTGTGTTTGTTTTGGTGCTTTCAAATATCAACAAATATCAACTCGCTTAGTGCACCTTTAAGTTACGTGTAATAAAATGGAATGTGTTCAATACTTATTTTACCTGCTGTAAATGTGTGTTGGCGGTGTGTGTACACAACCACCCTATAATGATAAAAATCCACCCAGTGCTTTTTTTTAAATCCCCATAAATAATAAGCTCTTTCTCAGATCAAGCCGTTTTCAGATTATTGGCTTATTGGCCACACAGACCCAGTTTGTTTTTGAAGAGAATGCGCCCTGATCTACCTAAATGTGTCTATGTTCACGTGAATCATTCGTGATCCAGCTTCACCTCCAGAAGAAGTGAGTATAAGGTTTTTTTATTTGCAAATCACCTTTTCTAATAGTGTGCTAGGTAGCAAGTTCTGCGGCTAAAGTATTCAGAGAACGACTCGTCACTCCGGGGAAGAGAGGGTGAGGTGAGCAGAGCTCATTAGAATTTAAAGGGACATGCAGCGAAATGGCTCGCTGTGAACAGAGCTGCTTTTTAACATGGTAAAAAGGGTGTTGTTTTACACTACCTTTGAGAAATTTTAACCAAAGCATGTTATTGACTTTTCATAAAGACCCTAAAGAATCATATCAACTTGTGGAAAATGGGGATCCGATGTCCCCTTTAAAACCGTGCTGGTGCAGTAAATGCGTGCAGCTGCAGGTGTCTGCGGTGAATCTGACCTGCAGGTTCTCCAGGTCTGGAGGTGGAGGAGGGAAGTCCGGCTCCTGCGGCTGGAACGCTTCCCGCACTTTAGCCACAGCACCCAGGATCTTATAACCCGAGTCCAGGAAGCCCCTCTGAAGGCCTGTCCAGGAAGACAATGTTCATAGGTTCAAATGAGGCTGTAACTGAATTAAATATATCTGATGTGTTTCAAAGTGAAGCACAGCACTGTGTTGATTTACACGTGAGCAGCTCATCATCAGGTGTTTTAGCATCTCAGTTTGCAGTAAATGCTGCTCCACATGAACTGTTACAGTTGGGTCGCTTTCACATGCATTTGAGAACACGACCTGCACCAACCATCTTTCCAAACTTGTAATGAGACTCGTTGGTTTAACGATTAAATATTAAGAAATGTAAAAAAATCATAAACATTAGTGTTCTAATTTTACAGTTATACTGTAAAAAAGATCATATTTTTTTCCTTAATACTATTCTTTTCTTTTACAAAGAAATATTTAAAAAAATTATTCATTTTTATTTTGTTTAATATTTTTTTATTTAGTAGTAATAACATTTTTATTTTTTTATGAACCACGTTTTTGCCAAATTGTGAAGCCCTACAAACATGCACACCAGTGAAATATTACAAGAGCAATATTTCTTATTTTTCATAGTAATTATAATATTATTAAGAAGAAGAAGAACAATAATAATGGATAATTTTATAGACATATTTTATAAAATCAAAACATTTTTGTCCAAACTGAGAAGCTCTAAAAACATGCATTAAACATTTTGTTTAGCAATTATAATAATAATAATAATAATAATAATAATAATTTTATTATCATGTTAATATATAAATCACAAAATTTTTGGCCAAATTATGAATCAATCATGTAATAAATTTTTATTTAGAAATACTATTACTAATAATAATTATTATTCTTATTACTATTGATAACTGTATTGTCATTTATATATTTTTGGTTAAATCATGTCATATAAACAAGCACAGCAGTGAAATATTACAATAGTTATTATTTTGTTTATTATTTTTTATTTAGTAGTAGCAGTAATAATAATAATTAATAATAATTTAATTTACAAAAAACCTTTATAATCATATTTATTTATATATATCACTAAAGTTTTGGCCAAATTGTAAAGCCAAATAAAAATTGCATTTTAAATTGAAAACAATTTTTAATCAGGAAAAAAAATAAAATAAAAAAAACAACAATTATATATTTTCCCCATAATGTGCAGCTCTACTTTCAACCAACCACGCTTCACCCAGATCTTCAGAAGTGCACTAGATTAAAAAAAAAAAAAGAGAGTGATGCTTGCCTATGTGCTATGTGCTCATGATGCTGGGTACTGTGGATGGTTGCTAGGGTGTCGCTATGCAGCTAACGTCTTTCTGTGTGTCTCACCTTGGTCCTGTATGTTGGCGGCCACGGCTTTGGCGTCCATGACCATCGGTGAGATGGTTCTGCTGAGCTCGTCAGACGCCGCTTTCACCGTCTCTCTGAACTTGGGGTCCTCGGAGTTCTCCACCTCTCGCTTCGCCACCAGCAGAATCCGATTGGCTCGCCGGGCGATGCTGGTTGCCCCGGCGACCAGCATCTGAGGCTGGTGATTGGCCATAGCTACCTGACACTTGTCCAGGTCTTTCTTAATGGCTTCTTCTGATGCATCCAGCAGAGACCTGGTGTCGATCGCTTCATCCACCAGACCTGAGAGAGACAGAGAGAGAGAGTGTCAGGATTTGTTCATATGCTGTCGCTTCCATTACTGTAGATGATTTCTGAAAATTGAAAACAACAGTAAACATTGTCCCTATTCAGACAGAACTACTCAGACAAACATTGTGATTTCAACCTATTTTTACTGTATTTATTTTCCACATTATAGTTTTCTAATTTGTTTTGATCTTTGTCAAATACTATAACAAACTGCTGGTACCCAGTCTGATAATTACTGACAATAAAATAAACAAAAAAACAAACAAAAACAACAACAACAACAAAAAAAATATATAAAAAGTTTTAAAAAATAAATAAATAAAGCAATATAAAAACTAAATAAATACATTAGATCCTGTCTGACATAAATTATATTTACTGAAAATAACAAAATTAAATTACATTAAAAAAAAAAAAAAAAAAAGTAAATAAGTAAAAATACATTACATAGATCAATAGATAGCATCCAGTCTGACATAAAAAGATATTTACTTAAAATAAAATAAAAATATTAAGTAAACTTAAAATATGTAAAATAAAATAAAAAATAAAACCGTATAAAATAAAAAATAAAATATCAAATAAATTAAAATAAATACATAAAAATATAAGAGATAGATAGAATTCCATTTGACATCAAATTAAATACATTTATTTTAATAAAAATAACATGAGATTTTAATTAAATAGATTAAAAATAAAATAAAACAATATAAAATAAAATAATATTAAATGAAAATTAAATATTAATTAAAATTCAATAAGTAAATACAAATGCATTACATAGATCGACAGATAGCATCCTGTCTAAATATCAAAAGTGTAAAATAAAAAACAATTATAAAACTACATAAAATAAAACAATAAAACAATATCAAATGAAAAAGAAAATACAAACATCAGACAGATAGAGCTGATGTGATAGTCAAATTTGTCACCCGTCATTTTCTCGACATTGTCGATCCACTGATTCTTCATGGTCTCGAAGTGTTCATAAGCCGCCTGGTTTCCAGGATTCTTCAGGAGGATCCGAGCTGCAGAGACGACCTGAAGATAAAAACAATTAAAAATCAGACTTATGTACAGTCAGTTTTGACTGGGCTTCAGTGGTGTGTGACTGGTGTTTGTTACCTGAGGCGTCAGATCTCTGGCTGATTTGACGGCCGCCTGGATTCCCTCCACCGTGCTCTTGTTGGCGGTGCCGACTGCGGCCGCTTTCTCCGCCGTGGCTCCCAGACGACCCGCATGATTCTCAAAGTTTGCGGCCCGCTCCTCAAACACCTGATCACACACACATGATCAATCACATAGAGGAACACAATCTCACTCCAGCATCAGTGTGTGTGTGTGAGTGTGAGTGTGAGTGTGAGTGTGAGTGTGAGTGTGTGTGTGTGTGTGTGTGTGTGTGTTTGAGTGTGAGTGAGTGTAGCGCACCTCCTCTCTGTTGGGCGCGTCTGGAGGAGCCGTCGCTGCCACCGCCAGCAGTTTGACAGGCGTAGTCGTGTCACTGAAGATATCAGACACTTCCTGGGTCATGGTTTCCTGCATCTTACCCTTCAGCTCCTGCCACAAACACAGAAACACATGTTTCAAGGACGTCTCTTCTCTTCTCTCTTTTATTTGATCAAAAATACAGTAAAAATGTGAAATATTATTACAATGTAAAATAGCTGTTTTCTATGTGAATATGTTGTGCTGCCCAATGTATAAAACTGTGATACATTTTATTTTTCAGGATTCGCAGATAAATAGAAAGTTCAAAAGAACAGCATTTATTTGAAATAGAAATCTTTTGTAACATTATAAATGTCTTTACTGTTACGTTGATCAATTTAATGCATCCTTGATGAATAAAAATATTAATTCATTGCTGACCTCAAACATTTTAAAGGTAATGTACTGTGTGTGTGTGTGTGTGTGTGTGTGTGTGTGTGTGTGTGTGTGTGTGTGTGTGTATGTATGTATGTATGTACGTACGTATGTACGTATATATGTACGTATACATATATATATATATCTTACATGATTCAACTCACCAGCAGGTGGAGCTCTTTACTGTATCATTGTGCATGTGTGATATTAAATATAACCCCGTGTTTGTGTGCACTTATTTGTTTCATGCATGCATTTACCACATTTATTTGTTTAAATAAATAGTGGTAGTTGTGTATTTGCATGTACATTAAAGGTACATTATTAAAGGTTTCTTAACCATAATTTAGTTTATGAAAATTTTCGACTTTTTTTTTATTAACGGAAATAACCAAAATATATATATATTTTAAATTATTTAATTAATATTCAATTTAATATGAAATAAAAAAATAATGTCATATATATTGTCATATATTGTTTATATGAAACAATAACGTAAGCACTAAAATTACTAAAAACCAAAATCAAAACAAATTACAAAATTATAATTGTAAAAATTAAATTAATTACACATAAAATAATTATTAGAAGAAAGTTATTACAAAAAAATAAAAATTACAAAAATTACAAAACTGAAATGACGGAATTCTTATTATTATTGTTAAGTGAAATAAAACTGAAATGAAAATCTAAATACACGGTTTAATATGAAATATTTAATATGAAAAAGAAACAAAAACAGAAAAAAAAATGGAAATTAGAAAATGTTACTATGGCAAATAACTGAAATAAAATAAGTTGAAGTGCTAAAATTACTAAAACTGAAATAAAAACAAATGACAGAATAACTATTATTTATAATAATAATAATAATTATTATTATTAATTAAAAACATAATATTAGAAGAAAGTTAGTACAAAGAAAATAATTAAAAGAAATTAAAAAAGCAAATGAAAACTACAAAAATAAAAGCTTATTTAAGCTTATTATTAATAAATACTTTAACAATATATAAATAACACTAAAATAGCTCTGTCATGATTGTCTATGCTCAGGTATACTTCATACTATCATTTATAAGAGAAGTCAAGTCATTAAAAACTGAATATTCTGATATGTAAATGACAGCAGTCATACGCTAAAGAGTCAGAATATTTCTGAATGTTGTTTCTGAAGGTCTGGCTGAACCGGGAGGAAGTTCATCATTGCAAGCAAACCCTAGACCACAAAACCAGTCATAAGGGTCATTTTTTTAAAATTGAGATTTATGATATAGATAATCTTTCCATTGATGTATGGTTTGTTAGGATCGGACGATATTTGGCTGAGATACAACTATTTGAAAATCTGGAATCTGAGGGAGCAAAAAAATCTAAATATTGAGAAAATAACCTTTAAAGTTGTTCAAATGAACTCCTTCGCAATGCATATTACTAATCAAAAATTAAGTTTTGATATGTACAGTAGTAAATTTACAAAATATCTTCATGGAACATGATCTTTACTTAATATCCTAATGATTTTTGGCATGAAAGAAAAATGGATAATTTTGACCCATACTATGTATTTTTGGCTATTGCTACAGATATACCCTATATATGCCACTTATGACTGCTTTTGTGTTCCAGGGTCAGATACGTCACATGACCTCTAGCACCTAACGCCGTACCTTGAGCGTGTCCTGCAGCTGCTGAGCGATGGCGCGGGCCTGAGGACCGTCTCCCTCGCCGCGGGCCGCCAGCTCGGCTAACTGCCCCATCAGGCGCTCCACCTCCTCACACTTACCCAGCAGATCCTGCCTCTGCGACGCCGGCAGAGCATTGGCCAGACGCCGGCCCTCGGCCAGCAGCCCACGGATCGCAGTCTGACCTGCACACACACACAGAGAGGCTCATGTGAAGAGGTCAGTGAGGAGAGAGAGAGAGCGAGAGAGAGAGCTGGAGGAGAGCCGCACCGACGCCGCTGTCGTCCAGCGTGGGGTTGTCGATCCACCGCTGCGCCTGCTCCATCTTGCCCTCCAGGTGAACGGCCGCTTTGGCCGGACGAGTGTTGGCCACCGCTTTGCTGGTTTTGGACTGGAGGTTCTGCAGAGCCGTGGCGATCTGCTTCGCTAGCGCTCGAGCCTCAGGAGTGTCGCCCTTACCTCTGAACACACACCAGAGAGAGATCGTTTAGAGCAGGGGTCTCAAACTCAGTTCCTGGAGGGCCACAGCTCTGCAGAGTTTAGCTCCAAATCACACCGGCTTGGAAGTTTCTAGTGATCCTGCAGCCCTTGATCAGCTGGTGTTTGATTAGAGTTGGAGCTAAACTGTGCAGAGCTGTGGCCCTCCAGGAATTCAGTTCGAGACCAATGCTTTAGATCATTTAGATCATTGAAACTACATTATTCTGGATCACATGATCCACTAAAGATCCTTTTTTTTTTAAACACATTATTTAAATATTTAATTTAAATTAGGAAATGTGTGACTGCAATAATATTATTGTACTATAAAATAAAAATACATATTTCTCATTATTATTTAAATAGTTTAATTAAAAATACTATACAAATTTAAAAAATAAATATTACTGTAGTTATAATATTTTTTACTGACATAAAAAATGAGTATTTAGTACTACTACTACTACTAATAATAATAAATGTATAAGTATTATTATTATTATTTAAATAGTTTATTTAATTAAATTATGAAATTTAAATCATGACAAAATACATTATGATAACAATGATACTATTGTACTGTTAAAAAAATATTTAAATAGTTTATTCAAAAAATACTATACAAATTAAAGAAATATTACGATAGTAATATTATTGCACTGTCAAATAAACAATAAGTATTTATTATTAATAATAATGATAATAATAATTATTATGATTTTTAATACAATTTTATTTTATTAAATTATAAAAATTAAATAAAAATACATTATTATAGTAATAATACTATTGGAATGTAAAATAGAATAGTGTTTAATAATATCAATATTAAGATGTAAATAATTCATATTTTAGAACAATTATAGAATTTAAAGAAATATTCCTAATAATATTATTCTACTGTTAAAAAAAATAATTATTTAATAATAGTTTTTCATATTTTATTTATTTAAAAAAAAAAAAAAAATTCAGAACAACTTTAAAATTACAAACCTAATATTTAGTATTAATTTATAAAACATTACACCCCACACAGCTTTTATTTGGGCAGAAAACCTAATGGAAACCTTTTTTCTTTTTTATAGACAACAGATTTATATAATGAGATATTCATTACGAAACAGCAGATTTCGACATAATGTGACAAGTTTGCATCACAGCTGATTTTAATCAGTCTGGAAAAGAAACTAAATCCAAGCTGAAACGGGACAAATCTCTGGATTAGTTTGCCAGGATTACTGCCATCAAATCTTTAAAAGATGCTTTTCTGAGTCACTTATCAACAAGTAAACTAGATGAAGTCCACAAGCTCTCTTATGTCTGTGAAATGAGTGCAGAAAGCAGCACACACATCATCTGGCTAAAATATACTCACACAATCCGCAAAACCGTTGCTTAACTACCGGTAAACAACCAAACAATGGAAAGCAGGATTCCTCGCGTGGGCAGGAACGGAAAGCCACGCTGATATTCAAAAATTAAGGAGGAGTTTATCGCTAAACGAGGAGCTCCTTCAACAACCTGGAACTGGTTTGGTCAGGGCTGCACAGTGCAGAGATCATCCTACAGTAGCATGTGTATGAGCCTGTTTACAAACCTGCCGTCCAACAAAAATATCATTGACATGCTTTTTCTCCAAATTAACTTAATAACAGTGTTTGAAATACTTCTTTTTGCGACCAGACGTGGTTTCATATAAAGAAACAGGATTCCCTGAATTATCGTCATCAATGAAATATCGTGATATATTTTTAACCCATATCGCCCGTGCCTAGCGCAGATGTTGAGAGATACGTACGCTCTCTTGAGCTCGGAGAGTTTGGCGGTGAGGCCGGCGATCTCGCCCATGCTGCGCAGGATATCTTCTCGCTCCTTGGGATCTTCGCAGAGGTCCGCGATCTTCCTGGCTTCGCCCAGAAGAGCCCTGATGTTCTCCTCTCCCTCCGGACCGCCGTGAGGATCCGCCAGCCAGTTCTGCCGTTCATAAAACACGAGCGAGCTCAAAACACTGCTCAGACCGGCCTTAAGATAAGCAGAGGCCCTTGGACTACAGCGTTACAGCAGGCCCCCTACCTTTTTTTTTTTTTTTTTAAGCTTTCCGACAATCATTTGTCAAATTTAGATTTTTTTTCCCCTTGTCAATATGCAAGTTAACATTCACAACACTGTTCTGTATAAAATGTGAATATACGTGAATATGCAAATTCAATATTTGCCACAAGGTGGTGCTTAGGAACAGCAGAATTATAACCGTTCCATAAAGCAAACACTATGTTATTACAGGCTTTATACAGAGATAATATGAAAAAAAATGCCATCAAAACTTTCCTGGCTGAAATATGAGTTTACAGGCATTATTTAAACACCATAAATCACACAAAATATTCATCATTCATCATCAGTAGATCAAAACAACACGACATGTTGGCATAAACGTGGGCTGTTTGGTGATTGCTAACTGCGTTTTTATTTTGAAACATGCCGTGCTCACGTTTAATGAATTAAATCACAGCCGTATCAAGATTACATTCAAGCCATCGGACGATTCTTATGTTTCCATCCCTGGATTTAATATTGAGACTCTGAAGCAGCACCTTTGAAGGAACACAGCTGACACACAGATTACATCCAGGCAAACTACTGAAGTTCCTTTCACACAGCAGTGTTGTGTTTCTCGTTAATCTGCACGTTAACAAAGACACTCTTGTGCTGGGCTTCTTTACCAGCGCATGCATTGTGCGTTCTGCTTACAGTATATCGGTGGAGCACGTGGAACATACCAACTGTGAGGGGGGGGGGGGGGGGGGGGACATAAACTGAACCATTCACTCCCATGTAAATAATTAATCGAAAAATAATATAATTTCCCTGCAGCCAGTGTAGGCCCCTGGGCTTCAGCCCCTGAAGGTCCAGACCGAACACAAGCAGCAGGCTCACCTGAGCGCCGTCGATCCTCTTGGCGATGGCTTGTTTGGAGCCAGTCATAGCCTCCAGTTTACGAGCTGCATTTTCCACTTTCCCCGTCAGAACGTCCAGACCCTGAGACACCTGCTGCGCTTTCTGCATGGCCACCGGACTCGCTCCCTGACCCCTGCGCAGAGAAAAACACTGCACGTGTCACAAATATGATCACGCTTTCATACATACAAACATTAAGAAAACAGACAACGGTGTGTGAACTACTGGTGGTGTGTCACTGATGTTATTCCTTCTACACCACTAGAGAACAAACGTAATTGAATCGCTTTAAACCATGCAGCATGCAAATTAAATTGTATAAAATATTACATTTTTATATTATTTTGAAAATATTTAAACATACGTACTTTTAATATTATTTTAGAAACACAACATATAAACATTTTTAATATTATATACTTAAATATTTTTATATTATTAATAATACAAAATATATACAGAAATTTTAAACATTAATTTTGCTAAAAAAAAAAACCTGTTTAAAAATGTAAATATTAAAAAGAAATGATAAACAATATAAAATAAATATTTGTAATATTATCTTTGACAATCATGATATTTAATTCTATAAATATTCTTCTTATTATTAATTATTTCTGTAAAAATTTAACTAATAATTTTAATATAATTATCATAAAAAATACTTGAACAATTGTTTAAATATTATTTATGACAAAAATACATTTAATATTATTTTGTTAAATATTTTAAATATTATTTTGCCAAAAAACTTTTTAAATGTAAATATTTTTATATCATCTTTGATAAAGTACTAATTATTTTAATTAACCTAATTATTCTTACATGATATTTTATTTCAATATTTACACATACTTTTATTATTGTTTGATAAAACCATTTTATTGTAAATATGTTTAATATTATATTTAATAAACAATACAGAAACCACTATTTTCAATATTTTTGATTAAAATATTAAAACAAATATTTTAATATTATCTTTGATTAATAAAAATACTTAATTGTAAATGTTAGTATTTTTGTAAAAAGAACAATATTGAATATAACATTTTGAATACAATTAATTTTTATTTAAAAAAATATTCAAGCATACATTTTTTTAATATTATTTTTTTAATGAAAAAGTTTAGGTTTAAACATGAGCAGCACAGCAATTTCCCAGCAGAGATGGAAAATGGGGTTTAAGAGGATTATGGGTAATATCAGACAGCTGCTTTTAATCAGACGACGGGAAAGAGAACTGATGTGATCTAGCAGTCAGGTTTTCTCGGATGTAAACGGTTGTTTGGGTGACCTATCACTGACAGTGAACGATCTACATGGATATTATAACAAACACACACACTTCAACCTTGGTTTACAGTAAAAAAAAAAAAATAATAAAATAAAATAATAAAATATCTGGCGTTCAGTACCTGGCCCGCAGCTCGGACACCTGCTCGGTAAGTTGTCCAAGCGTTTTGGCCGTTCCCATGATGTCTCGTCTCTCTTTCCCAGCGCAGAGCTCGCCAACTTTACCTGCTTCGTCCAGGATCTGACGGATGGCCTGTTCACCCGGGTCACCTGCAGCGGCACAGCATCAGCAAACCTGATTTTTAACGTCTTTTTTTCTCGTCTGATTATTTTATCAGATGTTTTTCCTGGACGTACCTGGCTGGGCGTGTGGGTCTCGGAGCCAGTTCTTGGCCTGGGCCATTTTGGAGTCGATGAGAGCCAGCGCTCTCTTCATGGCCTCTGTGTCCTGCAAACCACGTCCACAAAATAAAACACACAGTCCTGCATCAGATGAACTCAACACACACATCACATCTCACATCAGGACGTCCTGATCACTCTTCTGGACTCTGATGATGTTCTGCAGCGTCTGTGTGTGTGTGTGTGTGTGTGTGTGTGTTATTTTGTCAGTTGTCTGTGTGATTTATTAATAGATACGACCTCACTGAACTTATCAGTCTGCATTCAGACACAAATCCCATATTTTCCACTTACATGTGACATAGATTATAATAACATTACAAGAAATTCAAATAATAAATTCAATAATTAATATAAATTAGATAAGATATATATATATATATATTAAACTAATTTATTTCTCAGTCTGCATTCATAAACAAATCCAATAATTTCCACTCAAATGCAACAAATCTGTATTTGAATGACAGAGTGAACAGAAATATGATGAATCAGAAATTGGCATTTTTCATTCTGATCTGGGTTGGTGTCATATGTCATATCTGGTTTTTAATAATGTGACTTTTACAGTTTCACAGTTAATGCAATTATGTCAATTTAGCTCAACATTTGTCATAATTGTGTGATTTTCTTATCCTTAGTGCGAAGATGATGGAAGTTGACCAGTGACAAGTGCCTTATATTTTTTAGATTTTAATCTACTAGGAATACAATTAAAAAAAAAAAAAAAAAAAAAATATATATATATATATATATATATATATATATATATATATATATATATATATATATATATATATATATATATATATATATATATATATATATATATATATATATATATATATATATATATATATATATATATATATATATATATATATATATATATATATATTTATATTTTAATCAATGTAAGTAAATACATTATAATGAAATTATAATAATAAATTGCATAATCAAAATTAAAAATAAAATATTAAATTAAATTTGTAATTAAGTTACATTAAAAGCTAATTCATTTAAAAATTTAATTACATTTAATAAAATCATCTTTGACTTGCTGTAAATGCAGTAGTTGTTACTGAGGACAAATGTTTATGTGACAAATGTGACAACTTGCAAAAGCATTGACCATTAATAATAAGCAAACTGAAATTAATTGAATTTACTGAACTGAGCTGAAAGTGAACTGAACAGAGAGAGTGAGCGAGAGTGAGCGAGAGAGAGAGAGAGAGAGAGAGATTGTAGTATGTCCTTTTTTGGTTAAGAGAGTCGTCAGCTGCTGTTTCCTAAAGCTGACTCACACAATTTGTCATCACAGGAGATAAAACAGACACACGCACACACATGCACACACACACGCACACACGCACACACGCACACATGCACGCACACAGAAAAAAAAAGATAATGAGTAATTAAACACACAAATATTCTGTGTGGTTTATTGAGTGTTACTGAGGCTGATGGTGCAACATTTTTTCCGTCAAAGCATCACATCAGATCAGTTTCCTCAGAGATGATCAGTTTAACACTTGTGCAACGTCAGACTCGAACCCACAAACCTCACAGTTCCTCTCGTGATGAAACACTCTTCTTAAGCCTGGACTATGTATCATCTGTGTCTAGGTTAGTTTGTAGTCACATTTATCGATTGTAGCCTGCTTACAAACTCTTAAACCAGTCTAAGGTGGTTTCCTGGTCTCAGCAAGCTGGTCTTTTGAGAGACCACATAAACCAGCTGAGACCGGAAAACCACCTTGGGTTGGTTTAACAGGTACAAAGAGAAGACAGGAAATGATGTGGAGGAGGAGGAAGAAAGACAGGAAATGACCAAATCTGATCAGCTCAGGTTATTCACACATCATTCTGACAACATTAGAGTTAAATTATGATTATAGTTGCAGTGATGAGAGCCTGCATTCACACACACACACACACGGTCATACACAGTATTCAGAGAACAGGATCTCAGAGCAATACGAGATTAAACACACACACACACACACACACACACACACACACACATTAGTGCTGCTCACGTTACAGCAGGACAGAGACATGTTAAACATTAAACGGAGTCATCAGTGAGTCAAGCGGCCCTGACAAACCTCTGCTTCCTTCTCCAGCATTATTACATCCTCAGTTTATACTAGATTTTTGCCTAATATATTTTTAAATGAGCATCAAAAAGTTCAATCATGTACAGTACGGTTATCATTTTTACTGCATGTTTTATATTTTTAATTATTTAAATTTATATAAAAAGCATATCATTTTGTTAATAAATTATAATTATCATTTTAACACACATATATACATATTTATTTATTTATTTATTATTATTATTTTTTTATAAATAGTATATTTTTAAGTAATAGTTTTATTCAGTAAGGATGCATTAAAATGATCAAAATTGACAGTAAAAGATTTGTTTCAAATAAATTCTGTTCTTTTAACTTTCTGTTCATCTGTGAATCCTGAAAACTAAAATGCATCACAGTTTCCACAAAAAAAACTGTTTTCAATATTGATAATAATCAGAAATGTTTGTCGAGCAGCAAATCAGCATATTAGAATGATTTCTGAAGATCATGTGACACTGAAGACTGGAGTAATGATGCTGAAAATACACAGCAATTAATTACATTTAAACAGATTCACACAGAAAACAGCTGTTTTAAATGGTAATAATATTTCACAATTTTACAGTATTTTTGATCATCCTTGGTGAGCATAAACAACCACCATATCAGTTATCACCTATAACAAAACTACAATAATAAGACAAAATATTATTTCTAGATGACTTGATGCTGGAAAAGGAAACTTTTTTTATTTCTGTGATGGCGATTGTGAAACGAAAAGCAAATGTGTGAGATCATCTCGACTCAGTCACAGCTGCTACTAAATATAATATAGAAACTTATCTGTAAAGCTGCTGTGCAATGATTTGTATCGTGAAAAGCAGTATACAAATGAACTCAAATTGAATTAAATCGTCTATCAAACTGCGGCGTATTTCTCCATTAGCAGCTCCATTCTGTTAGCATCACACACGAGCGACGGGACAAACGTCCAGCCATCACTTCACTCCAAATCCCATCAGGCCGAGCGCAAACCTGCTAACACACAGCGAGAGAGAGCGCATGCGCACAGATCCTTACCTTCTACAGGGAGGAAAACAAACCCAGAGAGAGGAGAAACAGAGCACACATTTGAACAAGAACCAGTGAAAAGATCCACTGAGAGACAAAATCAGTAAATAAAAACACTGATAATGCACAAACACAAGCCTAGCTCTCGCTGAAGCCACATCTGAAAGCCTTAACCTTCAACCTCAAACACTCACTTCCCCAAAACACATGAATCAATCCCACAAAACCTCTAGATTTCATCCCCAAAATTATAAGCAAAAATGAGAAGTATTATTATTAGGAAAATGAAGCCTATTTTAGAACTGTTCAGATTTTTAGAATTGACATTATATTTTTTAGATTTATATAAAATATAATTATTATATTGACATTTGCAATGTATTTCCCCTGCATATTGTGTAACATAAATAAATTACACTTTATTTTCATTTAAATAAATTCACTTTACTGTAAACGATTATATAAATTGATATATATATATATATATATATATATATATATATATATATATATATATATATATATAATATAAATTGATATATATATATATATATATATATATATATATATATATATATATATATATATATATATATATATATATATATATATATATATATATATAACAATTATAAAAAAAAAAAAAAACTAAAAGTATTTCTTTTTTTCCCCACATAACAAAACATAACATAATAAATTTTGGGGAAAAATTGCTTAATTGTCATCATTAATTGTTACTTGCATAAAATCTTATTTTTTTATTTATATATAATATATTTATTATGCTCACCTTTACATTATTTTTCCATTGCATTTTGTGTAATGCAAATAAATCACGTTTTATTTTAATTTACGGTAATAAAAATGCTCTTTAATTTAATTTAATTTAATAATATTTTTTGACCACATAACAGTAATGAAAATCTGCTTAATTGTAATGGTGATTATTGTCACAATGCATAAAATCTTGATAGCCTGAAAACAGTCTTTCATTTCTTTAAGACATATTCTTTCTTTGGATTTTTTTGGGGTGGAATGTTTTCATGAGACTGATTCATACTGATTCCAGAAGCTTTGAAAACTGTGATATGCTGATATTTCCATGCATGAAGTAATGCATCAGCCAGATTCAGTGTCTGCAGCTCCAGAGAAACAAGGATCCTACGACACATTCATCCCCAAAACTGTTAAACCGCATCATTTTTACTCTTACAAGTGAGCAAAAAGCAACAAACATTTGAGGCAGCAAACTTCATTTCCAATCTATCTTTAGTCCAAAAAGTGATCTGGAAGAACTTGTTATAGTCTGCACATGCCTATTCCAGCCAAAGTCTCAGGATTTACTTCAATCTAGAATTCAAAGTCCAGCCAGAAAACCTGAAACCAGCTCAACACACACACACACACACACACACCTGTATTTGCAAACACCAAACAGGGTAGTTCATATTCATACACACTTCACCCTTCAAATCTAGATTTAGAAATACTTTTGCAATATATTTTTCATGTTCAAACCAACATTAGAATGCATATGCGTGCACGATATATAATATGTGAAATAAATATTATAACGCCACAGATCCGTGCGTGCGCGTGAGCGGACAGTGAACTGCGTTTTGTGCGTTTGTGAGCCGGGTTTATCCTGCATGCACATGAAGACACCGTGACCTTTGCCCTCTCACACACCTTATTGGCCCAGGCGTCCTCGTCCCAGGACGTGAGCTGCAGCACGCGGATGATTTCATTGATTTCTGTGCTCATCTTCTCCACCGTGAAGTTCCTGTTCTTCAGGGCCTCCTCCACACCTTTACCCTGAGACGTCTTGGTCGTTACGAAGATCTTGATGCCTGCGTGAGACACCAACAGATACGTTCTGCTCACCAAGGCTGCATTTATTTGATCAAAAATACAGTAGAAATATTATTACTATTTGAAATGGCTGTTTAAAATGTGATTTATTCCAGTGATCAAAGCTGAATTTTCAGTATCATTCAGAGTCACGTGATCTTCAGAAATCATTCTAATATGCTGATTTGCTGCTCAACAAACATTTATGATTATTATCAGTGTTGAAAACAGTTGTGCTGCACAATATTTAATGGAAACTGTTATACATTTTATTTTTCAGGATTCACAGATGAATAGAAAGTTCAAAAGAACAGCATTTATTTTAAAATGGAAGACTTCTGTAACATTATAAATGTCAGTTTAGAGCAATTTAATGCATCCTTGATGAATAAAAGTATTAATTTCTCTGGATGTAAGAGGTCAGAGGTCAGACCTGAGATGAGAACGGGCAGCAGCTCCTTGACGGTGTTCATGGAGTTGACCAGCATGACTCTGTGCTCCTGATGAGTTAATTCCTGCTGCCGCTCGTCAATCATCTTGGCCATCTTCGTCATGCCTGTGAACGCAAATACAGTCAGATGTGTGATGCTTCTATCTGGTAAACCGGTTTAGTCTAAAAGTGGCATACTAACTGATAGCACCGCTCAAGATCACTTTACAATGCCAAAAAATAAATGTGAACACAAAATAAATCAGCAACAGAATAAGAGACGAGCAAATCTAGTGAAACATAAGCAGCATAATTACAAACAATTATAGAAGCAACACTCACAACCGTGACGAAGCATTAAAGCTCAAGATCATTTTTTTCAATAGAAAGTTCAAAAGAACAGCATTTATTTGAAACATAAATATTTTGTACCGTTATAACTGTCTTTATTGTCACTTTTCATCAATTTAATACATCCTTGATTAATAAAAGTATTAATTTCTTAATACTTAGAAAAAAAAAACTTAGTGAACACTTTAATGGTAGTGTATTTATATTTATATTCCTAGAAATATTTTTATATTTTATTGTAAATATTTTAAATATTATTTACAATTTTTAATATTAATTTTTTTTCTTTGCTAAAAGGAAAAATATAACAATCTGGAAAGTATTCATCTATAATGCACTTCACAAAGCCAAAAAGAAAAACCCAAACACAAATCAGAATTTAAACAATTATAGTGTTGCCAAACAATTAATCTCGATTAAATCGCATACAAAATAAGTTTACATAATAAGTTTTAGTTTACATAAATGTGTGTGTGTGTGTACTCTGTGTGTGTGTACACACATATATACACATATATACACACATATACATATATACACACACACACTCACATACTGAATATATTTAGGAAATATTTACATGCATATACATTTATATATTTATATTCTTATGTTTTATATTGTATATAAATATATTTAATATATAAACGTAAAATTTTTCTTAAATATATACATGCATGTGTTTGTATTTACATATACATAATAAATATGCACAACACAAACACATATATTATGTAAACAAAAACATTTATTTTGGATGCGCTTAATTGTGATTAATCGGTTGACAGCACTACAATTAAAAAAATAAAGCACATTTTAACAGTAGCATATTTATATTTCCTAGAAATATTTTAATAATATATTGTAAATATTGTTACTATTATTTAAATTTTTACATTTTTTTCTCTTTACTAAAAGAGAAAATGTAACAGTCTGGAAAGTACACAGCTATAATGCACTTCACAGAGCCCAAAAAAACCCAAACACAAATCAGAAACAGATTACAAACAAACAGGAAGTAACATAATTATAGATAAATAATATAAAAATATTTTTTAAAAAAACAATACATGCATTAGGTGATAACTTAACTCATCCAAATTCATCCGTTTTTGTCCTAATCAGGCACATAATCAAGACTATTTGTATTAAGTCAGAGTGTGAAGCCCCGCCCTCAGTGAAATCTTATTGGTCCAAATCCTGCTCCACATAACTGCATATAAAACACGACTCAAGTTGTTTTAAATGTAATTTTAACATTAAGATACCTGGTCCCAGATTCTTGGTGTAGGTGATCAGGTCCTCCATGGACTCCACCACCTCAGCCACGGTCAGATACTCCAGAATCCCTTTACACACACGGATGATCTTACGAACCTGGGATCAGGGAGAAGAGCAAACATTCAGTCAGCGTCGATGCACAAGCTCAGAACCTCAGGAATAAAGCCATTAAAGGGTTTTAAATGCAACAGGCCTCGGCCTCATCGAATGTCAGAAGCAGGTCAGAGGTTCCGGACAGGATCCCGCGGGACCCATCGATCAGATAATCTCTGGCTTGGACAGAATACGGGTCGGCCTTCAGCATCTGAGCCGCCTGAACCAGTTTAGTGCACGCGGTCTCAACCCTACAGAGAACGAGACGAAGACAGCGAGAGAGAGAGAGAGGGTTAGTTACTGTCTTTCTTACGGTTACACATTCATCTGATTGTATGCTGAAGCTATAAACACTCAGAATCTCTTCTGCTCACCGAGGCTGCATTTATTTGATCAAAAATACAGTGAAAATTGTGAAATATTATTACAATTTCAAATAGCTGTTAACTATGCGTATATGTGTTAAAATGTAATTTATTTCTGTGATGCGCAGCTGTATTTTCAGCATCATTACTGCAGACTTCAGTATCACATGATCTTCAGAAATCATAATAATATACTGATTTGCTGCTCAACAAACATTTCTGATTATCATCAATGTTGAAAACAGTTGTGCTGCACAATATTTTTGTGGAAACTGTGATGCATTTTATTTTTCAGGATTCACAGATGAACAGAAAGTTCAAAAGAACAGCGTTTTTTTAAATAGAAATCTTTTGTAACATTATAAATGTCTTCACTGTCACTTGTGATCAATTTAATGCAACCTTGATGAATAAAATTATTAATTTATTTTACAAATATTACTTAACTTGTTAACGGTAGTATTTTAATATTTTATTGTCAATATTTTAAAATGTAATTTTTTTATTTATAAAAAAAACTTTACTAAAATAAATAGGGTAAGTATACGCCTATAACGCATAAATTCAGAAACATATTTGCAGGAAAACAATGGCAGACAATGCAAATCATTACCGACTGGTTTGCAATTTTCAAACTTCACAAAACCTCATTTATGCCAACCAGCTAGATAACATCATCTTGGTGTCAGATAAGTAGAAATTGCAACAACACAATGTAGAACATCACAGAAAACCTAATGTTTACATTTGCAAGCATAAAAATGGATGCAAAAGATCAACCAATGTTGAAATTTCAGTGCGCACAGATCATATGCGTTAAATGTTCTGATTCTGTGTAGTATGTATTTTTTTCAGTTTTGGTTTTAGTCAGTCACTCCCACATGCAGGCTTTTTCACAGTCAGCAGCTCTAAATCACACAGGAGTGACGTATTAGGCCCCAATTCCCACAACACACACACACACACACACACACACACACACACACACAATCATGTCCTATTCATCTGTGTCCGACTGTCATCGGGGGGTTTTGTTGTAGCTGCAGAATGGAGACTGGTGTCATATTTCTCTGTGGCAGGACAGACCACAGCTGTGTGTGTGTGTGTATATGAGACAGGAGAGCAAGGTCACGACAGTGTGTGTGTGTGTATGTGTGTGTGTGTGTGTGTGTGTGTGTGTGTGTGTGTGTGTAAGGCTACAGTAATGCATATGAATTTTAACCCGCATTACTGCACCAGGCCACACACGAACACAAACTATATTTAGAGGGAGACAGAGGCTGTCCATTATGTGTGTGTCAGTGTTTCCAGTAATCCATACGTTCCTCCTGAGTCAGGGATCTGAGCACAGCAGAATAAATTCACGTATGACTCAAAGCAGCTGCGCAGGAGCATCTAAAGCTAAAGGCTTTCAGACTCGTCTAACATGTCGTTATTGTAAATAAATCATGTTTGAGCACAACACAACCACAAGAATGACACGAAGTCTGAGCAAACAGCTCAAAACAGCATGTCTGTGGGCTCGGAGGTCAGCAGCATCAAACTCGATCAGATAAACCTCTGTGAACCAGAGATGGTTTAAGGTTCAGAAGATTTTCAGCTATTTCCTGTTTTATTTTATTTAGTTATTCCCTAAACAGCAGCGTGATACACAGATGTTTGTGTAAATGGCTGGAGATTTCCCAGCTGCTGGACTGTGTTCCTGAGGGACCTTCACACGGACAGTCATCCGCAGTGATAAATCAAGCGAAAGCCATTCGTTTTCAATGAGAGTTGGGGATTTGAATGGATTTTACTGCGAGAAGTAGCGATTCATTTCTTTTATTTGAATCATTGATTCACTTATGGTATAGAATCTCTGAATGATTTGCTCATGAATCGAACAGATTCAGTTCATCTCGCTGGATTTGTTCACAGCACTTGACGCACTGGAGATGAAGATTATCAGTATTACTGATCATTTCAGAAGACTTGAAATACTGTTATGATATTTTATGGTGTTTTCATCCTTTTTGAAGCATGCTAGCTCCAGTCTCACAAATCAAAAATCACAAATAATTTGTTGAATAAGGCAAAAGAAATGACTTTGATTCATGAAGACTCAATGTCATGAAAATGATTTGGTTCCAGTATTTTTAAAGTGTGCATACAACCAAAAAGACAAACCAGGAAGAACAGAAGACTTCGACTATTGTTTTTGAATCTTAAAAGTGCCAGTCTCCATTTTAAGAGTGCAAAAGACCAACTAATGCATTATTTAAAATGTCTTTGTGTCATATGGGTTTAGAACAACATGGCATTTTTAGGTGAACTGTCCCTTTAAGTTGAGCACCATTTTTATGCAAATGAGCAGTGATGTAATGCAGACATTTGATACATTGTTACATGTCGATGATGTTGCCTCAAGTCTCATTTAAAATGAACAACTCCGGTTTGTATGTAGATGCAAATCAACTTCAGTGTGAACAACACTAATAATTCTGAATGATCTATATAACTATATTTCATAATTCAAGAGTAAAGCAGAGATTTCGTATGATTTCTGAGGCAGTAACGCATGTAGAAGAGCTCTAGTGCTGCTCTCAGGAGGTGTAGCTGTGTTTGCTCACGAACGCAGCTGCTCCAGCATGTCCACACCTGATTTATTAGTCAACACACCTGCATTAGAGCACTTCCTCTCTCAACGCTCACACACACACACACACACAACAGAGTTAACTAAAATAATGTGCATTTAAGTGTACATTTATGCATTCATCCAAAAGTGATTTACACTGCATTCATGATATGCATTTTCATGCATTTCATGTGAATCAAAGCCGTGGCATTTAAAAATACAGAAACAGATGAAGGAGGAAGAGTTTAGAGTTGTGAGGTTGCTGTTACACACAGATTTTCATTTAAAGCAAAAGGCTGATGCAGACAAAAACACAGAGTGCAGTGCTATTATTCTCACAGGACCACACACTTAACATGCCTTCCATGACCTTTACCGTCAACAGAAGGGAGGGGTGTGTGTGTGTGTGTGTGTGGGGGGGGGGTCTTACTTTATAAAGGCAGGCGGCATGTCTCTCCTCATGATGGCATCCTCGGTGGTCTGAACCGTCTCTTTGCCCACCTGCATTGAACACACACACAAAACACAAAGTAAATACATGCATAAAGCATACTATACACACACACAGCATCATCACACACTCTCAAACATGAGGCTCATCTGAACGGAAATGCACAACAGCATGGCAAATTTAATTTCCAGAATATATGACTTTATTTCTTCGGTGCAACACAAAAGGAATTCATTGCATAATTTCCAGAAGATTTTTCATAATAAATAAACAAGTTAATAAATAAATAAATCAGCTGAACATGGTAAGTTTGATTCATTTCAATAAAACGGTTAAAAAAAATTATTTAAGCAAATCAGTTCAGCTCGGATTCAATGATTGGTTTCGTTCATCACTCAGTGTCAGAGCGGTTCATGAAAGCAGCCGCATTGCTTTTCCATACATTAAAATATTTTAATGCACAAGAACTTAAGTTTAATGACTTATTTCTTCTGTGAGACACAAAACAAGATAATAATTTTGATACTTTGATCATTTCCAAAATGTTTTTTTCATAATAAATAAGCATGAAAATAAAGCAAATAAATAAATAAATAAATTAAACTTAGTAAGCAAGACTTCTTTCAATAAAATAGTTCAATATTTCTTTAAGCGAATCTATTCAGCTCAGATTCAACGATTCGTCTCCATCACGAAAGTAGCTGCATATCAAACAGTTAGAACTTACAACACTTTTACATTTATTTGTTCTTTATATTGTCCACAAAGCACACATTTGCAATGATATTTTAATATAATGAACATTTATTGCTACTAAACGGTTGTGAATCTGTATCTTTAACTACATGTCATCATATAAACAACTTAATAATTACACTGATTCAAGTCTCTCAAGCAAAGTACAAAATAACAGCTCTCGAGTCATTGGCTGTGTGTTTGGCGTGACCATAATGACCGCTTGGCTTTCATCAGGTCAGCAGGTCCTTTCATTCAGAGTCACTTCAACATTTCCACGTCTGCGAGTCAGTATTTAAGTCCAGATAATCACACGAGCAGGTCTGCTGTCATCCACATGACTTCATGTTTGGTTGGTCTCCAGCTTCTGTGGGTTGACAATATGGTCTCGCTTAGGAAACTCAAGGCCACGTTTCTCCCAAAATTAGCTCACTGATGTGATTTTAACATGATGCAACTAAACCAAGTCATTTTCAGCATTTACCTGCAGTACTCAAGTCTACTAGTTTATTTCTGTAATGTGATGTGAAATGAGTCCTGTTTCACATCTCTGTGTTATTCTGGTCTCTAGATAAGGCTCAGGTCCCTTTTTCAGTGTCAGTCAACTACACGATTTGAGCAACTGTTTCTGTTTGTAGCACAAATGAAGTTTGATACTAAACGAGTTGGAGCTTTATTCAAATTGTTAATATAAGCAAGAGTAATAGTAATCCCACTAATAAGCATAAATCTGTTCAATCGTAGGCTTCATGTTCAGACGAATCGGATGACGTCAGATCAGAGAAAATTCTTCTGTTTTTCCACTCGCTCTCTGTCTGCGTTTCCTCACGAAAGAGAGCAGTGTGTTCTTCTATACGAGATGCTCAACTAAAATAGAAACGGCGACGGGTGCCTGGCAGTTCACACCACTCACATACCAGCCGTTTGTGTTTAAAACACACACACACACACACACACACACGCTGCTGTCAGGTTACAGCATTCCTATCAGACAGGTAAGAGCAGGTTTAGTCAAATCCTACGCTGCTTTAAAGGGATAGTCCACCCAAAAATTAAAGTGTTAACTTTCAATCTTTCACTATTTTCTGTGAAACACAAAAAGAGATTTGTTGCATAAATTCCAGAATGTTTTTCCTAATACAGACTGAGGTCATAAAGTACAAATATTCATTAATTCAAATAAATTAAAATAATTCATGTAAATAATTAAAATAAACTAATAAAAATAAATCCCAAATAATTAAAAAATAATTCAAATTTCTAAAAAAAAAAAAATAATTAAAATAAATGTAAAAAAATATTTCAAATAAACAAAAAAGTTGTAATAACTGAACTTGTACATAATTAAAATAAACAAGAAATATTTAAAATTGATATTATTTGAAATAAATTTAAAATAATTCCAAATAACTAAAATTCATTCAAATTTATTTAAATAAGTCACTTAAAATAATTCAACTTAAAAAATATATATATATATATTTTAATAACTAAATTCATTAATTAATAAAAAATAAAATAATTTGAATTAATTCAAATAAATACAAATGCAGAAATTTAAATGAATTCTACATGACTTCCACTATATTCCAAGTCTTATAAAGTCCACTAAACTAAATTTAAAGTAGTTCTTTCCAAAAAATATTCCCCTTTAATGATGCTCATAAATCTTGTTTGCACTAATGTTCAATTCCAAAAAGATTTCATGTCCATTATTTCAAGCATGGTTTGAAACTGTTTATTCTTTTCATTGATGTCAAATCCAACACAACATATTTGAATTGAGATAAAGTGAATCATTTTCAGTGAATAGCACTTAAATTTAGCCGTTCTTCAAACATAGCAATCGCATGACTTCAGGAGACTCAAAATATAGTGTATGAGTCATGTGAACTACTTTCATGCTGCTGTTTTCATCATTTTTGAAACTCAACAGCCTCATTACGACAATAAAACCATCCGCTTTTGTTTTCCACTGAAGAGAGGGTTTGGATCTTCATGAGGGGGAGTAAATGAAGTCCTCACACATCTCGTAGTACTGAAGAACAGTTGTGCCGCCGTAGGTTTTGAGAAGCATTCACGCTGAAACCTCACTTAATGATGAAGTCACTTCCCGTAACTCTCATTATAACGCTGTCAGCTCCGCACACACTCACAGCAGCTGATAAAAGGCTTCATGCAGAGTTGTGAACACTGACGGTCCAGCGGCGGAAATGCGAGGACAGTCTGCTCGCGTCCGGCTAACAGATGGCTCTTTGTACGCGCTTCTCAATGCTCTACACACACACACTGAAGAAGAGCCCTCAGAGCTGAAGAGCTCACACACACACACACACACACACACACAGCTCCTGTGCTCGACTCTATTGAATAAGACAATCATCACGCAACCATCTTATTTTAAAATTGAGTTATTATAGCAACGAATACCATAAAAATACTTGCATTTGGAGTAAAAAGAGACTAGAGAAAACTCTATCATGGTGGAAATTGCAGAAACGCCACTTTGATTAGATTAGTGTTTCTCTTTCTTGCTCAGCAATGGATGCTCTGCAGTGAATGGGTGCCGTCAGAATGAGAGTCCAAACAGCAAATCCATCATTTAGATGTTTTAACATCAAACCGTCACTTCTGGCTAAAATATGAGTCCATATTTTACTGCAGAGCATCCATTGCTGAGACATTCCTCCAAATGTGATGAAGAACCAAACTCATCTACATCTCAGATGGCCTGAGGGCGAGTAGATTTTCAGCTAATTTTCATTTTTGGCTGAAATATTCCTGAAAAAGTTTTTATTGCAACATACACTGAACAAAATTATAAAAACGCAACACTTTTGTTTTTGCCCCCATTTTTCATGAGCTGAACTCAAAGATCCAAGACTTTTTCTATGTTCACAAAAGGCCTATTTCTCTCAAATATTGTTCACAAATCTGTCTAAATCTGTGTTAGTGAGCACTTCTCCTTTACCGAGATACTCCATCCACCTCACAGGTGTGCCTTAGGCTGGCCACAATAAAAGGCCGCTCTAAAATGCGCAGTTTTATCACACAGCACAATGCCACAGATGTCGCAAGTTTTGAGGGAGCGTGCAGTTGGCATGCTGACTGCAGGAATGTCCATCAGAGCTGTTGCCCGTGACTTGAACGTTAATTTCTCTACCATAAGCCGTCTCCAAAAGTGTTTCAGAGAAGTACATCCAACCGGCCTCACAACCGCAGACCACGTGTAACCAGCCCAGGACCTCCACATCCAGCATCTTCACCTCCAAGATCGTCTGAGAACAGCCGCCCGGACAGCTGCTGCAACAATCGGTTTACATAACCAAAGAATTTCTGCACAAACTGTCAGAAACCGTCTCAGGGAAGCTCATCTGCATGCTCGTCGTCCTCATCGGGGTCTTGACCTGACTGCAGTTCGTCGTCGTAACCGACTTGAGTGGGCAAACGCTCACATTCGATGGCGTCTGGCACTTTGGAGAGGTGTTCTCTTCACGGATGAATCCTGGTTTTCACTGTACAGGGCAGATGACAGACAGCGTGTATGGCGTCGTGTGGGTGAGCGGTTCGCTGATGTCAACGTAGTAGATCGAGTGGCCCATGGTGGCGGTGGGGTTATGGTATGGGCAGAAGTATGTTATGGACAATGAACACAGGTGCATTTTATCGATGGCATTTTGAATGCACAGAGATAGCGTGACGAGATCCTGATGCCCATTGTTGTGCCATTCATCCACGACCATCACCTCATGTTGCAGCATGATAATGCACGGCCCCATGTTGCAAGGATCTGTACACAATTCCTGGAAGCTGAAAACATCCCAGTTCTTGCACGGCCAGCATACTCACCGGACATGTCACCCATTGAGCATGTTTGGGATGCTCTGGATCGGCGTATACGACAGCGTGTTCCAGTTCCTGCCAATATC
This sequence comes from Acrossocheilus fasciatus, assembly GCA_036784905.1. Classification (NCBI taxonomy): domain Eukaryota; kingdom Metazoa; phylum Chordata; class Actinopteri; order Cypriniformes; family Cyprinidae; genus Acrossocheilus; species Acrossocheilus fasciatus. Next base: position 29,528,187 of record CM071949.1, on the reverse strand, counting down.
CAGCAACTTCGCACAGCCATTGAAGAGGAGTGGACCAACATCCCACAGGCCACAATCAACAACCTGATCGACTCTATGTGAAGGAGATGTGAGGCAAATGGTGGTCACACCAGATACTGACTGGTTTTCGGACCCCCCCAATACAGTAAAACTGCACAATTTAGAGCGGCCTGTTATTGTGGCCAGCCTAAGGCACACCTGTGAGATGGATGGAGTATCTCGGCAAAGGAGAAGTGCTCACTAACACAGATTTAGACAGATTTGTGAACAATATTTTAGAGAGATAGGCCTTTTGTGTACATAGAAAAAGTCTTCAATCTTTGAGTTCAGCTCATGAAAAATGGGGGCAAAAACAAAAGTGTTGCGTTTATAATTTTGCTCAGTGTATATAAACATACATGCATGCAAGTATGTGATGCAATGCTTTACTGTTCTTTTGCAACAATTTCCACTTTCAGGATAACAACATCAACTTCTCCAGGATTATAAACACTTTTTGTGACGTGTCTTCTACAGAATCATATATATATCGTCTGTTTTATAGTTATACATGTCTGTTGCACTCTATGGCATCGTAAAGCAAGTGCATCATATCATGACGTAGTTGTCGATAACCAGCACTAAAAGAAATCAAGGCACTTCACACAAACAAAAAGTCAATCTTTAACTGGACCGAGTTATCCTGTCACCAATCCAACCATTTCAATCTCGACAGGTTTGTAAAGCCTTTTAATTAACCTCATAAACCACAGCCATCCTCACTAACCATAACATAATTCAGTCCTTTCCGCACACAAAAGCAATAAAAATATCTGGCACCCAAACAACGCAGCAACACTCTGTGATTGATATGAAAACTGGGTTCTGCACGAATGAAGCTCTGCTCTCGTTTCCAAACCTGACGTTCCTCCTAAAGGGTTATTTAGGACACATTATCTCAGCGTGTAATTAAACTGCTACAGGCTGATGATAAACGTTCCCTTCTGTGAGCGCTGGGTGAATGGAGAGAGACTGCATCTCTGTCCGGTCCGAGACACATAAACAACAACAGACGCTGGACTGAATCCTGAGGAACAGTTCAGCGAGTATAAGCCCTCTCTTCTCTCTCAGCTCTGGAACATCTGCTGGAACATTATAATCCTGAGATGAAGCCAGAGCTTCCGGACGCGCTGAGTTTCCTCGTCCAGAGCAGCTCCATCCCCCTCCGTCCATTACAGAGACTTCCTCAGATCACTTCAAACACAATCTGCAGAGAGCAAAGGCTCCAGGATGACTATTGGAAGTCCTATAACAACAACGGCAAATAAATGATCCAAAAAAGGATTCCTCAAATCTGAACACACAGTAACGGCTAAGTTTTGGACATCTTGAAACTAGATTATCTAGAAACTAAGGCCCTCTGAAATCTCTTTTATTTATTATTTTCCCATTTTTTCCCCCCATTTCGATTCTGTTTTAACAGTTAAATTAAATATTATTAATCAAAAGACATGTCTAATGAATTTAAATTTTATTTATTAAATATTTTTTCTCTAAATGCATTTCTTTCTCCTTTTTTTCCCCACCATTTAAATTTTTCTGGATTCTGTTTTAACAGTTAAATTACATTTTATTAATCAAAAAGCATGGCTAATTTATTAAAACTTATACAACCTAAAAACAACTGATTAAACATTTAACAAAAATGACATTTTAGAGCCTGTGAAATCCACTTTATTTTTTCACAAATTCTGTTAAATACTTTTTTTTTTTTTCATTTGAATTTTTCTGGATTCTGTTTTAACAGTTAAATTAAACATTATTAATCAAAAGACATGTCTAATGAATTTAAATTATTTATTAAATATTTTTTCTCAGTTTTTTTCCCCCATTTAAATTTTTCTAGATTCTGTTTAAACAGTTAAATTAGATTTTATTAATCAAAAAGCATGTCTAATTTATTAAAACTTATACAAACGAATGAATCTAAACACATACAATTTATTAAAAGTAATCAAATTTACTTTTAGGGCCCTGTGAAATACATTTCATTTTTTAAATCAAATTTTATTTACTTTTTTCCCGAAATTCAGTTTGTTTGAGGTTTATTTATTATTACTCTGTTAATTGTTTGAATTCTGTCTGAAAATAAATTTTACTAATCAAAACACCTGTTGAATTAACTAAAGTCATGAAACGTATACGATTTAACAGCAACTGATTAAAAGTTCAATAAAAATTACATTTTGAGGAGCTATGAAATCAATGTAATTTCTTTCCCAGAATATGCGTTTTCTGCTTTCATTTTTCTGGATTCTCTTTTAATGATTTAATCACATTTTAATAATCAAAAAACTGATTTGTGGTATCGTTCATGTCTGTAGATGAATGCAGCTTCTGTTTAAGGTAATGAGATGCGTTGTGTAATGAGTCGTGTGGTTGAGCTGATGCTGGGAAAGATCACATTTCAGTCTAAAGCAACTTCCTGCAGAAGCTTTCTAGAAAGAGAATCAAGATCTCCACTGAGAATAAACCACCGATCTTCCATCTGGAGGTCCATGTTTTTAAGGCTGGAACAAGTGCAAATGGAGAGGTAAATAAACACCACTCCTTTCTCCTTGGTGCCTGTGTAATAATGCAGATAAAATTCTTTCTTCTAAAAGAAATCTCCTAAAATAAGAACTGAAGGAGTTCACGGCCTTCAGCAGCAGTAGTGTAGTGTGGCCTAATACAGCCGCATTTCTCTCACTTCTGATAACAAACGCTTCTCTTGTAGCGCAGGGAGGAGGTTTTCGCCCGTGTGGTCTTGAGAAATGTTCAGCCAGCGTTTGACCCTTCAGCCTCTAACAACTCAAGACAGAGATCCTAAAGAAGACACGGAGCCACATTCCCAGCACTGACCACAAAATATGAGCCGTTACGCAAAACATGCAAAACAACAATGTGAGAACATCATTTTTAGACCAGCGCCATCCTGAACTCACTGACTTCAAGATAAAAACATTTAAGAATCTAGAGATGCCAACGCAAGAGAAATTCATTCATAATTAAATTAATATTTAAAATAGAATTGCAAAATATATATTTTAACATTTAAAAATTGTAGAATTACTTTTTAAACTATTTGATATTAAATCATTTTATATAATACTCTATTTATATTTTATTAAAATGTACAGATTTTATTATTCTACTCAGACAGGTAAAAAAGAAATTATATTTTAAATAAATATAAATATTAATTTGTTTGATCACATAATTACTATTTAAATTTATTTTGATTTTTTAAACTATTTTAAAAATGTTTTTAAACAATTACATTTTATTATATGTATACAGTTATTTTATTTTATTATTGTATTATTATATGGTTAAAAAGAGTGAATGTTATGTTTGTAAATATAATTGCAGATTTTAATTGCACATCAATTAATATTTCAATGTTTAAAATGATAAATATTATATATCATTTAAAATAATATAATTAATATTTTAAATTAATGTTTTTAAACAACTAGTTTTTTTATATGTATACATTTTTATTTTCTTATTGTTGACTGTTAAAAATGAATACTGATGTTTATTTTTTTAAAATTAAATTTAATTAGCAGCCTCATGCAATTCTTTATGTCTGATGATGTTCTCATTTCACAGAAAAAGCAGGATAAAATGACATGATTCAGCGAGTCTGACGCTCTGTCTGCGTTCGGTCCTGGAGAGACACTATGAATAATTCACTAGAGTTCATTCAGGATCAAAACATAATTTCTATTAAGCCCTCTGAGCTCTGACATCCCATCTCAACTAAAGCAGGAAACCCTTTCCGACCGTCTGAAACACGCCCCCGAAACTACACTAACACCACCAACAAACCAAATTACACATAAATAAATAGAGGAAGAAAAATAAAGCAAAGAGGAAGGAAGATGAAAACTATACGAGAGAGAGAAAAAACCGTTGAAACACGAGTGTGGGAGGAATAAAGCTTCAATATCGTACTAAACTGAGCCTCGTGCTGTAAAGAGCTCAGAAAATCTCAGATGAACCTGAGACGAAGACAAGTGACATTAGAAACCGCAACGGCGTGAGATATTTGAGAAAACAACATCTTCTAAAGCTGCACAGACAGGAAGTGTTTGACAGGGTGGGGTCACATTTACACAAGCCTCGCCGTCAGATTGAGACACCTTTAGATGCCTAAACGAATCATGACCTAATCACACTCAACTCTCAGTTTCTCAGATTTAGTAGATATTAAGTTACTGTGACACAGACTCGAGTCAGATTCAAAGGAACAAAAACCACTGTCCATGTTATTTCAAGAGTCTAAAGTTAACCCTGGACAACTGCTAGAATAACTCAAGAGCAGCAGTGTTGATGAATTTACAGGCTTCTGAAGGTTTTGTTTCTGTTTTAGGTTACCGCACACACACACACACACACACACACACACACACACACACACACACACACACACACACACACACACACACACACACACCAGCAGACAGCTGATAGACACACTTCAGCAGAATCTCTCCAGGACAGACCATTTCCCTTCCTCTGTTTAAACACACAGCGCTGGAGAGACTGACAGCAGATCAGATCTGTCATAAAGAGAAAACCAGGGTCAGAAATGAACTACAGCTTGAGGTCACCACAACTGAAAACAACTAAAATTATAGATGTATCATTTATTAGAATTTAACTATATTATTTTAAATAAATACAAAAATGTTTATCACAATTTCTTTTTAAATAAATTATTTTGATTTTTAAATTATTATTTTAAAATAATGTTTTTAAACAATTACATTTTATGCATACATTTTTATTTTATTATTGTACATATGGTTAAAAATAATTAATGCAATATTTTTAAATATAATTGGATGTTAATTAATTAAAATGTTAATATTTAAAATTATTAATATCATACATTTACTTTTTAAAATATTTTCATTTTAAAATAATTTTAAATATATATTTCGAATTAATGTTATTATTTTTATGTATATAATTATTTATATACTGATTTTTATTTGATATATATATATATATATATATATATATATATATATATATATATATATATACACATACACACACATATATATATACACATACACATATATATACACACATACATATATGTATATAAAATATATCAAATAAAAATCAGTATATAAATAATTATATACATAAAAATAAAAATAACATTAATTTGAAATATTATATATATGTAAACAAAAACGTAAAATATAATCAATAATTATTTACATGTATAAAAATAAAAACAGACGTCAGTGGCTCTGTATACAGTATAGAACTGTAGCTATAATTAACAAAATTATTTCATTTTATTCTATTCTAGTAGAGTGTTTATTGTGTTGTGATATCTTCAGCATTATTACATTTGCATATGTAAATTGTACGTACATTTGCAGGACATACTTAATTTATTAATTTTAATTTGTTATAAATGGAGTCTTTTATGATTTGAAAAACATATGCTATTGTAAAAATGTCCCTGAAATCAATTCCTGGGGGAAACATTGCCCTTTATAGTTTTCTGACTCTGGCTGTGACTACAGAGGTTAAAGAATCATGTGGTTTGATGAGGATATCTCTATGAACCGTAGACTCATGTGGTTATCTGAGGTTAGTCAGATGCTGGTGAGAAGAATCAGTCGAAGTGAACGCGCTGCATGCAAAACTAAACACCTTACATGAAAGAATGTGGGTCCAAACCACACAACACACACACACACACACACACACACACACACACACACACACACACACACACACACACACACACAAAAACACTCTTAAAACAGGGGTTTTCACAACAACGCCATATAAGAGAACCTTTCAGTGAACAGCTCTTAAAAGAAACATTTTTCTTCATGCATCAAACATTTTAATGAAGATTTTCCACCATGAAGAGCCTCTTGTAGAACATAAAGGTTCCACTGATGTTAAAACTTCTTTAGATGCCAACAAAAACCTCTATTTTTAAGAATGAATCACTGATTCGTGAATTTTCATTGTGTAACCTTGAGCAAGACAGCTCATCTCATGTTCCTGAAGGGGAGTGAACATGCAATGTTAGCATAATAAATCATCAGCTGAACGACTAGTCTCGCATTTTTGTTCAGACATCAGAAGAAGCATTGAATGGCATGTCGTGGCACAGCGGTGTTTCAGTGGGCAGGGCGAAATCCAAGAGGAAAAGGCGGAACTCGGTTTGGATCAAAGCCAGAGAACTTCAGGAAACTTTCGCGGATACATTAACATCAAACAGTGATACTTTACATCCACCCTGAGAGTTTTACTCGTGCATTCGCGCTTAGAAACGAGAGTAAAAACCCCGAACTCTTACCCGGACCAGGTTGCTGACAGCTGCTTGCACGGCGGCTACGGGAGCGGTGAGATCCGGGATGGCTTTCCCGTCCACCTCTCCCTCCTCATGCATGATGACCAGATGAGAGATCTGCTGGGCCACCGGCTCCAGGATACTCTCTATCGTCTTCGTGTGAAAAACCGGCATGATGAGCTCTTAAGAGAACGCAAACTCTCTTTCCAAGTGTGTATCCAGACTCCCCTCTCCGTATCCGAGCGCCGAGACTATCCCACTCAAGATCACACTGACTCTCCTTCATGCAACTAACTAACTATCGTGGGAAGCGACTCGTCTAGCGAATGAATCGCTCGTTGGAGTCGATTCTTTCCCGTTCGCATAACGATTCGTTCGCGCATCGCGCTTCACGAGTCACTGAATTTGACAACATGTTATTCACTAAAACTAAACTTGTTTTGTGTGTGTGTGTGTGTGTGTGTGTGTGTGTGTGTGTGTGTGTGTGTGTGTGTGTTACCAGTAATTTTAAATAGTAAATAAACCAACTGTAATAATATCTTTTTAATGTCATTAGAAACTATTCATTAGATTCTAGAGTCAGATAAACTTTGTCAGCATTTAGAATATTAACAAAGCACAGAAGTTAAAGTATTAGGTTTACTATGAAAAAGCTATACCATACTAGCAGGTCTACTATAAAATAACATTCTAGTACATTTTGCATTTTTACATTTTAGTCGTTTAGCAGATGCTTTTATCCAAAGCGACTTACAAATGAGGACAATAGAAGTAATCAAAACCAACAAAAGAGCAATAAACAGATACTATTTACGTTTTGTAAATAGTGTGTGTGTGTGTGTGTGTGTGTGTGTGTGTGTGTGTGTGTGTAACAAAACATAAATAGTAGCCTATTTAATTGTCTAGAATTTGATTCATTACATAGGCCACTAAATCCTTTGCTATTAATCGCTATGGCAGCTATTCTACTGTAACATTATTTGTCAAAGAACTGTATGTTTATCTACATATTTATTTAACACCTGTTTAAACCTCTAGTAGTACGTGAGGACGAACTCTCTCTTTGAACTGACTCGTTGAAACGAACCGTTCGAAAGAATCGATTCGCGGCTTTCCACATTACACTGAACCTAAACCTCCCTGATGACGCAAACACTCCGTCCACCAACCACAAAGCAAGCGCCGGCGCGCCTGTGAACGCGATTGGTTCGCGCTAACGTCATTCTTCCTGATTGGCTCCGCCCATAACCTTTGTAGCGTTTGCTAGAGACGTGAGTTCTTCCCAAATTACGTAATACATTCTCATGCCCTAAAAAGGAAACTTGATTCTTCTGTTCTGGACGAGGAATTCTGAGTGCCAGGGGGCACCAAAGCGGTCTGCTGGGTCTGAATATTGCTCAGCACTGTTTAGGATCTGTTTGAGGCCTTGGGAGGATCTATTTTCATCTTTATTTGCAACAAGATCAGTAAACAATAGGCTAATGAAACAACATACAATATAATTAATTAATTTACAATGTGTACGGTTTCAAAAGCCGAAAAAAATATACATAGACCTCTGATGAATCTGATAAAAACAATGTAAAATATAACTATAATTATAAAATTATGTACACTTTTTGCTATAGCCTACATATTCTTTATATTTTTGTTTGTCATGGCATTGTCACATTTGTAAAATTTTTAATATGAATTAAACATTATTTACTGATGAACAAACTTGTGTTGAAACTCTTGAATGCATACATGCATAAATTATAGGTGGATGAAAACAAATGTTATATCATTATATAATTGTCATTCATTTTGTTCACGTTGCACATTCCAGATTCATAATCATAAGAGCAGGTTGCAGCCTTCATCTGATCATACTGAAATAACAATAACAGGATCTCAAGCTGTTTCAACCCATCAGACGCCTCAAACAGCCCAAGAATTTGCCCAGAGACCCTCAACAGGCTGCATGACCGAATATGGAAGAGTCCGAAAAGAAAGAATTGAGGAAGTCAGTTTAGAGAGCACAGAGTAAACACACGTGTGTGTGTGTGTGTGTGTGTGTGTGTGTGTGTGTGTTTATGCTGCACACCTCAATATAAAACAGCAGATTCTGCTTTGATCTCACCTATAAAGTGACACTCATAATGTTGTTGGATTGTTTCAGCAATATTAGTTTACCAGTTTATTTATATGTTATTACTATGAATCACTGTTTGGTTTAGTTTTTTTTTTTTTTTAACAGTACAGAAGCCCCTTATGAAAATGTGTAATACATTAAATCAAGTAATTAATGCACTCCAAGTATAGTTCCCATATAGAATTGGGTGAAGTATTGCTTTAATTTTTATTTTTATTTTTTTTTTATATTTTATTAGTTACTACTTATATTAGATTTTATTAGTTACTATTTTTTGCAGCAACCCAAGCATGCAGTCAAATTCCTTGTAAGTGTAACTTTGCCAATAAAAACTTGGGTTATCGTATAATGAATGATTCTATGAAACAGATCTCTATTTTTAGAGTTTATATCACACATTCTGTTATTTCCGTATTTTAGTGGCCTATACCAAATATTTTTAGCATTGGTCGGTATGTCATATGTCGTTAGTGTATCATCTTTTCCAATATCATTCATATACCACAATCTAGCAGTTAGGCCTTGAGCACACAAACTGATCTTCATACTAATGTCATCTGCAGGATGAAGAGGTGACAACATCAGTATGTACTTCAGTGTCTTTAGTCTGCCATCAAGTGGCTGAATAAGAAACTGTAGCAGATAAAGATACGCTCTCAGAAAAACAGGTAGGCTTACTTTAACATACAAAAGCTAAAATGAACATCTTTCTTCTTTATTTACCCCTAAATGGTACATGTTAGTACCTTAAAGATACATATTAGTGTCTTTTGAAAGAGTACTGCCCCAGTGACAGGTTTGTAGCTTGAGATTGTAAAATGACACATTCTATAATTATGCTCTTTATTACAGATGATATTTTAATATTGTTCAGTGTTGCATTAGTGACATTGTTTTTGTGAGTGATGCCATCTGCTGACCCAGTGACATCATCATTACCTGTTACTATGGTGACAGATTCACCAGCTGCACTGGATTTACACACACAGCTGTTACAACGATCCGGATTTAGTCATGACATTTTACACACATTTTGTCCCATTGTTATAATACGATAGTATATAATAGCTGATAGTGAGTATCTGTGTAAACTGCAGTGATTATATGGTTATGCACGTGTTTAAATAAAGAGTGTGTAAATTCAGGGTGTGTGTGTGTTTTGACTGTTCATGGAGTGTATATACTACTCAAGGAGATTAAACATGCAGAAGCATGTCATATGTGCTAATACAACACAAAGAAAATCTTCTGAGTAAATGCTCTGACTGTCAAATCTTCATAATCTAAATCTTTAAACAAACAGGTGGGTCAAAACTGTATTACATTATAGTTTCAGTTACTTTTAAGTTCCAGTAAAATAAAGCTACTTTATATAAATCTAAGTATATATATATATATATATATATATATATATATATATATATATATATATATATAAGTGCTGCCAAACTATTAATCATGATTAATCACATCCAAAATAAAAATTTTTTGTTTACATAATATGTGTACTGTGTATATTTATTATGTATATATAAATACACACTCATACAGTATATATTTGGAAAGTATTTACATGTATATACATTTATATATTTATATTCTTATATTTTATATTATATATAAATATATTTAATACATAAACATGACATATTTTTCTTAAATATATACATGCACGTATTTGTATTCATATATACATATACACAATATACACACATATATTATGTAAACAAAAACTTTTATTTTGGATGTGATTAATCGCGATTCATCGTTTAACAGCACTATACATGCATATATACATATATATATATATATATATATATATAAACACACACACACACACACACACACACACACACACACACACACACACACACACACACACACATTAATACAAACACTTATTGTACACAATATTTACTCAGAGTGCACACAACACTTAAAAACAGTATTTGTTTATTGGCCTAATAATTGGCTTTTATCATTGACATAAAATAAATAGTTACACAACAGTATAAAATTATACAACAATATAAAAACATCCGGAACGAAAAGAAAATGCATTTCAATACCAATGCAAAACAGTACTTTTATAAACATTTTTCACACAGAAAGTCCTTTGAGCTGCTATTATATACAGAATGGAATGTAAGAATGATGGACATATTAACGAGTAACTGAACAGAAATCAGTTTGAACACGACTCGTTTGCATTGTTTGTTCATGTTCTGGTTGTTGGTCTCTGAGGGCGGGTGAGCTCCTGTTCTCAGCTCAGCGACGACAGGCCGGTTTTCTCCAGGATCCAGCGGTGGTAGTTGCTGACTTTGGCATAAACTCCAGGACGGAAGGGTCTGGAACATCCCTCTCCCCAACTCACCACACCGAACAGAAACACACGCTCACGGACGCGACACACCAGCGGCCCGCCAGAGTCACCCTGAAACAACCCAGAAGAACAGATGCATCAACCAGACAGACTTTTCTTGCTTCTCAGTGATAAAAATGTGCATTAATTTTACATGTGGCCTGTATAAAAGGGCACAAATGTACTGTATTAATATACTGTAATTGAATTATCTGTATTGATTTTTTACAGGTGTTTTACCTGTATTTGAATTTTGCATTGCATTGTGTTTTAGGGTTAAAAGAAATAGAAATAGAAATTCAAAGAAATAGTTGTAAATGAATATGTCAGTGGGTAGGGATGCCAGATTTTGTTTGTATACGTTTATGTAAGACACAGCTAAATGATAATTGGTAATTAATATAAGCTAATTATTTTGTTCAGTGAATTCAATACAAAATATTATGTCAAAATTATGAATTTATTGTTTGGTGGGGCAGATTAAAAAATCACTATTTTAAGGAGGAAGTACAGACATTTTCTGATTTTGAAACTAATTACTTTTCATGCATTTCACGTATTGGATTTGTGCCTTTATTGCTTTAGAAAAGTAATGAGACAAATTGTACTGTATCTGTATCTGCTAAATGAATAAATGTAAATTTGTACCCAATATGTAGTGCGACGACATGCATTTTATGTATGTGTATATTTAATATGCCAGCACATCTATAAGGGTCATTATTGTTAAAAAAGTTATTTCTGGCTCACCTTACACGAGTCTGCGCTCCAGTCGGGACTCCCGGCACACAGCATGTTGTCTGTGATTAAGTTGCCGTAATATGCTTTACTTGAACACAAATCCTGTGACAGCAGGTTGACCTTTGCTTCTCTGAGATACTGAGAGTAATACCACGACCCTACAACACACACACACACACACACACACACACACACACACACACACACACACACACACACACACACACACACACACATACACACACACACACACACACACACACAAGTGTGATGAATGAACCCTTCTTTAGCGCTAACAGAACAAACACAGTCAACACTCTCAGCTGATGTACCTTCTTGTTCTCTGCCGTATCCAGTGACCTCGCAGGACGTCCCGTCACTGAGTGACTGATGCGCTTCAGGGATGCAGATCGTCTTGACTGAACTGGACTCTTTAGCACAGTGACCGTCAGGACTGTGAATCTTCAACAGCGCTGAACACACAGCAGTCAATCAGATGTTAATGACAGTCTGATGTGAAATGCATTTGACTGCATTACACGTCTCATAAAGCTAAACTCATAAAGCTACTTTGACTTTGCTGAAAAGACCAGAATTTGTTGTGTCTTGGATTCTGAATGCTTCTATCTTAACCAGCCAAACTTTACAGGTCTTCACCGGTCACAAAACCAGTCTGGACTAGCATAAACTGGTTCAGAAATGTGTTTACTGGACAGAAAGTACTTTTCAAAGTGAATGAATGGGTTGTTTGGGGTTTAGTCAGTCAGTATTACCGATGTCGTTGTTGAAGTTGCCGTCTGCGTTGTCGAAGTGTTCATGGATGAAGAGCTCAGACACACTGAACTCCTGCTCTCTCTGAACGTCAGTCTCATTGATGGCATTCCTTCCCAGAAATACTGAGAGTTTATTGAGTTTAGTCTGAGCGCTGAAAACAAATGAGAAGAGAGAAATGTGTAAATATATATCAAAAACACATCAGTGCATCCCTTTTTTCTTGCTTCAGTCCGTTTCCCCTGCTTCCCATTTATTCATTAATTGTATCCAGCTGCATTTACTATGAAGGGCTTATTAAAGAGACAAGGTTTTGAAAGAAAAGTTTTGCGAGGAAAAGTTTGCGAGTGAACGCAATAGTTTGTGAATTAACGTAAAAGCATTGAAATAAAATCTCTCTGTCTCTTTCTTTCCTTCTTTTTATTTTATTTGTCATCAAAAGAACATAAGCATTCCATTGAAAAACTTCGCCCTCACTCGCAAAAAAAAAAAAAAATTCTTGGGAACGAAAATATTCGCGAGCGAGAATTCGAAGTTCAAAGGAATGCAAACATTGCAAGTAGGCTAAGCGCAAAAGTATACCACTGTAATTCCTCTAATTTCATATTATTATTATTACACTCTAAAAAGTGATAAGTTGACTTAACTTAAAAAAATTCAGGAAACCCCTTGCCTTAAAATTATTAAGTACATAATAATTAAAAAAATAAATAATTCAATTAACTTATTTTTTTATTATCATTTACTTAAAAATTTTAAGGCAACGGGTTTACTCAATTTTATTAAGTTAAGTCAACTTATCACTTTTTACAGTGTATTATTATTATTTATTTGTTTGTTTATTAACTTATTTTAAGTAGTGATGGGGGCACTTTCGAAGCTTCGAAACCTTTGTGAAATAAAAGTTTCGCGAAAGCATTGATGCATAGTAATTTGTCCTCCCAACTTGCGTTCAGAAAACATTTGCCTTTGTTCGCAAAAACGCAAAGTTTCTCGGGGGAACGCATTGACATGTCAGTACTTTCGGTGTGTTTTGTGCACTGACCCGTCAGGGAAGCAGTGTGCGGCCGTGAGGACCCAGCAGGGTGAGACGAGACTCCCGCCGCAGGTGAACGTCCTCCCGCGTGAGCTCCTGCTGAACACCGCCGCCATCCAGGGGTGGCGCTCCACCGCACTCAAAGCCCCGCCCACTACCTTCAAGCTCCGCTCCTCCCTCTGGCCACACTGCCATCCTATTGGACGAAAAGACAGGTCAGCCTGTCACTCAAACCGCAGTAAATACAGACAGATGCTCCACAATAATGATGCGCATCAATGATCTCACCTGACTGAGCGCCATTCAGACCGCCAGGACCTGCGTCAAACCATTTCATATGTCAGATCATTACAGATATTTAGTAATATTACATTAATACAATGAAAAGGACGGAATCGGACCTTGATCTTTTGTACAGCGTGGAATATCACAGTCTTCTTTCACGATCCCAAACGCGGTCCGTACGTAACACCAGGGTCTGCGGCTGTAGTCTGGGTTTCTGTGGGTGATGGAACATGTTTGTCTGTTATGATGGATGTAGCTGACATGATAAGAGAGATGGAAAACACCTGAATGGCTCAGGATTCAGCAGCAGTGCTCACAGGCTCAGACAGGTGCGCGAGGTGTGTTTGTGAATATTTTTTTTGCAGGAGATCTTCACGTCTGGGCTTGAGAATAAGGGGGAATCAAATCCTGCCAAAAACATGTCTGGGTCATGTTTCACCCCAAAATGAAAAGAAAAATTTGCTTTGCACTGACTAAATTCTCACTATACTGTAATATAATATATATACTGCACTGTCAAAAAAAAAAAAAAATTCGAGAAAACTTACAAGTTTAAGGCAACCAGCTTCAGCAGATTTTTGAGTTTTCTCAACTTGCATTCAGTTTATACAACAAAAAGTTGAGAAAACTCAAAAATCTACAAAAATAAGTTGAGAAAACTCAAAAATCTCAACAAGTTTTTTTTCTTTTTACAGTGTATGAAGTGTGCTGATATTTGTTGTACTCTTTTTAATTAATGTGAAACAATAAAAATGTAACTGTATATTGACTTTAAAAGTATTGATTTATATAATCACCCAAAAGGTTCTTTATTAAATAAAATAATTAGTAATCGTATTGATTTACTTTAATACAAAATGTAAATAAATGTCATTTAATAAACAGGGTAAATGTGTTTAATTGACATTAAAATAATAACACAATGAAAAAATCTTAATCATCTAAAAAGCTTAATTAATAATAATCTTCATGCAAAACTTTATAAAATAAAATAATTAAATTATTTAAAATTTACTGTAAAAATTAAATGTATTAATGTATGTATTTATACATTAAATATATATGTTTTATTATTTAAACTGTAAAGTATGACATTTGTTGCACTGTTTTTAAATGATATAATTTTAATAAAAAAGTAATGTTAAATTGTTAAATATGTTAAATTTTCATTAAATACTATAATAATAATAATAATAATTCCAAAAATTGGACAAATAATAATCCTTATAATAAGGCTTAATTTTATGCAAAACATACATTAAATTGAAAATTGAAGTTATATATATTTATTTTAAATTAAATGTAACATCAATTATTTCTTTTATCTCCAGGGTGAATTATGCCAAAGACATGTTCTTGACACCTTTCGTGAGATTCGCTCATAAACTGAGCTCCAGTTTTCTTGTTCTATTCATATCCAAGCCTTCAGGACAAATGCGTGTTGATTTAGTATTTTTCAGTTTTTCAGCTCATCTACGGTCTCCAGGGAACTCCTAGTAAGGGATTACCGGACAGGTCTGGACCGCAGGCTGTGTTTGTTCTTGTTCTAGTGTGCTGAAGCTCTTCAGTCCGTGTAACTCGCCTGCAGTGGTTGTGTCGTCCCGGGCCAAGATTCTTGGGAAAGACTCCGATTTCACGCACGCTCTCTGAATCCCATTCCAGACATTCCCGCCCACTCGCTGATTTAGAGACAGGACCTCTGTAGTGCAGACCGATCCCGTCAAAGCAGGAGATGGATTCGCCTGCCACAAAAACATCATAATGAATATGAATGCATGCAAACAGCAGTTAATGATAACAAACACACACACACACACACACACACACACACACACACACACACGAGTGATGTGCACCTCTTTCACAGCTGGAGCCGCTGAAGCCATCAGGACAGAAACAGAGCATGTGACGACCCGACGGAGACAAGACAGACGTCCCTCCGTTCAGACACAGAACACCTGCAGGAATCATAATAAACATCATAAAACAGCATGATTACATGCAATAATCAGATTACAAAAATTGCTTACATGCACTTTATTTGAAGGTGTCCTTGTTACAGTGCAATCATACATTTAAGTGCTGTGTAATATTAATTAACTACATGTACTCACTATATGGTTACGATTAGGGTTACCTGCATGTAATTATGCATAATTTATTGTTATTATAATAGTAAAGTACATGCAACATGTGTAACGAACAAATAAAGTGTTATCCAAAAATGAAGTACTTGTAATTAGATTATATTACATCTTAAAATACTTGTATCAGACTACACTTACTTTTTTATTGATTACATGATTATGTATTATTCACACAGTAGCAATAAATTATTAATAATCTATTCATAATTGGCATGTTCTGACGTTGGTTAAGGGTTAAATGACATGCACGTTAACGAATTATTTAACCTTTTTTAGTAAGTGTTTTATTTTGACTGTTGTCGCTTTAAAATTATTTATTTGCTTTTCATTAAACTCACAAACTCCCTGCAATTTCTTCATAAACCCCAAATAATCTGCTGGAAAATAAAGACTGCAGACAAAGTTTATGTACCTGATTTCTCATGTAAACTGCTGGGAAAGAGTCGGCGCTGGTCACTCTGGAGGTCAAAACCAACAAAAAAGGTAAATGTTTTTTCCCTAAAAGCATTCTTTAAAAGTAAGTGAGTTACGTATGTACTTCTGAAGCACACTTACACAAACTGCGAGAGCTGCTAAAGCTAGAATCAAACTCAGCAGGTCAAACCGAGCCATTTCTGCTTCTTTGGATGTTGAAGCCTGTTAAGAAACATTTTCCCTGATTATTCAGAAGTCTAGTCTCAGTTTCAAATAAACTTTAAATCTTACATTTCATTAGTTCTGTAGCCAACACATCTATGTGTTGAATCATTGCACATTTTTTAGCCTAAATGAGAAGATTTCAAGAATAAATATACACAGAGTTTGAAATCCGACCCCAATACAACAGGAAAACACACTAAAGGCGAGACTTTCTTTACGAGTTCACAATGGAGAATCCGTACATGACTGTAAAGAAACGTGACTTTTCCTGGATTCAGACCAAGACCAGACAAAACAGGCCCGGAGCGGAGATCCACACCCACAGGACCAGAAATATCACAGAGGAGATGTTTGTAATATTTTTTCCTAGACAGCAGTGAAACCGAACACAGTTCAGCTGCTTCTGAGATGTTTCTCCTGTGAATAAGACTCCATAATCTCACACGCATCTCTTCAAGAGCTTCAGAGGAATTTACTGAACTGAATTTACCAATATCTGCAAAGTCAGAGATCTCAATATGAACTCCAAGAGCAAATGATCTGAAACTGTCCAGCAGATTATTGTCACTATGAATATGGTTCACAGACATGCATAATAAACTCTGTTATCAGCAGTAAGAGCCGGACTCACCTGTGTGTTCAGCTCAGCTCAGCTCAGCTCAGATCAGGTCTGGTGTGTGTGTTTCTGCATCCCGCTGCTGGTTTTAAACACTCCCATCCAGAGGCCAGTTTGCTGTGATTGGCCGCAGGAGCAGACAGACCTGTGTTGGGGGGGGGGGGGGGGGGGGGGTGTCTGAGGGGACGCGCACGTGCTGCTGAACTGAAACTAGATCAGTGAATCACTAATGATTCAAATTAACTTCAATTCCTTCATTCCCTCATCCTGGAATTCTCTTGATGCTCTTTTCCTTTTCTGTCCAACACTGTTTGAACCATGCTTTGAACCCTGTTATGTCTCTAAATGACCAACATGAGCAAAACTTTGCTGTTTCACACAATCCACTCCATGCCTTCTGCTGTATGATTGATAGTTCATACATTTTTAATAAGTAAAAGCTCTTTTAGTGTATCAGCTTTAGCTGGTGCTTCACGTGTCTTTTTGCCGTCAAATCTTAACTTTTCTCAAATAAACGTTAGAATAACTGTAGTAATATTTCCTAGACTGAAGCAGCTCGGCTTTACTTGATTCTCCATCAATGTTTTTTATTTATTTTTTATTTTTTTTTAGAAAAATCAGTGCGTCTCAAATCTGATCATCAGGATCTTTTGAGGAGCTTTACTTTCTCTGTTCCTCAGCGGAGGAATGATCATTGGATTGCATTGCATTATATGTTTGGATCATTTCAATCTCATTTTACTAAGACATATATTATTGGAGATACAGAGTGATGACTGATATTTATATCATTTTATGTCAGTATCTGCTGTACTGTTATAAAGAGCTCATTGATTTACATTACAAGCATCATAAATTCATCACTTTCGGGCCATATGAATATCAGCATCTGCACCAAATTGCATATTTTTGCTCAGTTTGAGTCTCTGAATTGAACTAACCTCTATATTCTCACTATATCAGATTATATGAGTCATAAAAGCCTGATGGATCAAATATGATACCTAACAATTTTTTGTCTAACAAACTGTTCCGTTTCAAAACATTCAGACTCGTCAGGGTTGAGAGGGTTAATCTCTGGCCCAGAATGATAATATATGACCTGTAATCATAGCCTGAAAGGGTTAATCTCAGTCATGGGTCACTAAGCCTGAGTTCCGGGCAAAAGGGCTTCTGCAAAACCCCTGACACTGCTGCCCACCGGATGAGACACAAGTGGGCAAACAGCAGAATCAGTTTCACGCTTCCACATTCTGAAACATCCAGCTGTGGAATGACAATACGCATGACATGATGCTTTCATTTCCTTTGGATTTAAGAATAATTGATGACTAATTGCCGTAGGTGTTGGCCGAAAGCTCACGATTTTCGGGAATGTACAGAAATGATTCAGTGTGTTTGACACATTGATTCAGCTTCTACCTTTATAGCAGCACGAAGGCGTCATCACAGACTCCGAGCTGATTTTAGGTCACTGATTAAGGCTTTTAAAAACGTGAGGGTTAAAAATGGAGCTCCACGCCCGACTGACTGAGCGGATGCAGAGCAGCGTTAATCATCTCTGATGGACTCAAAACAAACAGGATGTTGGTGCAACTATGACATACATCTGAAGAGTTTTGTGAGACAAAAACAGTGGTTTTGCTTGTCGTTATTGGAGCATATTGATAGTTAATGTGTTTCTCGACAACTGTATGACTTTGAGGAGAACCGACTTCAAACATCCACTAAAAATCATCAAAAGTTAATTCTACACAAAAAGAAGCTCTGATGTCATAAACAGAGGCCAAAACCGATACAAAGACAACATATGGACTCTGACTCTGTAGTTTTAAAATGAATTAATAATAATAAAAAATACAAATATAATAATACATAATTTTTTAAAAGGAATTTATCTAAATTATAAAAATAAAATTTAAAATAAAATACAAATATTAAATATATTCATATTAATAATAATTATTTATTAAATATTTTAAAACCTCATAAAAATGAAATGTGTAATATACATATATTATACAATAAAGATGCATAAAAATGAAACTAATGCTCTCTTTCTCTCTCTATATATTTTTATACAATAAAATATAATATAAAAATATTTTTTAAAACTAAAATAGAATAATAAAAATAATAAGATAGAATTTTAAATCATTAAAATGTAATTATAGAAATTATAAAAACAAATATATATATAAAATATAATCTAAAATTATATAAGAATGAAAATAATGAATATATTTTTAATTATTACAAATAAAAAGAAAATAAAATGAATATAAATTTGATCATTATTATTCATTGTCATTGTGCAATTTATGATGTTTTTATGGCACATTTCACCTGTTTGTTTCTGTGTTTGAAACAGTCGTGGTCTCATAAACACGCAGCAGAGGTTTCAGGAGTGAATTCTCTTTATTTACTGCAGTTAAATCCCCCAAAAAACATATACATAAATACATTTATACAAAAAGCAAGCAAAACGAACAAAGACGTTCCAGCTGTGTAGTGTGTTATGAAGCAGACCGTCTTACAGGAGAAAGCAGCATGTTTGTCTCCAAGGAAACCAGAGACTCCGTTGCTATGGTGACGGAGTGGGCGTGGCCTAGGCTGAAGTGTCAAAGAGCTTGTCAATCATCTCCCCGACCTGCTCCGGTGAGTAGCGGTGGTACTTCTCTGGGTTTTTGGTGAATGAGATGTTGGCGCATCTGTAAAAGCATGTAAACATGAGGTCAGTACATCTGTCGATCAGCTGTGCTCTGATTGGCTGGTGTGTGTGAAGGTCTCACCGCTGAAGGAAGGCTCTGTACGTCTCTGAAACCACTCTCTTCTCAGCCTGACGGATGGCGTCCCGCTGCTCTTTATCAGGAACCGCCCAGCCCTGCTGGATCTTACACAGCTCCTCCAGACCATCATTAAAACCCTGCAAGCGCACAACAACACAAAGCCTGCTTTGCATGTGTTTTTGATGAGTATCATATTTGATCCATCGGGTATTTCTGGCTCATATAGTGTGATATAGTGAGAATATGGAGAAAAATCTGCTCAATTTTATTTAGACTCAAACTGAGAAAAACTATGCAATTTGGTGCAGATGCTGATATTTCTATGATGCAATTCTGACGCTTGTTATGTAAATCAATGAGATCTTTATTACAGTACAGCAGATACTCACATAAAATAATATAAATATCAGTCGTCACTCTATATCTCCAATAATAAGATGATATTCAAATGATCCAAACACATGATGCAATGCAATCCAATGATGATTGAGAGATCAGATTTGAGACTGATTTTTCTTAAAGCCGAGCTGCTTCAGTCCAGCAAGTTAAAGTGTTCTCACTCACCTTGAACTTGTCCTTGATGATCTGTCGTTCCTTGTCTTTGAGCTGCTCAAGTGAAAACATTCAGAGAGCAGGATTACACAGAGATCATTACATAATGATGAACCATTTCCCACAAAATACTGTAGCTGATCGCAGAAGCTTTCGTGCGTCACTGCATTCCAAACTGCATCAGAACGGCCGTATATTAAAACATTAACTGAGTGTAACACAACAAATACTCTATGCTTGTAATGCATTGGCCAAGCATTTGCGCAAGTTTATATATATATATATATAATGCTTCTTGAAATAAATGTTAACTGAAATAAAATAAAACAAAATAAACTAAAATGAATAAATAAAAACCATTTAGAACTATTTATAAGAACTATTTGGGCAAAAAAACAAACAAAAAAATAATAATAAAAATGTCAAAACACACAACAAAATTACTAAAACTAACTACTTAATGAAAATTAAAGTGAAATCAGAAAATATAAAAATAAAATCTATTTCAAAATTTTACTAAAACTTAAAGGAATAAATAAAAATTAATAAAAACTATTTAGACATACACAAAAAAAGAAGACAAAAACAACAAAATTACTAAAACTAAGTAAAGTTCAAATAAAAAATAAAATGTAAAAATTAAATCTAATTTAAAATATATTTAAAAAACTAAAGGAATAAAAATGAATAAAATTAAAAAATAAAAAAACTACTAAAAATGAAAAAAAAAAAAAACATGACAAAAACTTTAAAGTTACAACAGAAAATAAATCAAATTCAAAATATTAACAAAAATAATACAGTATATCAAAAAATAGTACATCAATGACACTACAATAGAATTGCATGTGTGTATCTGCGTAAAATCAGTTTCTGGTCTAGTTTATCGGTGTGTCTGCGTGAAGATCTCACTTTGGTTCCAGGCTGGAAAGCTGGCATGTTTCTCTCTGTCAGATGCTCTGTGACCCTCAGCCAGCTGTAGGTGAGTGAAGGTCAGAAGGTCATTCACCGATTCATTACAGGACGGTTGGTGTGTTTGGATGATGGGGTTTTACCTGCGCTGGTAATTCTGGATCTCCTGCTCGATGAGCTCTCTGTACGAAGCCTCCACCTTCTTATGGGTCACAGCGACCAGCTGAATCAGCTCAGACCTGTACAACACACAGGCAGCATTTTACCTCTATCGCTTATTTTAAGATAATCCAAATATTCAGTAAGGATAAAGAGTAGTTTTATCCATGCTGTCTTCTGATTGGCCAGTGTGCTCTCGTTTCTGATTGGCCAGTGAACTGAAGCTGTGAAGAGTGTGAACGGACTCACTTCTCCAGGGATTTGAGGATGTAGTTGTAGTTGTTGTGAAGGAAGATGGCGCGCAGGGCCGGATCTTCATACACTTTAGCTTTATTTGACAGATTCAGCTGCAGGTTACCGAGGACTTTATCTGCACAAATAACATCATCGATTTAGCTAATAATAAATATAATAGAAATTGTTCCAAACACAAGTGTTATTTTAGTATTAATTATATACCATTACAGTATTTATTAATATTTTGAATAATCAATTAGCTTTAAATTTGTATATTTTGTTTCCAAATTTAATTTATGTTTTATGTGCTTATATCATTTTTAAACTTATCTCTATTTTTAATTATTTTCTATTTAGTTTTAGTAATTTTAGCACTTCAAATTAAACTTATTTTATTTCAGTTACTTGCCAAAATAACATTTTTTCATCAAATATTGATTTTTATTTATTTATTTTTCATTTTAGCTTTTCAAATTTATTCTAGCTTTCCAATTTCAATTGAAATTATTTTTAATAGAATTTATAAAATACTTTGCTAACACTTTACAATAAGGTGTCATTTGTTAACATTTGTTAATGTATTAACTAACATGAACGAACAATGATCAACACATATATTACAGTATTTATCAATCTCAAAAACATTTTCAGAAGTGGAGCCATCGCAAAAACACCTTGTGGTTGCCATGGCGACCATTTTACTTTCCGCCATAACCAAATTATGTATTTTGTGTCATATCTCCTGAACCAAACATGATAACACAGAAAAGGTGATGTCTACCCCTATGTTTTGATGATCAAGGATTGCAATTATACCTTATACAGCAACATAAACTGTTCAGGTGAAGAGTTAATGGTGAAATCAGCAATGTGAGTATCTGAGCATCACAGTGTCACAGCATTTACAATAGTCCATATTATGGCTATTATTTTTTTCTTTCTTTGATAATTAACTAATATTTTATTCAATAGCACATTAAAAGACTGTTTTCAAGAATACAATCATATATTTCCGAGATACAAAAAAAATATCATCTCAAGTAAGTGTATATTTCCTTCCTCTCAGGCAGAGTCAGGTAGACGGTAGTGTGTTTCCAATACTTTCTTGTTCTCTCTCAACGATGCTCAAACATCACACACAGACGGCAATGCAATCTTGCTAAACTGTGTCCTATCTTCACCTCTTCTGCTGCACCTCTGTCATTTTCTGTGGGTCTCTGGAATTGTCAGTCAGCTGTCAACAAACTTCATTCTGGCCATTGCTTCTCAGTCTACTCTTAGTATCTTGGGCTTGATTGAGACCTGGATTCGTCCAGAAGACTCCGCAAACCCTGCTGTTCTCTTTAACAACTTCCCTTTCTCATTTCTTTATTACATTTAACCTACATATCACTACCTGTGTGCCACTAATTACTTTTAGGCAAAAACTATGTTCCCTTTCACCCTTCCATCATTCCTCTGTCGTGTCATCCTCTCTTCCCTCACCCACCCATTTCTCATCTCTGGAGCAACTGACACTTTATGATAAACATTAACTTCTTGTCAAGACAATATCTGTTTAGACAGGCCTGTGCATACTACCCCTTCTAACCTAAAAAGTTGCCTCATCATATTTACTGTATTTTTGATGAGCAGTCTTTTGGGTGGCTCACCAATGTACTAGATTTCTCTAATACAAAGAATTAAGGCTTGACCAAAATTTTTGTGGGGACAATTTATTTAAGATGGTAGTGTAGCAGTTCTTCAATAGCGATGTTAACATGTCTTCCTTCAAACAATCCCTTGTGAATCCTAGCTTCTCCCAAAGTTCTGTCTGTGGGATATAATTTTATACCTGAAGACAAAGGGGCTAGAAACAATACTGTTAGGACCTTCCCGCTGGAGATCCTGCAATCTACAAGACGTTCCTGAGGAATGCTGTTCCTTTGTTATTCTAATGGAATGGACCATTTTGTTCACACCTTTATAGACACGGTTACATTATTTATTTCACAGAATGACCAACTGAACATTAAGCAATCAGGTTTCAGAAGCGGCCATTCAAATGCTTTACTGTCGGTCAGTATAGTCCTGCAGATTGCGAAAGCTGATTCCAAATCATCAGTTCTTATTCTGCTGGATCTATCTGCCACTTTTGACATTGTGAATCACCAGATTATGTCTACCATCACCAGATCTGCACTCCACTGGTTTGAATCTTATCTCACAGGTAGGTCTTTCAGGGTTTCCTGGGGAGGAGAGGTATCCAAAGAACATCAGCTGGTCACAGGGGTTCCTCAGGGATCAGTTCTTGGACCGCTCATCTTCACCATATACACTACATCCCTGGGACCCATTATACAAGCACATGGTTTCTCCTACCATTGCTATGCTGATGACACACAGCTCTATCGTTCATTTTAACTAGACAATCCAATAGTAGCTGCATGGATCTCAGGCTGTCTAGCAAAAATCTCGGCATGGATGAAGGAACATCTCCTGCAGCTCAACCCGGCAAAGACTGAGCTTCTCGTTTTCCCTGCCACTCCGACTCTACAGCATGATTTCATCATCCTGCTAGGTTCATCAAAAATCATTCTTTGGTGACCAGCTGAGCTTCAAGTACCATAAAGACAGCTCGATCAAGCAGGTTTGCGTCGCACAACATCAGGAGGATCAGGCCCTTCCAAACAGAGCATGCTGCACAACTTCTTGCCCAGGCCCTTGTCCTTTCTAGGCTGGACTTCCATCGTGCGCAATCAAACCTGGACAAATGTTTCAGAATGCAGCGGTACGACTGGTCTTCAACGAGCCCAAAAGGGCACACTTCACTCCTCTCTTTATCTCCCTGCACTGGCTATCGGTTGCGGCTCGCATCAAGTTCAAGACGTTGATGTTTCCGTACAGAACAGCCACAGGCTCAGCATCCTCCGACTTCCACTCACTCTTACGAATCTACATCCCCTCCAGAAGCCTGAGATCTGTAAGTAAGCGATTCCTCGTGGTAACAACACAGAGAGGCATTTTCATTCACCTTTCCTTTTTGGTGAAATGATCTTCCCACAATCGTGACACGTTATCTGACAGCAACACTAATTTAATCCCAAACCCGACCCATTCGACATAAAGACTGGGACCCAAACCGCACCCACATTAAATTGCCTATGTGAGGTAGACAAAACTCATTTGTTACAACTTTTATTCAAATTGTGAACAGATTAAATACAGAAAGCAAGCAAAGAGTGCTAATATAATCAGTACAGCTGTCAATCAGTGGCAGCGCGATTGGCTACATTGCTCAGCGTGTACCAGACCGAGTTGAAATAGTCTTGGTTAATGGACCCGCAACCCGCCTGTGCTTGTCACCGTCCGGCCCGCACCCGCACCCGCACCACACCCTACACATAAATATTATTCCACCAGTTACATCATATATTAACAAATCATCTGCATGTACCTGCCCGCATGCAGGACTCTGGCTTCCCCCTTGTGGACAATATAATAGACAACTCTGGCCCTAGCCTAGAGAATGATTGTAAATTAAGTTTACATGAAATATGTTTGAAATTTCATTCTGCATCTTCTGAGATTTCATAAAGTCACTGAATTAAGCATTAACTGTTCACCTGATAGCATTGCCGTCACACTACCGCCTACCTGACTCTGCCTGAGAAGTAAGGAAAAATACACTTACCTGAGATGATTTTCTCTGAAATACATGATAGTATTCTTGAAAAAAATCTTTTAATGTATTATTGAATAAGATGTTAGTTAATTATCAAAGAAAGAAAAAAATAATAGCCATATGGATTTTTGTAAATGCTGTGATACTGTGATGCTCATTGCTGATTTCACCATTACTCTTCATCTGAACAGTTTATGTTGTTGTATATGGTTGTAATCCATTATATCATTATATCATTGTAATCCATAGGGGTAGACATCACCTTTTCTGTGTTGTCATGTTTGGTTCAGGAGATATGACGCAAAATACATCATTTAGTTATGGCGAAAGTAAAATGATCACCATGGCAACCATGAGGTGTTTTTGCAATAGCTCCATTTCTGAAAGTTTACCAAGTTTTCACATATCACCTGGACTATTGTTCAATCTTACTTCATGTTAACTAATGAACCTTATTGTAAAGTGTTACCAATACTTTAATAAGTTTCAAAAATCTGTTCATGAGGAACCAAATTTAAAACGCTTGATGACTATAAAACATACAGTAACTTTCAGGAATCAAAACTTCCTCCTTAATCCAAAAAGAGCATTCAAATGAGCTGCAAAAGAGACTAATTATGAACTTCTGCAACTTTCTGTCTGATATTAAACAGATCAGACAGTAAAAGATGAAAATAACACTGATTTAACCCAATAAAAAATAATAGGATATAAGGAAAAAGCTTGTTATGACCCTTTTAAAACAGCACTCTTTGGTTCTTTAATGTGTGTGTGTGTGTGTGTGTGTGTGTGTGTGTGTGTGTGTGTGTGTGTGTGTGTGTTTGTGTGTGTGTGTGTGTGTGTGTGTGTGTGTGTGTCTTACAGATGTATGTGCTCAGGAGTTTCCGGCTGAACTCTGAACTGTAGCTGCTGGCGGACGAGCTGCTCTCTGAAAACCAGAAGAGACACGTTTCAACAGCCGTTCATCTGTTTAACATACAATACATTCTCACTTCCTTCAGTCTGAGCCACTCTGACAACCTCTGAATATAATAAACTCATAAACTAGATGCTTCGGTTTGGTTTTGGCCCAGAATAAATGACAGCTCCTGTTCTATGCTATAATATTCTATAGATCTTAGAGAGGATTGTTGAGGATTGTTTCATATCCTGCTGTCCGCAGACGATGATATGAAGAGCTCAGAGACAATAACAGGAGATCAAGCTTTCTATAGACAGAATATTTCAATCAGCACAAGAAAAAGGTCCTGGAAACCATCAGAAACATCATATTTAAAGCCTGTAAGTCTTTCACAATCATCTGCATGTCTTCAAAGCAAGTACAGAAAGTGATTCAGAGACACAGTTCAAGGTCTGAAGTCAACATGAAATTAAACGGGCCCCGTTTACTTTCATAATAAATGTTTCTGGAGTTATTGTGAATGACTGAGTGCATCTCTTTTATCTATTTTACATTGTTTATGTTCGATTCATTTCACTGTATCTATACAGTATTTTAATATTATATAATATTACTAAATAATAATGTTAATGAAAAAATTAAACAATAATATCATAGCCTACCCTTTTCCACTGAATATCTAGTTTTACTCAAAAAACTTCACATTATGTTTCAAATATATATTAGACAATATATTAAATAATTAAAGTTTATATAAAAAAAGTAAATAATTAATATAATCTAGAAGAATTATATCACGAATAATAATATTAATAATTATGCAGTAGTAATGCATAAAACATCAAATTAAATAATATTAATTATAATAAAATTATATATATATATATATATATATATATATATTGTATTTTGATATACATCAT
This sequence comes from Acrossocheilus fasciatus, assembly GCA_036784905.1. Classification (NCBI taxonomy): domain Eukaryota; kingdom Metazoa; phylum Chordata; class Actinopteri; order Cypriniformes; family Cyprinidae; genus Acrossocheilus; species Acrossocheilus fasciatus. The sequence continues at coordinate 29,500,961 of CM071949.1, read as the reverse complement.
TTATTTTGATATTAGATGAAAAATATTTTAAAACAATATTGTATAATAATAATTATGCATAAAACAACAAAATAAATATTATTAAAATATTACAAATTAAATATTAACTATAATAAAATGTTATAAATATATGGGGTCAAAACAGGAAAGCTGCCCATTATGCGTCCATAATATAAAGTATTTAAGAGTGAAACATGTTTGTGAACGTTATTCTTTAGTATCATTCACGACACGTATAAAGACAGTAAATGGAGTCAGCTGTGGTTTGCCGCTCTACTCGTCCGCTCGAGCGCTTACCTCGGGGGTCTAAAGGAATATTGTAAGTGTCCCCGAGTACTACAGGACAGAAGCAAAGCAGAACAGAGAGAGAAAGAGAACAAGAGAAAGAGGCAGAGGGCGAGAAGTTAAAATAGTTCTGTTAGTGAAGAGCTACACCACTAATAGCCAGCCAGGATGAGCGAGCAAGATCATGTGACAGAAGCAGAGATGAGTGGGCGGGGCTGAGAACACAGTGGGAGGAGCTACAGAGTGGCATGCACTGCTGTGAACATGAGTGTACACAACATAATAATAATAATAAGAAGAATAATAATAACGCTTTAAAATAAATAAATAAATAAAAATAACATTATATAAATTAATGAACCTACAGAACATATAACAGTTACTATTTTAATTAATAATAGTATAATTAATTAGTAATCATTTTGATTAAAAAGAATTTATTACAATAAAATTATATAAATGAACATGCAGAACATATAATATTATTTTCTGATCATTTTCACTGACTATTTTAACAACAACAGTAATAATAATAGTGGTTTAAAATAAAATAATAAATTAAATACAATTAATTATAATAAATGCATATAAATTAATAAACATTCAGAACATAATGAACATAATTATTACCTTTTGGCTTAAAATTAACAATATTTATAAAGAATTACATGAATTATTCATAATTTTAAATAATGCTTTAAAATGGAAAAATAATAAATTAAATATTAACTATAATACAATATAAAATTACTTTCATTTTTTATATTAAGTAATAATATTTACAATATTTACAATCATAATTATAATGCTTTAAAATAAAAAATATAAACTGAATAATAATTATAATAAAATAAAATTAAATTAAAATATGGAACATATACTCTTACTTTCTGATCATAATGCAAGACTGCTTAGCAGATCCAACTTCTAAAAATAATATCTGATCAATAATTAAGGCCAGAAATAGTTCTTTGAGCAGTATATTGTTATTTAGAGCCCCCTCTGCAGGATGAAGGAAGATGGTGCAGGAAAAAACAGCAGAGAAACTGAAAACGGTTGAATTTGCTCTCGGCACTGATCATGTTTGCTCTGCAGAACGTTTGTCTCGAGAAACTTCAGGAAAACCAAAGGAAAAGGAAATGCAGACCACAGGAAATGTGAACAGATGACAAATAAGGAGATAGGAGGGTGAGGACAGCGATCTGTGTGTTATGAACATGAATGTGATACAAAAACAGACATCTCAGCTGCTCAAAACAGAGCTTATATCTGCATTTGAATTACATTGCAAAACGGGAGATTTATAAACACTATAAATGAGGTAAATCTATTGAATCGGTCTGTTAGTGTCTGTTTTTCATTTGTGGCCATGTCTGTGTTTCTGCTTTACCCTGAGACGCCAGCATCGCTCCTGCGGTTTCCTGGAAATCCAGCAGCTGCTGCAGGAACAGGATGGCCTGAGGAGAAACAACCAGAGAAAAAGAGCGTCTTTGTCTGCTTTTATAACATATCACTATTATTAGTATTTTTCCTGTACAAAATGGACAATGAAGAGATCTTACATTGCTTGTGAGCTCATGTACGGTTCCATCTTTCGGCATGTTGTACTCTTTATCTGGATCATTCTGTTGGATTAGAGAACATCACATGTCAGAACATAATAATAATCATTAATATAACAAAGCGTAATGAGGAATGTCATTTATATTTTATAATATAATAAAATGTGTACTTAAAATATAATTAAAAATATAATAAAATGTGTACTTAAAATATAACAAAATGCATATATAAAATATTTCATTTTCAGTTATTATTATCATTATTATTTAAATAAAAGTAATTAATAATAATTATAATTATTATAAAATATTAACATTTATTAAAAATAACTCAATTTACACACACACACGCACACACACACACGCACACACACACACACACACACACACACACACACACACACACACACACACACACACACACACACACACACACACACACACACACACACACACACACGTTTGTTTTTCTATACTTGTGAGGACTTTCATAGACTTCTATTGTTTTTATACTGACCTAACAATATTTTCTATTGCCCTACACCAACCCTACCCCTAAACCTACCCCTTACAGAAACCTTTTTGCATTTTTACATTTTGAGATAAACTTCATTCAGAATTTTTAATAATTTATTTCCCTTGTGAGGACCGGCCAAATGTCCTCACAAGTCAAAAATGTCAAGTTTTACTATCCTTGTGGGGACATCTGGTCCTCACAAGTATAGCAAAACACGCCCACACACACACACACACACACACACACACACACACACACACACACATATATAATTTTAAAAAGCTAATTATTTAAACTATTTAAAAATAAATAATCTAAAAATTGTTGCTTATAATTATAATTATTTAATTTAATCTAAATAAATAAAATGGTTAAAAATGAATGTATTTATAATATATATTATTAATATTTTTAAAATGGTATTATGTCATAATAATCTAAATACTTTCTAAATAAATACATAAATAATTATTTAATTATATATTAACAATAATAAATGTAATTAATTTAAATTTAAAGTTAAATAACTTTTAAATAATGCAAATAATTAAATAATTTTTCTTTTTTTATTAATTTAATATATATATAAAAAAAAAAAAAAAAAAAAAAAAATATATATATATATATATATATATATATATATATAATATTTTTAAAAAATGTATTTATTAAATTAAATAGTAAATAATTATTAACATTTATAATTATTGATATATTATATATTACATTAGATTATTTATATATTACATATAATAATAATAATAATAATAATAAATTATTTAAAATTAAATAAAACTATAAATTAAATAATAATAATTATAATAAAGTGATCTAAATGAATAAAAGAACAGAATTCTGCACCTGATGTGATGACAGGAACCGTTAGTGGTTGTGTGTGATCTACCTTAATGCTGTCAGCAAACTCCTCCAGCGCTTTAGCTCCGATGGTCTCCATCGAGGTGATGAGAGCTGGGAGCTTGTTCTTGGTGCTGGCAGCTGTTCCCTGCACCACAAGACAGGATATGACATCGTCAGTTACAACACGGTGCCAAAAATCCAGTGTGAACATTTTATTCTTTTCATTTGCTCTCTATCTACCTGTAGCGTGGTGTCAAAGTCTGGTTTGGTCTGCTTGAGGTGGCGCAGGATGGGGAAGATGGTCAGCACAGCGGAGTAATCGTGTCTCATGATGGCTCGGCGCGCCGCTGACACGATGTTATCGCCCTCAAGCATCAGATTATCCAACGCCTCCTGCAGCGACAAACACTGTGATTAAACACACACACACACACACACACACACATACCGAACACACAAACACACCGCACTCACCTGTATGAGCGAGTCGAAGGTCTTCTTCTGGTGATGTTCTGGAATGATCTCGGTCAGTAACACGTATTCGCTCTGAGCCAGCTTCACAAACGCGCTGATGCAGTGGATGTACGAATCGATCTCGACGTCCAACACGTCATCCTTCCCTGAGACAAACACACACACACACACACGCACACCTGTCAGAGCTCAAGAAAACTACATTCAAATATGATCACAGTGGACCAAGGGTGCTATATTAATAATATCTTAAACTTAATGTGATTAAAGCATTGAACAGAGTTAAAACCTATTTGATATTTGAAAAACTCATTATTTTTACAATTCTGTTTGGTGCCGCCAGTGATGCAGCAAATAAATATATTATATTAAATATATCTGACCAAAGAGCTATAAATGAGAAATAAAGATGTCATATGTGTGTTACTAAAATTTCCAAATCCTTTCGACTTTTTCAACATGTACTGTAGCACTTAATAAATATGATTTCTGAAGTCATGTTTACTGCAGGAAACCAAATTTACAGCATTTGATTAAATGATCAATGTTTCTGAATGCATAACTAAAATAATATCCACATTACTGGATGTTCAAATCACTGCAACCTGATGCTGATGTTGAAATGAATGTGAAAAGTTTAAGCAAAAGACTTGAATGTTTAAGGTCTGATTCAGTGTTGAATGAACTCACAGAGTCACTGACTCTTTGAAATGAAATATATATATATTTTTAATAATGAATAATATTATAATTAATTATTAATGACATTTAATTAAATTACATAATAATAAATAAATAAATAATATTTATTATAATACAATTTTATCAAGAAAGAAATTAAAATCATCAGTTTTAAGGGATGAATCACTCACTCTTTGAAATGAACCCAATATGACTGTTGAAACTCTATTGATAACCTCTCAAATATTAATATTTAGCATTCTAACAACAGCATTTTTGAAATAGTGATAATAAGTTAAACTCATCCCTCAGTTTGTAAGAACACAAAAAGCCTGTTTACTGGCACTGTAACACTATAAAGATTAACATTCGCATTATTTTAAACACACAACAACAGGATTTACACAAAATGTGTGTTCACTTGAGGCTAATGTAACAAATTACATAATTTGTTCTTCATGAACAGAGGGATGAGTCAGAATTTGCTTGTTTTGAACTCAACACTTGTGTTTTTAAAAAAAAGATACAGTAAGAGTTTTTCATAATCTTTGAGGTCAGACTCACCTGTAGTCGCCCCATGCTTGTCGTCAGACAGGTGCTTAACCCCACGCAGGTCATGATCGAAACCTGATTGTTTAGGATATAGTCACATGACCCGAGTCACTCTCTCAAGACTACAGAGGGAGTGCTGAACAAGCTCACCCGGCCACAAAGCAAAGGAAACACACGCGGCTCGACCGAGTGATGGATGTTAGTGGGGCGTCTAAGTGCACCGATGGACCCAGCAAAGCACAGAGACTCATGGGAAACACTGATGTCACAACAGTTTGTGCTCAGTTTGAGAGAGAAAACAACGACCACAATCTTCCTGCTGCCAAGCTCAACTCAAAAAGTCTACTTCCTACTTGGAAAAGTCAACAGAATGAAGTTGGACTTAAAATTGCAGTTGTATCTTTATATACTATTATTTATATGCTATTTTTATAGTTTCAGTGTTCTTTTTAATTTTTAGTCATATTTATATACTAATATTTTTATGCATTTATTTTTATAGTTTTATAGTTTTCATTTGAATTTTTAGTAATATTTCTATACTATTTTTATATTTTTAGTTTTCATTTTAATTTCAGTTTGATTTAGTAATTTAGTTGTTTAATTTAAGTTATTAGTTATTTTTTATTTAAATTTAATTTATATTTATTTCAGTTTTAGTTTGTCATTTTAGCACAGTCAGCTGCCAAAGCAACATTTCTTATTTTTCAATAATAATTATATTTTATTTCAGCTTTATTACTCATTGCGAACTTTAAAAAAAATTGTTTTAGTTAACAATACCAATACTGATAGTATGATGTCACAAACATAGCAGCATTTAGAGAGATGAACACATTTAATAATCTTTTTTATTATTTTATTTTTTTTAAGCAAAATAAAATCTAATAAGTCAAAGTTCCTGCATTAAATGACAGTTAAAAACCTGTTTAGCAAACTCAGCTTTTTTCAGAACATTTGACATATTCTGCAAACTATTTTGGCAAACTTGAATAAAAGAGTACCGTTAATTGTGGCCAACGTGTATTTGAGAAAAACATTTATTTCATAATGATATTTCCCCCCATTTTAAATTTTTATTATCCAATGAAAGGTTAAATTTTTGTGAATTTTTAAAATAAAAGATCAAAAGGATTAACAATGCAGATGAATTTTCACAGCCTCCTTTGATCATATTTACCAAGGGTGCCAATATTTTTGGCCATGACGGCATGTAGCTAAATGCTGCTGTTCATTGCCATGTTTTCAAATCACTTAAACTATAAATTAAAGTGTTTTTAAGTTTCACAAGGTCACTTTAATTTAAATCCACATAGTTTTTTTATTAAATAAAAAAATATTTTTAATACAATTAATTACACAATTATTATTTAATTTAATTTAATATAAAAACTACAACATTATTTTGAATTATTAATGTATAATTTTAAAAATAATTCTAATTTTATTAAATAAACATATATATATATCACAGATATATATACAAACAGTGGCTCTCTCAGGAAGGTTGGTCTCTCTCCATTGTGAGGCTGGCTTCACCTCACTGAGCATGAAACTGCTGTGGCCCACAAGTTCCTGTGTTATACGTCTGTTGTTTTCCGAAACGCAGGAACAACAGTTCAAAAACACCAGAAGCAGGGAAAAAAAAAAAAAAAGAGAGCTTGAGAAGAGGAAGGAAACCAGAAAGACAGCGTGCTTTACCTTCCAGAGGAGTGAGGTTAGAACCCTTTTTTCCGTCCAGGCCATGCTGAGAGTACTGTTTGAGCAGATTCTGAGCCTTACGAATCGTGCCTGCGCCCATCAACACCCAAACAGAGAAACAGAGAGAGAGAGAGAGAGAGAGAGAGAGAGAGAGAGAGAAGGGGGAGAGATGCAGGGATTGCAGGAGGAAAGCAGAGGAAGACACCGTGAGGAAGAGGAAGAGGAAGGGCGTCTGAAACCCTGTTCACCGACACCAGAGCAACAACTGAGAGAAATCCAGATCCCTCCGAGACTACAGCCGACACCACAGCAATCACACACACACACACACACACACGGTCCAACATGAACCTCCAATCACGGTTACGCTGATTAAAGCCAATAAACTGGATTAGGATATTAGGAACCGCACCATTTCCAACATTATATGGTCAAACTGAAAGAACTGATTTCAGTGATAAGTACACTGTAAAACACTGTATACATGCTACGCTAAAAACCTGTTAATTGGTTGACAGTAAGTTTACAAACATAAACACCCAAAAAGACTCACCATCAAACATTTATTTTGGAACTTGGACGCCTAAAATCTTTAAACTAAAAATTTCACTAAAAATTAAATATTAAAATTAAATATAAACAAAGATTTAAATTTACTTGCATTTAAAGCATATCTGAAACATTATTTTTTGTTTTAAATAAATGGAAAAAATGAGTGAGCTTTTAATTAAACGTTGTAATAAATAAATGATTTGTTATTTATAGTATTTTTCTATTTTGGAATCTAAATGCAAAGCTTAGGTAATAAAAGTGCCTTTAAATTTAACAGTGGATTTATTTACTTTCAATTTAGTTAGTATTTGTTTATTTTGGAAGAAAAAATATAGCATGGCAAATACTGGCGAATAATGTATATTTATATAAAAGAATTGCTTGTAACTGGTCTGTTTTATATTGACTGACTGATCGCCTGTGCACTTTCTCAGTTGACTCTTCATTAGTAAGAGTGTCAGAAAGTTAATTTTGGACCTTGCATACACACTCAGACACACACATGCGGTGCACAAGCATTACATCACATCACATCACAATGTCTACAGCTAAACAGACTGAAGAACACGTCAAACACACACTGAGGAGAAAATACAACCGGTTAATCCATCACAGCATTGTGTCACATACAGTGATGTTAATACAGTCATTAAGAGCAGTTCTGCTTCAGTGCATCAGCCACACAATCTAAAACCTGTTTAACATCAGAAACTCAAACACATCAGACAGTCTTAAAGGGGTCATGTCATCATTTTATATCATATCAGTTTCTGTAATCATTTAGTTTTTCCGTGCATTTCATTCTCTGGAAATGGAACGGGTTGTTATTATAGACCTGTGTATGTAAACGAGCTCTATTATGACTGTTATGTTGATGAGAGCAGTCAGAAATGAACAAGCTCATGGCTGATGTCATTAATAATCATGAAGGTTTCTGATTTCTAAATTGCATTCATCTTTTGTGTTGCAAACATTAGAATCTTTTCATAGCATAAATAACAATTAATAGTGCAATGATCAAAATATTAAAAATAATGTTCATTTATCGAGACATGACCCCTTTATTAAGCAGTTAATATGCAGTTAATGTTTTCTTCGGTAATAATAAGCATGAAACATGTCTAAGACAGAGTCAGTCTGTTAGTGAGGGCAGAAGTGTGGTGAGGAGTGAGCATGCGGTCGGTGTTAGAGTGTTAGTAGAAAACAAAGCACTATCTTTCTCAATATTAAACTCTCTATACGCAAAACAGAGCTGCTAGCCCACAAAAAGTGCCCTCCACGCCGAGAAAATACAGTAACACCACTGTGAGAGCCTGTACTGATGGCTCCAAACTGACACACAGTTCCAACAGACGACGGGAAGGAGAACGAGATATAAGTCGTGTGTCTGGATGGATGCGTCTGCTATGCTGCATGTGTCCATTTGTGTGTATAAAGGCCTTCTCACTTTCAAGAAATGCAAACATGTATGAATGAATGAATTTGGTTTAAATGGTTCATAAAACACGACCATTCAAATGTCTGGAGTCAGATTTTCTTTTTGAAGAAATTAATACTTTTATACAGCAAGGACGCATTCAATTGATCAAAAGTGGCAGTAAAGACACTTATAACGTTAGAAAGGATTTCTACTGTATTTCAAATAAATGCTGTTCTTTTGAACTTTCTATTCATCTCTGAATCCTGAGAAATAAACTGCATCAGAGTTTTCACAAAAATATTGTGCAGCAACACTGATAATAATCAAAAATGTTTCTTAAGCGGAAAATCAGCATATTGGAATGATTTCTGAAGATCATGTGACACTGAAGACTGGAGTAATGATGCTGAAAATACAGCGCTGCATCACAGAAATAAATTACATTTTACAATATATATGAAAATAGAAAACAGTTATGTTAAATTGTAATAATATTACACAGTTTTTAACATTAATATTTCACAATATTACTGCTTTTGTTTAATCAAATACTGCCCTGGTGAGCAAAAAAGAGAATAATTGAATTTAAATATTAATGTAATTATTAATTGCTAATTTAAAATACTAAAATAACAAACATGAATAAAATTATTAACATTTATATTATTTTTTAAAAACATTATTATTAGTTTATTTTTTTTTAATTTTCACATTATTATTATTATTATTATTATTTTTAATCTTAACGAGCCCAGACCTTTGAGCGTTGTTTTTTTAGTTTACAATTGAGGTCAATTTTTTTCATCAAAATACACATTTGTCTCAAGCTCTGTGTGAATAATTTTTTGTGTAGTTTGCCAGCAAATTTTACATGTGAAACATGTTTGTGTTGCATGTGAATAGTCCTGTCTTAGACTGCCTTTCATAGCCTGTTCTGTTGCATATGTATATGTGTGTGTGTGTGTGTGTGTGTGTGTGTGTGTGTGGGTGTGGGTGTGGGTGTGTGTGTGTGTATGTGTGTAATGGGAAGCTCTGGCTCTGCAAACAGAAGCAAGCGATGGACGCGTCACAAACACAGCTTTACCTGGAATGTAGACTGACATCATCAGACACGAGTGAGACAGAGAAGAGAAACGGGGAGAGGAGACGGTTAGTAAGAACACACACTAGGAACGGGAAAAGAGGAGAACTTCGACGGGAATGTCAGATACACCTGATCATGATCCATCGGGACCACCAGAAACCCAAAGAGACCCGGTCTAGTGAGGTGAAGGGTTAAAGGTCACTGACCTGGTCTTTTAGGAGGCTTCTTGGTGGGCGTCTCCTTGCGTTTGGTCTGTACGGCGGGCGAGTGGATGGCAGAGGTGGCGCTGTTCTTACGGAAATGCTCCTTTAGACCCTTAATGGACCGATCCAGCTGACTGGAGCGGACCTGGAAATACACGTTCATGAAGTCTGCAGAGAAACAAACACACGACGTGAGATTTCAAACGTCCCCAGAGAGCAACAGTCAGGATCTGGAAGTAAAACCCATTCATTTTCTCCATAGGGAAATTGATTTTTAATGGTAACTGATAAGCTATTAAAGACAGACCTGTTGTGAGGTTATTAATCAATGATATATGCTTTTGTTAAAGCCATCTGTTCACATTAATTCAAATATTTTTAAATAATCAAGTGAATTAATAGCAGAGCTCGTGGTAAAAAGCTGCATTACCCATGATGCTGTACAGAAAATCAGTTTTCATACAATAATATTTGTGTGTGTGCATACATTTAAAATAAACATAAAATACATTGTTTCCATAGATACAATAAACAAATAATATCTAATACATTTTGTTTTTTTTGTACATTTGATTTTTTCTGAGTAAAAATTAATGACTAAAAAAAACATATTTAGAACAAGAATCATTAGATTTCATTAAAAGACTATGTTTAAGAAGTTAAAAATGTAGTATGGTTGCTTATTCTTTTATATATTTTAAGTACAGGTCAGAATAAGTATGTTGTTTCATTTTTACACAAATATATCTGTTATGCTGAATGATGATTAAGCATTTTTTTCACACATTTTTTGACTTTTTTTCCCCACAAAAGTCATTTAAAACATTATAGTAGACGCTTTACTTGCATTTAATATGCTTTATATGTATATATACACACACACACACACACACACACACACACACACACACACACATATATATATATATATATATATATATATATATATATATATATATATATATATATATATATATATATATTCAATTAATTAATTATTTTATGTAAATGTAAATGAACAATTAAAATTAAATAGTTTACTTTTATTAAAATTATTTGTTAAATAATTAAATTTAAATTAAATTTCTCTCTCTTCCACTCACCAAGGCAGCATTTATTTCATTTAAAAAACATGAATAGTTTTACATTTCACAATCATTTTAAATTTGATTATGTCATTTGCAATGCCTCATGGGATTGTAGTCGTGAAAAAAAATACTTTTTGCTTCAAATAAATGTTTGTAGTAGGGCTGCAAAATTCAAAATAAAAGTCTTTGTTTACATACTATATGTGTGTGTACTGTGTTTATTTATTACACACACACACACACACACACGGTAACACTTTATAATAACTGCACACTATGAATCATTAGTAAAGCATTAGTAAACAGTCAATTCATCCTTTATAAAGCATTTTTCCAACATTAATAGTCATTAGTAAGCAGTTTATAAAAACAGCTATAAATGTTTTGTTCTTGAGCATATCTATGATGTTTAATAATTGTATTTTCATACTTTATTAATGATCAATTAATCATTTCTGAATTATTATGTTCTTTTCAAACCAGTTATTTAGGAGTTGTCAGTGGTTCATAAGATCATTTAGAAAGTGTGAGTAAATGATTAATTAACTATTCAAATGTACATTTATAAATCTTATTATTTAGACACATGATAATAGTTGCTCAGCGTGTTAATAAATGCTTTATTAACACATATTCCTGCTGTTATTCATGATTAAATCAGGTAGTTATAAAACATTTAGTAGTTGCCAGTCATCTATTTTTGTGAGCTCATCTAAAGTGAAGAATATTTATACCTTATAAAGCATTTACAAAACAGATTTAAAGACTCCTTTACCTTCCAAACAGAAAAGTGAAACAAACACAACAGAGGGACACAGAACACAGAAATATTTTTTCAAGATGCAAAAAATGCATCTGTAAAACTGTACACTTGATAAAAAAAATTAAAAATAAACGCCTGTAATTTCATAGAAAAAAATAAAAATAAAATTCAAGTGTATGGTTTCATTTTTATGCATCTTGAAATAAATAGTTCTGTATCCCTCTGTGTTGTGTTTGTTTATTTTCTTCTGTTAGGAAGATAACTGAACCTTTAAGTCTCCTTTGTAATAGATATGCTTATAAATTTATAAACTAATAGTATTTATAAACTGCTTACTAATGACTATTAATGTTGGGACAATGCTTTATAAAGGATGAACTGACTATTTACCAATGCTTACCTAATGATTCATAGCGTGCAGTTATTATAAAGTGTTACCTAAAATATTTATATTTATATATAATATAAAGTATATACAAGTATAAATACATATACATACAAATATTTAAAAAATATATATATACATATATGTGTGTGTGTATTTATATATACATAATAAATATACACAGTGCACACACATGTAGTATGAAAACAGACTTATTTTTTTTAATGCAATTAATCATGATTAATGGTTTTGCAGTGCTTCTGCTTGTAACTGGTTTGTTTGGTTCACTGCTTACAGCAACTTTTTTAAATCCCTTTGGGAAAAAATACTTACAGAACCAACACTAATGACACCAATGGCACTAACGCACTTTCTGACATACGGCACAGATAAAAGCGTTTGCGTGTGTCCACCTTGGTTGCGTCCGTACTCCACCAGCCAGGCAGAGATGCAGATGATGTCCTGCAGGACGGCTTCGGGCAGGTGCTCCAGCGTCACGTCCTCCTGCACCTCCATGTCCTCGTCTCCTCCGATGGCGTCCAGGATGAGGACGGGCGGCACTGGCTTGCTGTAGCGCGTCAGCAGGCTGCGAAACTCCGCCTCCAGCAGCTCCTTCCCCTTCTCGAAGCGCGCTTTCTGCAACAGGACAGCCTCGCTGAGGAGCTTCATACGGACTGAAGAAGCGTGAGAGGAGTGTGAGAGTGTGACATACTGTACGTACCACTGTGTTGAGCTCGGGACTGTCGGGATTGTTGTCCTGAAAATACTCCACGGCTTTCTGGATCTTTGCAATGCAGGCCAGATACTCGTCCAGACGACCTGCAGGCCTGCAAGAGCAGTGACGGACAAATCAGAGTCTGTCCCATCCAACAGATCCATTTTTATCTGTTATTTAAAACTCTAATAATATTTCACAACATTACTGCTTTTACTGTATTTTTGATCAAGTAAATGTAGCCTTTATAAGTATAAGAGACTTCACAAATCATTTTATTTAATAATACTTATATTTTTTATTTAATAATGTAAATAAACTAGAATATTAAAATAATTTAATTATTTAATAAAAAACATGTACAGTTCCGTGAAAAGGTTTTTGCTCCCTTCCAGTTTTTTTTTTGCATATTTGTCACACTTAAAAGATTCAGATCATCAAACAAATTTTAATATTACACAAAGATAACGCAAGTAAATACAAAATGCTGTTTTTAAATGTTGATTTAATTTATTAAAGGAAAAAAAGCTGCCTCTGCTGTAATTTTACCCGTGGGTTTCGTCGTCAGACAGTGTTACTGTATAAAAACAAGCGACTTTTAATATCATATTTAGTCATATTTGCACTGTTTTATTTTGTAATATCGATTATTTTCTCATCCAATTTGTGGAGAGGAGATACTGCCTCCCTTACCTCCTCGGAGGAAACGCCCCTGCTATCTATCCATCTATCTATCCATCCATCCATCCATCCATCCATCCATCCATCCATCTATCTTCTGTTATTTAAAGCTGTAATAATATTTCACAATATCAGTTTTTACTGTATTTTTTTATCAAGTTATCAAGTATATGCAATAAATAATTATATTTAATAATTTACTAATGTTAATAATTTAAAATAATTATTTAATAAAATAAAATAAGAAATATATACACAAAATTAATTACAATTTTGTTTAGTAAAAAGCAACAAAAAAAAAAAAAAACTAAAAATAGCTGAAATATTATATCTGTAATGTATAAAACAGAAATGTACAGACAGGGCTGTTGTTATATTTTGGAAATGAATCAAGGAGGAATGATCACTACCTTCCTACAGTTCTCAGCCGATATATCGGTCTATCCCTGATCGAGGGTCTCAGGTCGCACTCACCCTTCCCGGATGATCTTATCGGTGTCTTTGGCCACGTGATAATAACTGATGACGTGATCCATGCAGGAGAGAGTTTTGTCCACGTTCTCCTGCAGTCGCTGCAGATTCTCCGTCTGCTTATGGACCGGGATGATGGAGTTCTCCAGCTGCATCAGACGGCTCTCGAACGAGGACAGGATGGACACCTTACAGGAAACAAAACACACATTCATTCATAAAAACAACTACAAAATAATATTTACAACGGAAGTAACAGCAGATAATGGTATGTGTACAGCAAATATCATCCTACAACACTGCAGAAAGATGTTATTTCAGTTTGATCTTAAAACTAGAACAACACACACACACACACACGTTTGTTTCTGTGAATTGTGGGACTTTTGATAGACTTCTATTACTTTTATACTAACCAAATGATATTTTCTATCCCCTAACCAAACCCTACACTGCAAAATATGGCTAGTCTTACTTAGTATCTTTGTCTTGTTTCTAGTCAAAATATCTAAAAATTCTTAAATCAACATACTTTCGATATTTTGACTAGAAACAAGACAAAAATACTAAGACAAGCTATTTTTTGCAGTGTAAACCTAATCCTACCTCTTACAGAAAACCTGTTTGCATCTTACACTTTCAGATAAACATCATTTAATATTTTTAAACATTTTTTCCCTCACACTGTCAAAAATTTCAGGTTTTACTATCCTTGTGGAGACATTTCTTCCCCACAATGTAGCATAAGTATACGTATACACACACACACACACACACACACACACACACCAATTTATGAACTGATCATCTCTCACCATTCCTTTAGTGAGTTGATCGCTCTTCTCCAGACTTTCACGAATGAAAGACAGAGTTTCTTGTTCCTGTAGATAATAAATAACACATACAGCTCGTTACGCATACTGTAAATTATAATTAATTCTCAAGTGAATTCCCCACACCAACAGGGTTGATTATTTATTGACATGATCATTTTTCAATCACTAAGCTTCTAAAAATGCTTTGTGACATTGTTTTTATGACAATCACGCTGATTCTCATTCTGGTTGATCGCGAATGATATTAATAACAACCGCTGATCACGGGATTCTCATGTTATTCTTTATTCTTCCGGTTTTGTCTCTTTTTAACGGACCTGTTTGAGTTTGTCCTCGATCTCCCGCTTCCGAGCGGACGCGTCTTCGGTCGGGATCATCCTGACAGGCAGAAATGTGACAGAAATGACAGCTGGATCCGTCCGGATCAATGCAAAATCCACAATACTATTACAACATTAACGTGAAGACAGCGGAAACTATACAACACTAACGGCAAAATGGCAGTGAAGTGAATCGCAAGTACAAGATAAAAGTCCTCCGGTTTGAATTATTTTTTTATTTTATGTTGTTTTGTTGTTGCTTGAATGAGTCCAAATCACTGATCTATAATATAATCATTATATATAGATTTTATATATAATGATTATATTATAACCCCCCCCCCCCCAAAAAAAGAAATAATAATAATTATTAATTTTATTTTTTAAAAATATTTATTTATAAATATAAACAAATGTGAATAAATACGACATACAGAACAATCTTACCAAAGTGGGTTGACCATCAAAATGATCCTCCAAAAAAATTACTTTTTTTTTTACTTCCACTTGCTTTTTTTGTTTGTTTTTTTTGTAATGCATAAGATTTTGGGATTTAAAGATCACCTTAATTACGTACTTATATATAAAATAATTGGCCAAAAATATATTAACCACAAATTCAATATAGCAAGTCAGAGAGAAAAAAAATATAAAAAGCATTTTTAAGCAATTTATGTGAGAATAATTATATTAATTTATCATTAAATTAAATGATTAAATAATTTTAAGGGACATTTAACGTCATACAAAAAATGACAAAAAGAAGAAACTAATTCAAAACTTAAAGTGAAGAGGAATTTCTAATGGTATTAGAAGCCACTTTAAATAAGTATATTTAATCGGGACTTTGATTTTGACGTTTTAATAATGTGGTGTTTGTGGGTGACTTCACTGGCCAGAGATACAGGGTGGCTCCAGTTGTACTCAAAACTCCATTTATTTCCTAAATTCACTGAACATGAGATACAATCAAATCAATCAATCAATCAATCAATCAGTCATCAACCTTCATACAATTAACTACAGAAAGTATACAGTAATTTACAGCAGTACATAAATATGTAAATCTGTTTCTGTCCGCAAAACAGAAGCATAATGCATGATGTCATGCAATATTATACAACAAAACACTTTAAGTTAGTTAGATAATAAACAAAAACTAAAAAGAAGTTAAAGGTATTTTATATGTCAAACACATTATTTAATAGAATGTGGTTGATAAAAAAAACCAATCAATCACCATTTCAAAAGCAACCATTGCCCTTTATTTTAATCAGTCTTAAAAAATATAACATTAAAAGTTCTTTAATGGAATCGGTGAGAATTCTGAAGTCCTTCCTAAGACTCCTCTTGTTTTGTGAAAGCCTAAAAGACAATGAAATAGAGTTACATACCGTACCATCAGACAATGGAAATGAAATTACGATACTATTAAGATGATGATGTTCATAAATGACAACAACTCACCTGTTTTAGAAACTGCCGTCCAAAGTAATTTGTGGCCATGTTCTTCAGGTTTGTTCTGGCTCCTACTTTACAGCGCACATATCCGTAGAGATTGGCCCCCTGTAACACCACTCCCAAAATCACCACGGCCTGAGACAGAAGACAGCATCACTCACAGAACAACATCACAGCTCCGACTGCTGAAGAACTGCTCACAACTCACCAGCCATTTGATCTTAAAGGAGACGAGCGTAAAGAAAGCAAAGATGACCCAGATGATGGGGCAGATGATCAGACCCAGCCAGAAGATACGAGACTCCGAGTTTGAGGAACGGGGTGCTGAAGACTGAGTCCCACTGGCCTGCAAGCACACACAGACAGGACGTCAACGTAACACAACAAGTGGAGAAAATATTCACACATCTAACCAGAAACGCAAATTCACATTTACTGTGTGTCATATACACGCACTACCATTCAAAAGACTGGTGTTTTTAATACAATTGTTCATCAAGGATGCATTCAACTTATTATAAAAGACATTTATAATATACAAAAGTTTTAAATGTCAAATAAATGCTGCTCTTTAATAATCAGAAATGTTTCTTGAGCAGCAAATCATCATATTAGAATGATTTCTGAAGGATCATGTGACACTGAAGACTGGAGTAATGATGCTGAAAATTCACAGCAATCAATTACATTTTACAATACATTCACGTAGAAAACACAATATTTCTGTTTTTATTACATTTTTGATTAAATATACGCAGCCTTTTTTTATATCAGTCATGTTTTTATATCAGTCATGTTTTTCTGTAAATAACAACGCAGTCCTGTCTACACAAATTTTAAATATATTTTTATTAGTGCTGACAAACGATTAATCGCATCCAAAATACAAGTTTTTGTTTACATAATAAATGAGTGTGTACTGTGTATATTTATTATGGATATATAAATACACACACACACACATATGCATGTATATATATATTTAAAAAAAATATGTAAAGTTTATATTTTAAATATATTTATTTATGAATATAAATATATACAAGTAAATAAATGTAAATATTTTCAAACTATATGCTGTATGTGTGTGTATTTATATATACACAATACACACATATATTATGTAAACAAAAACTTTTATTTTGGATGCGATTAATCATTTGACAGCTGCTCTACTGATGACTGTGTGTGTGTGTGTGTGTGTGTGTGTGTGTGTGTGTGTGTGTGTGTGTGTGTAATAGTACCTTTCTGGACTCAAACACCCAATGGCTTTTTCCATCATCATCCACTTGATTCCACCAGCGCAAACCCACCATCAGACGGCCGGTAATATTCTACAAGACGACAAACAGGACAGGTTCCATGCTGAGGTTTATGAAGGGTTAGAGGTTTGTTTGAATCTTTAAATCTGAGTAATCGTGATGCTCGACTTAAACTCCACTAACTGTAATGATTTATGGACACCTGATCAGTTATTCTAAACACAAACCTTCACAGTCCAGAAGTCACATGACAGGAGGAGGATGATGGTGACCAAACAGGCGATGAAGGATCCACCGACTGAACCACACAGCAGGTAGACCAGAATGGCAGTGACCCGGAAGAACAGGTGGAAGAAGGACGCCACCGGATGCCTGCAATCACACACTCGTTTATTTAGCTCATTCATCTAAATGAGGATATACCGCACCTCATTTGGAATAATTACTATAAACAAACCCAAAGCCCTAAACATACTGCATTTGTAAAATTATCGATTAATAATCAATTGAATTAATAACAAAGATTTATTTGAATAATAATAATAGTAATTATTAATAATGTTTTATTAATCATATATTAAAATATAATACATGTATTTTTTTTACTAATTAAAAAAGTATAAATAATTGTCACAATATTATAATTACTATAAACTAACCCCAAACCCTAAACATATTACATTTTAATATACAATTTTATTCATAACAATAATGTATTTAAATTAGTGCCGTCAAACGATTAATCGCGATTAATCGAATACAAAATAAATGTTTGTTTACATAATATATGCGTGTGTGCTGTGTATATTTATTATGTATATATAAATGCACACACATACAGCATATATTTTGAAAATTTTCAAATGTATATATTTATATTCATTTAATTTATATCATATATATATAAATATATTTAATATATAAATGTAACAGTTTTCTTAAAAAAATACATGCATGCATGTGTGTATTTATATATTCAGTACACACACATATATTATGTAAATAAAACTTATTTTGAATGCGATTAATCGTTTGACAGCACTAATTTAAATATTTCATTATTTAAAAGTATAGTAATATTATAATAATATTAAGATATTTTATAATACATTTAATAAAATCGTACTAAAAGGCCTACATACTTTTAAAATTTTAAAGATGCATTTACTTATATACACATGCACACACACACACACACACACACACACACACACACACACACACACAAGACACAGATGGAGAAAACACGATGTACGATCTAAACAGACCATATAACAAAACTAATTAACGATGCCAAACACACTTGATTTTGTTCTTTCTTGAAGCTGAATCTTCCTCAGCATCAAATAAAGCCACATCGTCATCATCGTTGTCCTGGAAGCGAGACAATATGACAGCTATCAGGCTCAGAAACACGATTAATTAAACATATAATTAACCATACACCGATAAAAACTCAATCTGATGCAGTGAGTTGTTTACTGTCAGAGGACTGAGGCTAACTAAACCAGCTTTATTCCTTATCTTAAAAGTCATATCGGAGGAACGCAAGCATGCTGTACACATAAACTATGTCTACGATGTTTGAGAAGAATTTATAATGAAAAATAGCACATTGTTACTCACCAGCTTCATTTCCACTGCTGCCGTTGTTGCTGGTGCTACTGATGTTACACGACACGTCACTTCCGGGTCTGTGAGGACTGACTACATCGCGCCTGAACAGAAAACTTTTTTTTTTTTTTTTCACTGCACTAACAGAAAAAGAGAGATAAAAAACGTTAATACAAGGAATATTATTTCTTAAATAGTTAGTAAATAATATTTTTATCACGTGCAATTGTATTGCAACAATACACTAACTCTTCTTATTCCATTCCTTGGCTTACATTTTTTGTATATAACATATTTGTCTATAGATATGGTAGTATTTAATATATAATATTATATATAAAAATAAAAGTTATAAAAGAAATACAATTATAATTAATAGCTTTTTACATATTTATTTCGTTTGCTCTCTCTCTATTTCTAATATTATATTATATTATATTATATTATTGTATATTATATTATATAGTAAAGGATGTTTATCTGAAAGTGTAACAATACAAACAGGTTTTCTGTAAGGGGAAGGTTCAGGGTTAGTGGATGGAAAATATCGCTTGGTCAGTATAAAAGTAGTAGAAGTCAATGGAAAGTCCCCACAATTCACAAAAACAAACGTGTGTGTGTGTGTGTGTGTGTGTGTGTGTGTGTGTGTGTGTGTGTGTGTGACTCTGATATTTTTATATTTACATATATTTACATATACATTTTATATATACACTGGGTCATTGTGATTATTTGTGAAATTAAAACTCTGATGTGGGGGTTATTTTATCAAATTATCTCAAGAATTTTAATGTATTTTGATGTAATGATATTTATGCCTCTAAAGTATATTAAATTATAAATGTATTGCTACATTAGCCACTATGTGCCATTTTCCTCGTGTAGTAATATTTGTCTTTCTTTCTTTGTTTTCTTACACATGAGTTGTAAATTTAGAACTTAGGAAGAATAAATAGCAGTTATGTAATTAGATATGTGTATTATCCTGAGTCAAACATTATCCCCGTCCTGTGCCTCATGAGGCTGTGTGGCATTCTCTCTGTAGACTGGTGCAACCGGTTATATCACTGCAGCGAAACACACGGACAAACACCAGCATTTCACTGTAGCAATGTTTTATTTGCATAGACAGACAACGTTTTATTGTTGCCAAAGTAACTGTCACCTGTCACATTTGATACTAGGCACAAAATGTAACATATAAAGGAAAACAGCAGCATATAGAGTCATTAAAGGGCTATATCTCTCCTGTAAACCCAACCCTAGTGAAATGTACCGCAATATCCAGCTACGTCAAATGGGTTTGGTCACTTGTGCAACATTATTGTATGGATGAGAAATTTTTGTCTTACATATTTTCACATGAATGAGACAATGTTAAATAAAACCCACATATACATAATATATATAAGAATAAAATAAAACATACATTTATTTTTACATTTATGTATACACAAGTATACATAATGTAAATGTATATTTATGTATATGTATATGTGTGTGTATATACTGTATAATATATATATATAAATGTTATATTTAATCTCACTACATATATACATATATATATATATATAGTTGCATTCATGTGAGAAAAATTTGACTTATATAAATATACGAATAAAATAAAATATATTTAGTTTTATTCATGTTATATATATATATATGTGTGTGTATGTATATATATATATATATATATATATATACACTGTATATAAAATACAAACTATTTCATATTTACATATCACAATATATATATATATATATATATATATATATATATATATATATATATATATAGTTGCATTCATGTGAGAAAAATTTGACTTAAAAATATATAAATACACGAATAAAATAAAATATATTTAGTTTTATTCATGATATATGTATATATATATATACATATATACATATACACACACACACTGTATATAAAATACAAACTATTTTATATTTTATTTACATATCATCACAATATATAATGTATGTGTGTGTGTGTGTGTATATATATATTTAATTCATGTGAGATAAATGATACTTAAAGATATATTTTGTGATATGTGATCAATGCACAAAACATATTAGTAGGTATTTTAGTAGGCATCTTGTATAAATGCACTGTTGCAGTCATAAAACTTTAATATCAGTCAGAGGTTACAGAAGATCTCTTATAGCCCTGTTTACACCATAACACCTGTCTCTGTAAACGGGACCCTAGAAGATGGAAATGATGTGGATACGAGGAGCAGAAGCAGTTTATTTGGGAGAGGGAACAGGAGACGTGGTTGTCAGGGAAGATCCTGGTTCTGATCCTGCTCCTGGTTCCGATCCTGCTCCTGGTTCCAAAAGCAGGACACACTCCTTCTTGGGAAGCCAGACGGCCGGGTAAAGCGGCTCCAGAAACTCCGCCTGGTACTTGTGGATGAGCGCCATGCCGTTCTCCACGTCGTAGAAAGCCAGCACGCCGCCGGAATAATCCACGTAGACGCCGATCCGCGTGGCTTTGGGGCCGCTGAGCGGCGTCTCCACATCGCTGTGCCACGCGGAGAAGCTGCGTCCGTTCCACTGCACACACCAGGAGAAGTTGTTTCCCGTGATGCAGCTGTTGCTCTCGGACCCCTTGCGGTCGATGCTCTTGTAGGTCAGGCCGACGTGAGTGCCTTCTCCTCTCATATCCACCTCGAAATAGTGGCGGCCCAGATAGAAGCTCTCCACCGTCAGCACCTGCTTGAAGTGCTCGAAGCGCTCGGGGTGCTCTGGATAGCTCTGCTGCCACGGCGTCGTGTTTGTCACCTTCTTTCGTTCTTCTGTCAGACGCAGATACTGGTGGGCCGTATCTGCATCAAAGGTCAGAGGCGTGACGTCTATGGGAGAAAACGGGCAAAAAGTCAAGACTATTGTCTGAGAAGCACGGTCACATCGGGGAAGTTCTACTCTGTCAAACTTTGACTATTTTAGTTATGTTTATATTTTCCATTTTCATTTAAAGGCAATAACTGCACTAGATTTGAGATTGTGGGCTATTCGGCATATATAATGTGACTTGTGGAAAGAAAGCATCCAACATTTAAGTGTTTATTTTACTACACTTACTATATTTGCATTTGCAGATTTCAATTAAAATAATTTTTTTAAGTGCTATTTCCTCAAAATGATTTTTCCCCACTTCAGCAGCACTTACATACACCTGCTTTTATTATTGCACTTTATCTATTTATCTATCTATCTTTTGAAGGTTTTTACAGAAGGGTTTGTTCATATATATATATATATATAATTCACCCGATTTATAATTTCACATTTTGTTCTTGAAACATGGTGAAAATGTATTTTTTTCTGCCTGTTGTCAGTATTTTCTGATCAATTCTGATTTAATTAACTAGGGAAGTATGGTGATATCTATAAGTTAATATTTCACCCTATTTATCAGTGATTTTTCTTTTGACACTTATTTTACTTCAAGTATGTGTCGTGTAACATCTTTTTAATGGTTTTAGTTTTAATTAACGATAATAATCCTGATGAACACTCACATCTAAGGAAGTCGTCTCTGGTCTCCGGGTTCGGAATTGACATGTTCTTTTTTGCAGCAATAATGGCATAAACAGTTGTCTTTATGCCAACATTATCTGTGAATTGAAACAAGATAATTAGCCATCTTCTTCAAAGGTTTGATGTTTCTGAATTGCTCAGAGCAAGATGTGTCACCTCGTTCCGCATACTGACCGTTTTTGCAGGTGTCTTTAAGTTTGTTGGTGTATGAGGTCAGCAGGTGGTCGCACATCTCTTTTGTGGACCGTGCGATAACGCGACTGAACGACTGCAGTCGATCCATGAGGCCGATATAAACACCAGGCAAAGACACGTCAACAGCTTCCTTTTTCCACCGCGAATACTCCTGGAAAACAATACTCACATAATTAATACCAGAAACAATAAGTTCAGAAACACAGCCAGTGTTATTTTAGTATTATTTACATCAGTGTTATATATATTTTTTCCCATTAAGATACATATTTTTATAGAATTATTTTAATTTAGGTTTTAGTAAAATGTTGTGAGTTTATTATTTATTATTATTTGTTTTAAAATCTGTCTATATTGTGTTCATTAATTTTATTTCAGTTATGTTAGTATATCAAATTAAGCTAAAAGGAAATGATAAATGTTGCCTTGTTATTATTTATAGAGAGAGAATTGATTTGTAGATTTATATTCTATTATAGTTTTTATTAATATTTTAAATTTTTATAATTTCAGTTTTCATTTTATTTGAATTTTTAGTACTTCGTTATGTGCTTTTGTTATTTTTTATTAGTTTCTTTTATGTAAATTTTTTAGGATTAATATTTATTCAGGCTTCATTTGTAATTATTTTAAGTTAGTCATTTTAGTGCTTCTAATTAAACCTATTTTAGTTTTTTTCATTTATAGTTTTTCAGATTTGTTTCAATTTACAAAAATGTTTTTTGTAACACTTTAGAATAGGGAGCACTTATTCACTATTAACTATGACTTTTCCCTCAATAAACTCCTAATTTGCTGCTTATTAACAGTTAGTGCGGTAGTTGTTAAGTTTAGATATTGCGTAGGATTAGAGATATAGAATAAGGCATTAATATGTGCTTAATTACTACTAATAAATGGCTAATATGCATGTAATAAGCAACTAGTTAAGAGACCCTAAAATAAAGTGTTACTGTGTTTTTCAACTTTTTAACTTTAATGCATTTTAACTTTACACATGACCTTTAACTGGCAGGCGTTACAGATACTTTAAGGTCATGAAGAACCCATCAGGGAACAGGAAATAACCTCCTTACCTGCAGGAAGTCAATGTCATTTTTGTTCTTGGTGATTTTCTCGACCTGACTCTGGGTTTTCTTGAGTTCGGTGCAGCGTTGCTCCAGATGAACTCGGATTCCTTCGGCCTGCCGCAGCGCCTGTCGCTCCTCCACCTCTAAGATCTCGCTCACTTCTTTCTTCGCCTGCTCCACAGCCGCCATCAGTATGTTAAACTGCTCCTCGATCACTCCACGCACCTCCTTCACAGACGCCTGCGGCCAGACAGACAGACAGACTGAGACACTTCAAAGTCAAAGAGACAACTGAGAAAGCCATTACAGAGTGACATCTATCATCGTCTGAATGACAAGTATTTATAGGTCCAAACATTTAGTCATTTCTAGAAATTTCCTTAATATCTATCCCCTCTAAAGGATGTCAGTGACGACCGATCAAATATCATCTTGTATTAAATACTTAAGGCATAATGTACATTAAACCTGACATTTAAAAAACTTAAAATACCCAGAAAGGTTAGTCACTCTGAACTGAATTCAGAGAAGGAATGACCTCCATTACCAGTTAATATGTGAACTATTAAACACTCTTAAAACAAGTCTAGCATTATGCTCTTGTATAGCCAAACTACACAGAACACACTGATAACAGAAGTAAAATGGGTTGCGAAGAGCGTTTCATATTGATTCCAAGACAGTACAGATGAAGTTCAAGTGTTTAGTTCTTTGATTGTGGTGTTTTACCTCTATATTCACTGTGTTGACCTGTAACTTGTTAATAGCGTTTTCTGCCGCTGTGACCGTCTTCACCATGTCTGTCTGTTTGTCCTGAAGCTCTCTCTGTAAATACACAATTTTGTGTTGAAATATGACAAAAAAAATAAAAAACAAAATAAATAAAAAATCAAGTTCCTTGTTATTTTACTAATTTTTTTTTCCCAAAATGTCCAAAAATAAAACAGTCACTGGCAAAATATTCTGCTATGTAATATTTACAATTTATAGAGCATGTTTAAATGCACACACACACACACACACACACACACACACACACACACACACACACACGTTTGTTTTTCTATACTTGTGAGGACTTTCATAGACTTCTATTGTTTTTATACTGACCTAACAATATTTTCTATTGCCCTACACCAACCCTACCCCTAAACCTACCCCTTACAGAAACCTTTTTGCATAAACTTCATTCAGTATTTTTAATAATTTATTTCCCTTGTGAGGACCGGCCAAATGTCCTCACAAAGTCAAAAATGTCAGGTTTTACTATCCTTGTGGGGACATCTGGTCCTCACAAGTATAGCTAAACACGCCCACACACACACACACACACACACACACACACACACACACACACACACACACACACGTGTGTATGCATTATTAATATACACATTTAGACGTATTTACTACATATATTAACTATGTTTAATGCACAATATTAATATACAGTCACTGGTAAAATACTTTATAATTTAATTAAATATTTAAAAATACAAAATCTTATATAAAAATAATGATAGTTATCACTGTAAAAAATGAATTTCATATGGTTTTCAAAGGCAAATTCTGATTATGCATTATAAAAAGTAGATGTAACCAAAACCAGCATCCCTTTGCATAAGTGAGTAATCAGATAGGAATCAGCCTCTTTGTTCAGCTTTTGCTTTGCATTCTACAGACAAGTTCAGACAAAAAGTCCTGACACACGAGACAGCTCATGCTCAGCAGTTGTCACTGTTATTCAGTGCAGGCTTGCTAAAGGGAGCATCACAAACAATAGAGCTTTGACTCTCACGTTAAAGCAAAAAGAGTGAGTTTTCTCTCCACCCTGACCACCCAACAATCCCAGAATAGCTCAGGTGATATCTGACGGTGTTTCACTGCACTGATGTCAATGAGAACCCCTCCCTGCACTGTCTCCAGTTAAAACACGCTCAGATACGCACACGTCAGTTTTGTTCACTCATCTTAACAGTTCAGAATGTATAAAGCTAATTTGATGCTAGTGTCGCTCATGCAATAAAGCTGGTTGCCCTAGGCACAAAATTACACCTGAAAAATGAACGAGAAAACAGTTTAATACTAAAAAGTTTAATACTGCACACTTAGAGTTTGTTCATGTATATAGAAAGTTATTAAAACTCAAAAAACTGTTTTTGCAACAACCTGGCAACCAGCGGTGAGTTTATTCTTCATAAGATGTGGTTCTACATTGCTGTTGCTAGTCATTTATTATAGTCGAGCACAGACGGTGACGGCAATTTAAAGTTTCCCTTGAATTTACTTGGAGTATCGTCACTGACGATGCATTTTAAAAGAGCTAGACTTATGCATATGCACAGTAGTTAATAACGACATGACCTCACTGTAGTGGTTAAACTGGATATGTAAAGGAGATATGCGTGTGTCATAGCTTCTCTGTTAATCAGCGGAGAGGAAGTTTCTCTCAAGGTAACTGGACTGAACGGTTAACACGGTCTAGTAACGCAGTCAGGCAGGATTTGTGTTATGTACTGTGTTGTGCAATCTAATGCTCATGTCAAAACATCCCTAAGAATGCCTCAGATCCACGAAGAGACCCGGACACTCCCTGCTCTGCACGCGAGGACAATACATCAAACACATTCACTTGGCAGGCAACACCCTAACAAGCACACACATACAGGGTGGACTGTTTCAGTGCATTGCATTTACAGAAAAACAGTTTTCCTAACAGTTCTGATGTCCTGACTAGTTTAACCAATCATAATATTTTCGGTCTTCAACCTAGTGTCATTTTGCAGGATATTAACATCATCAGTTTTTTTTTAATTTGAAAGCATAAAATGATAAGTTTAAAAAAAAATGCACATTGCATGGTCCATGCAGTGTATTATTATATGCATTATTAAAATGTCATTCGTGGAATTGTATTCTATGTCTTCTGAAGACATATGTCAGCTTTATGCAAAGAATGGACAGAAATTTTAAATTAATAAGCACTGAAAACTCATCAAAAATCAAACAAGAAAACAATTTCAGTCTGTTTCTCACAGAAAACTTATAAAAATATAATCATATAGCCAAATATTATAGTTTTATGGTGCTTTCTGTCATAAATTGAGCTTTCTATAATGTCACATTTCAAATAAATGTTGTACTTTTGAACTTTCTATTCATCTGTGAATCCTGAAAGAATAAAATGCATCACGGTTTCCACAAAAATACTGTGCAGCACAATTGTTTTCAACACTGATAATAATCAGAAATGTTTCTTGAGCGGCAAATCAGCATATTAGAATGATTTCTGAAGATCATGTGACACTGAGTAATGATGCTGAAAATTCAGCTTTGGAATACATTACATTTAACAATATATTCACTTAGAAAACACTTATTTTAAATTGCAATAATATTTTACAAATACTACTGTAAATAAATGCAACTTCACTTTCACTGAAAAACAGCATCATGTATTTGCTTTACTGAAGAAAGAAAGTCATACAGGTTTGGAACGGCATGAAGGTGAGCAACTCGTGACAATTGTTCATTTTTGAGTAAATCTTGTTTTTCTAGTTGCTGTGACGTGCACGCTCATGCACAACTGGATTTGTTTAGGATGTAAATATGCCAGAGCGCCTGACTGTAAATAACCCAACAGCGTTCATACATGGCCGCAGCAAAACCTTCAAGAAATGACATAAAGTAGTGTTTTAAGCATGTTAAAGACACACTGAACCACCTGTTCAAGCCTTGCATCATCCTGAAAACATGTCACATGCCACGTAAAGAGTGTTTACTCTCTGGTTCCGGTCACATTGAGAAACCTCTCTTTAGAAAATACCATAAACGTTTTTCTGCTTACTAATGCTTTGTGTTTGCTGGCTGATGTGTTGATACGTGTGGTCATGTCAGTCTTCACTACATGCTTCATAGATGGTTTTTATTGTCAAAGAGATGACTTCAGGCATATGTCATGAATTGGATGTAGAACAAGTTTCAGTGTATTTTCATAAGAAATGCATTAAAAGATTACACCTACGTCAATGAGGTTTCTATCAAGAAAGGAGAACTCTTAAGAAATCTGTCAAATCTTACTTGTCACAATTAGTGAGCAATGAGATTCAAAAGAGAGCAAATGAGTCAAACTCACACTAAACTACTGCACACCCTAAATACATAACTAACCAAGCTTAACCAAAGACGATGGATAGAGAATCCTGAATCCTGCGAGATCAAATAATCAATAAGGTCTCTGTCAAATTCAAACTGTTTTGTTACATTGTTGTAACACCACATTACAACTCTCCTCAAAGAGACACATTATTGAAGTATTGAAGTTCATTGTGTGAGGTTGATAACATCATGGAACCTCAGCTTTGTTGACCTCTTAGAGTCATTAATCATGACCACACAGTGCCATTGTCAGGCCTTTGTTACAGTATGTGTGACCTGCTCTTTTAGGTCAGAGAGAGAAATAGCTTGATGAATGACATGAGCTGATCTGCATCAAACACAGAGAGATGCATCCTGATATGGTTTTGTTCTATATGATCTAACAATAATCAGAGCATCAAAGAGGAAACATTCTGTTCCTTATTTCACTGAAAAGATTCATTAGATATAAGGAACAGTTTGTATGCTTGAGGCTAAAATCGCCCTTAAAGGTAAAGTCTAAATAAGTAAGTTGAGTGCAAATCCTGTGGCTGAATTCAGAGCAGCATCCTACTATTTCTGCCTTATATTTACATACACTACAGTATCTTATGCATGCTAGTATGTGATTCAGAATGCTATCACAACAATCTTATGCTAGTTAGCTTGAGCATCTTTTATGATTTTGGAGCTGGACTATTTGTTTGACTGACCAATGGCAGACGGAGAAGTGTCTGGGAATATTTTTGCATCTATTGCAATATTTTTGTTCTAGTGGCTCAAAAATGGCATAATTCACCTTTTTTCTGGTTGAAAAATATATGATGGCTGTGCAATGGAGCCTTTTTACGCCAAATACTATCATTTTCAGTCTCGTTTCACAGCAACAGATCATTGTCACGATCATTTCACAGAAACTGTTGAATTTTAATTACTTTAAATAAAACTGGTCTTTTGTCATACACACTGTAAAAAAAAGTTGAGCCAACTTAAAATTTGAAGGCAACCAGCTTCAGCAGATTTTTGAGTTTGCTCAACTTATTTTTGTGGGAGATTCTCAAATTTTTGTTGTATAAACTTAAAACAGACAAGTTGAGAAAACTCAAAAATCTGCTGAAGCTGGTTGGCTCAACTTTTAAAAAAAAAATTTTAAATTTTTTTTTTACAGTGGACTACTGTTCAAACATTTGGGGTCAATAACATTTTAATAACACTTTCATTAGCAAGGATGCATTAAATTGATCAAAAGTGACAGTAAAGACATTTAGGCTAGGCTATATATCACAAAAGATTTCTAATTTAAAGTAAACGCTATTCTTTTAAACTTCTAATCATCATAGAATCCTGAAAATAAATATATCAATACGCAGGAATGTTTTCAACATTGAGAAAAAAAAAAGTTTCTGGAACAGCAAATCAGCATATTAGAATGATTTCATCATGTGCCACTGAAGACTGGAGAGTATAGTGATGCTAAAAATTCAGATTTGCATCACAGAAATAAATTACATTTTAAAATATATTACAATAGAAAATAAGTTATAATAATATTTCCTAATTTTACTGTATTTTTGATTAATTAAATGCAGCTTTGGTGAGCACAAGAAACAAAAAAAAACGAACTTTACAGTACCTAAATATTATTCACCTTTTCAAGATAGTAAGTTATAAAGCAAGCAAGTAAACAGACGGACCTCAATCTTCCTGCGCGCCTCGGCGATGGGCACGGCGTTGTGTCCGCGGTGCTCCTCCGTCACGCACTCCTGACAGACGCAGCGCGCGTCGGCGCAGCAGAAGAGCTCCAGCGCGCAGCGGTGCGTCTCGCAGGTGCGTCTCTCGATGTCCCGCAGCGGCTCCACCAGCCTGTGGCTCTGGAACTTGACGTTCTCCAGGTGTGGCCTCAGGTGAGCCTCGCAGTACGACACCAGGCAGGTCAAGCACGACTTCTTGGCGAGGCACGGCCGGTCGATGCAGGAGTCGCAGGTGACATCGTTTGGCCCCAGCGCCTTCTCTTCATCCTGAGGCTTCTGAGGGTCCTCGGACTCCTCGAGGTCCTCCTGAATCTTGCTTTCCTCAATGGTCTTGGTGTCTTTCTCTCCTGCGGTCTGGTTTTCTGTCTCTGGAGATCCATTGGTCTTCTCCTTCGCGGATTTCATATTGCTCTCCTCAGGGTTCTTCTGGAGTTTTTCTGAACTCAAGCGGCTCGCTGGCGGATCTACTGTCAGCACCACGTCGCCCATGATTTCTTTCCTTCTGTCTTGAGCTTTGACTTCGGTTTAAAGTTGAAGCCAAGCCCAAACTTATGAGAAGTGAGTTGGCTCTAAGCCACGCCCCCTGAAACTCAACTATTTCCTCATATTCTTCTCAATCAGAGACGGTGGGCGGGGCTACACGTCTGTGGGCGGGGTTCGTATGCAGATCAGGAAGGCATGCGGTTGCTGATGTGATTTGGTGAGTTTTGGTTACTGACGTTACAGGCCGATAGATTTTTCTATGGCTTGCTGATTATAGTTCATTACTCATCCACAAACCTGTTTACAATGTACGAATGAATCAGACTTAGAAATTTCTAACTGTTCTTGCTGTTTTTTTTTTTTCAGGGTGAGAGTTGTTTTTTTTTAAGATGCTGTGTTAAAAGCAGTAAATTAATAGCTGTATACAATGAAAATCTTGGCCTCTACCATAGCTATCAAACTCATGCTTCTATATATTCTAAATAGGTGTTCATTTGGTAATTAAATACCCTGGCGATTGTTCTTGTAATAAGTATACTGTAAGTTTCTTCAAATGAGTCACATGTAAAGTTTCATGTCGTTGATCTTCAGATTTAAAGGAGATTAAGTTTTTTAGAAGCAGGTCATTTATCTGACATAAAGGTCAGTGCTGCCACCTGCTGGACAAAGACAACTTTTTACTCACCCTCATGCTGTTCCAATGCCTTAATTGGTTATTTTTTTGTGAATTATTTGTAAATTATGCTACATTTACATTTAAATATTACATTAAATTATTACATTATCTATTAGTACCTCCTTTTTAATTAATTTTATTTAATTAATTTATACCTTTTTTGTAAATTTTATTACTTTGTATTACTTTTTTATGCTGACTTGAAAAATATTTACAGGTATATAATTTATATATTTATATGCTTATATTTTATGTATAAATATATTTAATACATAAACATAAAATATTTTTCTTATATATATATATATATATATATATATATATATATATATATATATATATATATATATATATATACATGCATGTGATGTATTTATATATACATAATAAATATACACAGTATACACGCATATATTATGTAAACTATAACTTTTATTTTGGATGCGATTAATCGCGATTAATCGTTTGACAGCACATTACATTGAATTAAATAATTTACTTATTAAATATATATTTATTTAGCATATTATCTGTAGCTATTTTTAAATTTTTTTTTTATTTAATCTCGTTTGACTAATGATACTCTTTGGTATGGTATTTTTACTGCATTTGTTAATGCTGTGTATTAATTTAATCAAATTAAAATATTTAATTAAAATATTAATGTTTTAAATAATAATTATTTTTTATTTCTATACACACATTCATTTATTTATATTAAAAAGTACATATTAATATTGTTTAATTATTAAATAAAATAATTAAAATGCATAAACATATACAGTAATAATATAATATTAAAATAATTAAATAATGTAAACAATAATTAAAACATTTAACTGAAATATTATTTTATTATAATACTATTTTTACTCACCTTCATGTTGTTCCAATCCTGTCTGACTTTCTGTCTTTATGGATCACAGGAAAACATGCTCCCATTTACATACAATGCAAGTTAAAATTAGAAAGAGGATAAAACACCATAAAAGCAACATGAAAGGCGTCTAAATGAATTGTGTGCCACATTCCAAGCCTTTTGAAGTCATAAATAGCCTTGTATTGTATGAAACTCTTGCAGAATCAATGTAACAGTACATCAAAACAGTTGAATATACTTCAATTTATTTGGTCAGTAAAATCAATGTATCATCTTCATTTCAAATGAAAGAGGAGAGCAACATTCTCTCAAACACACATCTCAGTATCACAGACACACTTACATTCATGAGCATTCAGCGAAAGCAAGTCATTTTGGTTAAAATCACTGAATTATATATATATATATATATATATAAAACGCAGCCCCCACCTATCAGTGCATAAGTGTAATACGGTGAATATGATTATTGTGTTTAGGTCATAAAAAAGCATTTCGCACATATTCATTACAGTTAAAAGTCTCTACTGTGTGCTGTATTAATATTGTACGTAGATTATAGCATTGTTGTTAGCAAATTCAAATACGTCAACCTTCAACCGTCATAAAAAAAGAAAGTCTTCATTTCTGTCTCCTATTTGCTTTAATCTACACAAAAACTGTTTCAAATCCTAGTGAGCAGCCTATCTAGACAGCATTTGAAGACATCACAATAATAATTATGCTACCATCAAGATACCTTCATTTGGCCAAAATTTTAAAAGCAGCATCACATGTATCCTTGGCTGAGATGACAATCCCATAATGCATTGCAAACTCTATTGCAATCAATTGTGTTTCACATACAGATTTGCAGTTTATCAAAATAGTCTCTTAAAGGGATAGTTCACACAAAAATGCTGTCCTCATTTACTCATTCTCCACTTGTTCCAGACCTGAATGAGTTTGTTTCAGCTGTTGAACACAAGAGAAAATATTTCAAAAAATGTTGGTAACCAAACAGTTGACGGTAGCCATTGACTTACATAATATGGAAAAAATACAATGGAAGTCAATGGCTGCCATCAACTGTTTGGTTACCAACATTCTTCAGAATTTACTCTTTTGTGTTCAACAGCTGAAAGACATTCATACAGGTTTGGATCAACTTGAGGGTGAGTAAATGACAGAATTTTAATTTTTAGGTGAACTTTCCCTTTAAGAGACAGCAAAGGCAGCTCACTAAACTTTGGAACAAAGCTAAAGTGTAACCTGTATAGATCAGGTAAAGTTTTATGCATGCTTTTAGTCTTCATACAGCTGCATATTGAAGCTGAGAGCTGATCCGGGGTCAGAGGTCGTGTATGATGAGAACTGCAGAGCTATATTACCACTGATCTGACATCAGCACATAAGGCAATGACCCTTACATTCAGTAATGTCATTTAGCTAAGTGAATTGGAAGCACTGTCATATATGAAAAGAGGCTCTGTTTGCATGGCATTGCTTGTTATAAAGTTAAGTGTACTTTCTTATTGCACATTCCTGGTCTTTTCACGATTCATCAGTGCATATTATTCTAAACAAACAAATATTTAGCTTCATAATCCTTCATCAAATTGTCATCGATTTTTGAAAGCACTTTCTTCTCCAGCGGATGCCATCATTCAAGTCTCATCTTGCATTTTTTTCTTGTCAGATGCCCTGTTTCTTTCATAAATATGTCACGTTCTGCAAGTAAAATGGGTTGTGAGCCGAGTTTCATGTTGAATTTCTAATGTCTTCATGCATCAGTTGAAAGAATATGAAATTTGAATGGCTGTGATGTCAGTGTCCATCTTCTCTTGACTTCTGCTCTCCGTCCCATCGTCACTGGATTCCCACCAGGTCAGTGATGGGCGGCGCAAACACCATCAGCTCCTGATATTTGTGGAAGAACAGACTCAGACGGGAGACGTAACCGTCCTCCTGATACGGCAGCTTCTTCTCCTTCAGATACCGAGACACGATCGGCTTCACCTGACGCAATAAATACATGCACATTCACTGTTATGTATATTTATTTGGCATATTGTCTTTATTGATTAGTTTATCCTTTTTGAATCTAGTTTGAATAATGTTGCTTCATTAGTTTATACATTTTTACTGTGTTTATGCTGCATTTTAATTCAATTTAAAAATGTATATTTTTTTAAATTAACATTTGCCATATTATCCTTGCCATTATAGGATGACTTTTTAAAATTAATCTTGGCTAATGTTAGTTCATTAATTTATTCCTTTTTGTGAACTGTATTGTTACTTTTAATTACTGGTAAAATTATCTAATTGAATCATGCTGCATTTTAATTTAATTTAATTTAATTTAATTTAATTTAATTTAATTTCATTTCATTTCATTTCATTTCATTTCATTTCATTTCTTTTTGCAAATTAGATGGTATATATTTATTTGTTATATCATCCTTATCCATTTTCTTTTTAATTAATCTTGTTTGACTGATGTTTAATTTAATTATAAAATTAACTTATTATTTAAATTATTACTTTTTCTGAATTTTATTAATACTATATTTGTTAAGGCTGCATTTTAATTTATTTAAATATTAAGGTAATTTATTTATTAAATAATAACATTAAATTGAATGATTTACATATTATATCCGGTTTATCATATTCATTAATTTTTTCCCTTTTTTAATTTACTTTATTTGTTAATTTAATTAACCATATTAAATATTGTAATGTTTTATTTATAATAATTAATTATTTAAATTATGAGAATATATATAATTTAAATTCAAACAAGAATACATTTTTTTATTTAGAATAAAAATAAAAAAATTATATAAAATAATAAATTAATTTAAACAATATTTCAACTGATTTCATTTAAATGTTAGTTTAAATGATTAAATTAGATCATATTATTTACATTATTTAATAATTAATTTGGGGGGGGGGGGGGGCTCTGCTGTTTGTTCCATGTCCATAATTTGTGGTTCATGTGTTTGTGCTGTCAGTATAAACGCACACCTTCAGGCACATGTTGTCAGACAGGAATGGGAAGAGGTGATGCTCCACGTGGCAGTTGATGAGGGAATGGCCGAAGGTCCAGTCCAGCAGAGGGTTTCGGGGAAGGTTCAGGACTCCGTGAGTCATCTGGTAGATGCGTTTGGGCCGATTAGTGGCAGAAAACATCGGCAGGCCGATGTGCTGCGAAAGCAGAGACACAGAAACTAACTCAAAAAAAGAAAACTGGAACAACTCCATTATAAGGATAAAATGCTCAAGAACACGGCGCCTTTAAGCCATTCAACCTTTAGCTCAGTGTGTGTTTGATCTTTAAGTGGGATGAAATGTGTTCAGCGGCCCGAGAGACGCCACTGACGCCACAGGGGGCCTGAACTGGACAAAACTGCACATACATGCATTTATCTCACACACACACACACACACACACACACACACACACACACACACACACACACACACACACACACACACACACACACACACACACACACACACACACACACACACTGTAACACCACAGCTATGAACCAGCAACCCAGCATTCACTTCTAAACAAAGATCTCACACATCGCTGTGGGTCTCAGCTTTAAACCAGCAAAAATACCTCAGAGGATCAGCACAATACAAAAGTACATTCTCCCTTTGCTCTGCCTGGGAAAATCATGCGTGAATTGTTCTCTGCCGTTTTACTTTTTTCTGCAGATGAACCCTGTGAACCTCCGCGAGCAGGAGAGGAGAACAAAGCCGTATTGAGCGGGTCTCGCGGGAAAGGATGGAGAGACACACAAAAGACAGGGATGGACGGATGCAGACTTCAGCTGAATAGCTCGGAAAGTTCACACTCTGAATGATTACTCTTATGAGCCCGAGAGAGACGACAGAATAATGTAGTGCTGAAGTGTTGCTGTGTGCGGCCGTGTGCTGTCTGGATAAAGCTCAAGACCAGAATAATACTAGTTGCAAGCGATCCATTAACTATCACCACTGTACCTTTGATTATAGCTGAAATGTATGATTTCCATACACCACTAGCATGCAAAAACAACTATATTGCTATATTTTTTGAAGTAATGTACAATTAGATTTTCTGAGCATGCAAATACAACTACAGCATACAAAACACCTTTTTTTTCCCTCTAAAGATAACTGGTATAAATAATTAAATTGATATTTTCTAAGCTTTCAAAAACCACTATATTTTTTATATTTTCTGAAGATAGGTTGTATAAATAATTAAATGTATATTTTCTGAGCATACTGCAAAAAAAAAATATGTGACCCTGGACCACAGAACCATTTTTTGTGAATGAATAAGCTTTCCATTGATGTATGGTTTGTTGGACAATATTTGTCTGAGATACAACTATTTGAAAATCTGGAATCTGAGGGTGCAAAAAAATCTAAATATTGAGAAAATTGCCTTTAAAGTTGTCCAAATGAAGTTCTTAGTAATGCATATTACTAATCAAAAATGAAGTTTTGATATATTTACAGTAGGTAATTTACAAAATATCTTTACTTAATGTCCTAATGATTTTTGGCTTAAATCAAAAATCAATAATTTTGACCCATACAGTGTACTTTTGGCTACTGCTACAAATATACCCCAGCGACTTAAGACTGGTTTTGTGCTCCAGGGTCACATATAGCATGCAAAAACCATTATATTTGATATTTTCTGAAGAAAAGTGGTGTAAATAGTTTAATTTATATTTTTGAGCATGCAAAACAAATGATTGCATGCAAAAACAATTATCGTTTTATATTTTACTGAAGATAATTGGTGTAAATATTTTATGCTCTGATTGTATCTCAAACAACTACAGAAAGCATGCACCACCAAAAAATATATATCATAGAATAGCGAATCAGCTCAGATAGTCATACATCAAAATGCAGCTTTTAGCATTTGATCTCACCTGAAATATGTTGACGTGTATGTACGGCAGGGAAAACATGGCTCTGCACACAAGCATGACCAGCAGAGCAGAGCTGCACGACAGACCCGACACACACCTGAGCAGATAATACTGAGAAAAAAAGCCCAGACACACACACAGGATGGTGCGCAGGATCTGGAGCGGAGACTGACCCTTCAGCTGACCTGAAACACATGACTGAATATGCTGGAGGTTTCTCATCAGCGCACACACTCACCCACAGAAGAGGTCAGATGTAAATACATGTAAATGTACACCAGCTCAGAGTTAAATGAACTCGGTTGATGTCGTTTGCTAAGCAAAAACTCATTTATATCCTCAGTGAATGTGTGTGCAACAACGCTCTTGATGCTTTATCACATACGAACTGGTTAGGATGCATTGAAAAGCTGTGTCTGTAAGGGCTGAAAGGCCTCACCGATGGCGACGATGGGCGTGATGATGGGGACGGCCAGCGGCGCGATGAACAGATAGATGGATCGAGACAGGAAGGGGATTTTCCAGGTGCTGGAGTCTCCCAGACCGATCACATTAGTGTGAGCATGATGCATCTTCACGTGAGCCTGAACGCCGGCCCGTGCTGAGAACGAGCCGCACACCTGAGAGGCCACAGAGACAGCGGTTGTGAATTTTAAAGCATTGAAAACAAAGAAAACGTGATGCACAATGAAGAATTGTGCACCATTTCTAGGTGGCCTACCAAATGCAAGTAAATAGTGTGATCATGTGACTCTTTGTAAAGATGGCCAAAAGACCAAGCATCAAGATGCTTTTTGGAACATCTCAAATCATGCGAGATTGTAATTTAAAATACTAAACATTTAACATAAATTGCAGAGAAAACTGCATACAAATAGTAAGATTTAATGATTTTTGGAGCCCACTGTATATACATGAGTGCAGACTGTTGCCATGGAATATGATCAACATTAAAACTCTTTTACATTCTTGAGAGGATGGAAACTGTAAATGAACCTAAATCCATGAAGAATTAATCAGCTAAATTCTTTCCATACTTTTGCATTTTCATGTTTCAGAGAATTAGCTGCATGTGAAACACACTTCACTTAAACATCAGTACAAAGAGTCCCGATGACCCAAAACACATGGAATTAAGGTGAAAATGGAAAACCATGGCACTTTTGGTGCTTTTTCATATAATATATAATTTTGCTACTTTGTAACGATAGATTTCCCTATATTCACAATGTTTAATAATTTCACATCGGCAGCAAATCTCACTTCGATGAAGAAGACAGCCCAGAAGTCAGCCCATGCCGGAGACTCGCTGAGCACGCCGTGACTGGACAGATGTGTCCCTTTAACGGTGATGACGGCGTGAGCCACGCCCATTATCAGCACACCTGACAGGAAATACAGCGGCTGAGATGAACCCAACAACAGGAACCCTGCAGACACAAGAGCAACATCACTGTAGCGGTGCGGAGCTCAACTCAAACAGGTCTCTGGGAACATCTAGATCACATTTATGCTCCGTAATCAAAACACAAAATGCTTGCATACAGGTTTAGGAATGAGTTATTGAGAAAACACTGAAAAAAAGAAGTAGAAATAATTTTGACTCTGAAGTTTCAAGTAAATTTCACAATGAGTTAGAAATATCAAGTTAGTTCACGTTAGTCAAGCTATCAGCTGACTCTCAGCTGATCCACGTCTACCTATAGAAATACAACGCCCATCTCAGCATTCAAATATAAGGTCCTTTAGTTTTGTCAGCAGCTTTGCGTTGCTCAAAGGCTAATTACCCTCCTCCATCCCCAGCTCCTCCTATCGTCTAGTCAGGATTCGGCCTTCTGATTCCCCAGACGTCTTTGTCATAACGCCTTGCTATGGGTTGCATTTTGCTTTGGATTTGACTGATAGAGGGGTATTCCGACACTGCAAGCTTCATGCTTTCTAACCATATGTTGCAATTATTCTGCTTACTGTAAATGCAAAATGCAAGAAGCATATATCACACAGTGTGTTTACAGTGTCTACCATTGCAACATGTTTACATCCACCAGTGTCTTTATATAGAGAGTTCATTATATTATATCATATATACGTACATATATTTCCTTTACTCTCTGCACAATTCTGTATCGGATTATTTTAATAACTTTAATGGACTTGAATTGTGCATGATACACTATATACAAGTATCAGATCGGGACTCGATATTGTCATATTCAATGCCTCGGATCGGATCAGGGGCACAAAAAACCTGATGGGAATATCCCTACTTTTAAATTATTGAAAATTAATGATATTTGCAATAAATGTATGGTGGTTGTGTACTGTTTACCCTAAGGGGTTATCTCCGCTCTCCCTGATCTCATCCATGCTATGCTAGGCCCAGAACACAACCATACCGCCAATCCAAATTGTATGCTAATTGTCAGTCATATTTGACAATAGTGTTCCTGACAGAAAAATAGCAAGTATCACAATGAATTAAAGTGAAATTTTGAAGCAGTTTTGAAGGTTTTTTTTCTTGTAAAATATGCTCAAGTAATTAAGGGTACATTTACATAACAACGATTGTAACAAAATCTGAAAAGTTGGTGTACAGACAACAAAGTTGTCAAAACAAAAACAACTAAAAATGCTGCATTAAGCATGCCAGGCCAGTAGATGGCAATGTCACTTTGTAAAGAAACACTAATATGCATTCTGCACTGAACATGTGAAATGCACATGTGTGAACTCACATTTTCAGAGTTTACATAACTATATAATTTTCAATATTTCATTAATATGTAAACAAATGGTCAAAACACATAATAAGATTTAGCAGTTTATTTTTAGTTGCAAATGCCCTGCAAAAGTAGATTTTGTTTACACTTTATTTCAAGGTGTCCTTGTTACAGTGTAACTATACAATTAAGTACTGAGTAATATTAACTAACTATGTATGTACTATATAGTTAAAGTTAGGATTAGCATTTGGTTTAGGGATAATTGCATGTAATTATGCATAATTAATTGTCATTATAATAGTGAGTGCATGTGAAACAAGGACACCTTAAAATAAAGTGTTACCTAATTTTTTTTATTTTTAAAATAAAATAAAAGTTTTACATTTATAGAATATCATTTTTTTTTTAAAAACCGTGAACATGGATACAGTGAAATCTGCAATTAATTTTTGCAGTGAATTTTGGCATTTGCTAAATGAATAAATAATCATTCTGAATTCATATTTAATTTGGTATCTTTTTAAAACTAAATTATATATTTTGATGGGAATGTCTCAAGAATTATGCTTCCTAACGGGGGACTTTGAGAGTGTGATCATTTGTGTTCAATGGTTTAGTTTTTATCAGGCCATGGCTATATTGTAATGTTTTTGGGTATTATTATGTATTATTTGTAATATCTGGTATTGTTTGGTGATACAGTAGTTCCTTTATCCAATACAAATTTCTCTCATGGGACACAATAAAAAGTAAGCTTAACCTTAACAAGCAACACTTGTTAATATAATCACAAATTTATATTAAAACAAAGTATCATGCAATTCATGCCTTTTTAAAAGTATGCAGTGTCCTGTTGTCTTGGCTAGTATAATAGAGTATTAAAAGTCTTTTTTTTTTCTCAGAATTTAACTGTTTTGACCCCCATCGCTGTTGGTTTTTCCCTGAAAGACGAGTCAGTGGCTCGACTGCTGCAGGAAACTGGATCTGCCCAATGGGAGGGAAGTACCCAGATCGAACCGGTCGCCACGACAACCACCGCCACAGGAACACCTCGTAATTTGGATATTAAAGGGATAGTTCACCCCAAAGTGAAAATCCTGTCATCATTTACTCACTCGTTCCAAACCTGTACGAGTTTCTTTCTTCTGTTTAGCATAAAAGAAGACATTTTGAAGAATGTTCCAAACAGTTTAGGGTTCCCTTTTTTCCTTTCTGTGGAAGTCAATGGGCACCAGCAACTGTTTGGTCACCATTCTTTTGTATTCAGCGGAAGAAAGAAATTCATACAGGTCTGGAACAAGTGAGTAAATGAAGACAGAACTTTTCTTTTTACTAACTGTCACCAATGTCTGAAAGCTTAAAAGCTTACTAAATAAAGAAGCCGAGTTGTTTGGACTGAAAGTCAAAGAACATTTGGCACGAAACTGAAGTTTGGTTTCTGTGTCAGTGTTAAAGCAAAGTTTAACCCAATAACCGGCCGGCACACAGTCACACCCCTGCATGACTAAACCAGTCAACAATTAGTTTTTAATGCACATTATCCAAAACACTCCCCATTAATGATATTACACGCCTTCATATCACTCATACAGGCCGTTGTAAACATAAAGACATGCTGAAATGAACAATCACAGCATAAAAACACAATTTGAATGTTCCCTAGACTCTGAGCATCTTAAATCTAAATGCAGATATTTTCAGGCTAAAGCAACAACGGATACAAATTTGTTTTCAGTTGTTAATAGTAATTTCCCCACACACCATACACTATTTATAAAAAGTTACTTACATAGTAAAAAAAAATTGTAAATAAATAAAAAAAATATTGTTAGAGTTTTTTTTTTTGTGCGAGAAACTCCTATTTCAGTGTTTTTACTTAAATACTGTGGTTCACATTTTTTTGTAATTATTTGTGAAGTTCTACAAATTTGTGGGTAAAAACTGTTTCAAAGTAAACTTTCTTTTTTTTCAGATATAAATGGGTGAATCTCAGAAAAATGAAATTATATTTTGCATTAAGAAAACAAAGCCTATTTTCCTTGCCATACATATATCATATATATGCAATCATGACATATGACATTTTCATTTAGTAAAATTCTCACTATTCGAATGCATTTTTTTTTTTTTTACTTTTTAGTGTTTTTGTAATTTCCCTCATTATTCTCCTTAAATTAGTAAAGAAATAATAATAATAACAATAATAATTATTATCACACACACACACACACACACACACACACACACACACACACACACACACACACACACACACACAAATTATTTGAGTATTTGAGTTATTTGAGTATCTTTTGTTTGTTTGGAGATTGTCCCAAAGCGCCTGTGTTTAAACAGTTTTTTGTGTCTATAACGAAAAGTGTTGAAAGTGTGTGTGTACCTGCTGGTAAACTGATGAAGGCTGCGGCGAGGATGCTGCAGTCTATTCCT
Source organism: Acrossocheilus fasciatus (assembly GCA_036784905.1). Lineage (NCBI taxonomy): Eukaryota > Metazoa > Chordata > Actinopteri > Cypriniformes > Cyprinidae > Acrossocheilus > Acrossocheilus fasciatus. The sequence continues at coordinate 29,458,627 of CM071949.1, read as the reverse complement.
CTCCTCTCCCACCAGCTGCTCTCTCTCAAACTCTTCTGCACCAGGCGCGTCAGCTCCATCATCAGCGTCTCCCGCTCCGCGTCCGCGTCCGCCGGCGGCTTCCCCTGCGCTCCGTCCCGGTGTCCTTCGCCATCCCGGGACGCGGAGTCTCTCCTCTTCTCTGGATTGTTCTGCATGCTATCGCTGGAGATCAGAAACGCATGGCACACGCACACACTCTCCGTCCCGTCCGCGAAACAAGGCAGAGAGGGACTTTAGTGCTGACTGCGCTAGAAACGGATCTCTCTCTCTCTGTGTCTTTCTCGTTCCCACGGCGATGCCTTTGGCAGGAGTGTCCTCAGTGCTGCAAGAGTCCTGCGTCATCTCCTATCACAAGAACCACACACACACACACACACACACACACACACACACACACACACACACACACACACAGCTACAGAATGAATTTCAAAATCACTAAAAAGTTAAATTTTTTACTTGCACAGAAATTCAGCAGAAAAAAATCATAGTTGCAAAATTCATAAAATTATTTTACAAACATCTAAAAACTGTACTATTATTTATATAAATCATGCAAAGGTTTAACATACATGAATTTTGTAATTTTTATGTAAAACAAGCCGACAAGAAATATCAAAATAAAATCATGCAACATTTGATATAAAAGTTGTTTACACAAAAATCTGTAAGTTCTTCCCTTTCTTGTTCCTACAATACCTTTGGTCCACAGTGCAGGTCCCATGTGGTGTCTGTACACAGTAAAACTCTCCCTCTCTCTCTCTCTCTCTCTCACACACACACACACACACACACACACACACACGCACGCACGCACGCACTTCCTACAGCTATAGAATATTATTTACTCTCTGATCTACTGACTCACTCACTCATGTATTCAGTCTGTATCTTTTAATCTACTTGGCAAAAGACAAAAGAAAAGTTGCAGGGGAAAAAAAAAAAAAAAAAAAAAAGGCAGGAAGGACATTACCATTTCACAGAATGTAGACTATTTCAAATAAACATCAAATACTGGTCAGTAATAATGACTAGTTTATTAAATCAACATTTTAAAACAACTATTCACAATTTGTCACTGAAAACATTGGCATTTGGCTGCACTGAAAATGAGTCTTGGGTCATATTTTACGCTAAAATCAAAAGTAAACATACAATTTTAAAAATCTAATAGTTTTTTTAGGGTATGAAAACATGACCTGACATAGTCAGGGACATTCGTAAAATATAAAGACAATATTTAGAGTTTCATGCAAGACTACAAAAGAGGAGAGGAGAGAGCACAGAATGGAGCACAAAAACCCTGTGCTTCATGAAACATGATACAAAACAAAAGTAACAGATGCAGAACAAATTTCTTATGAATAATTAGCAGTGGATTTATGAACGATTTACACAGAAATGTTTGTATTTAAAATATTTTTCTACAACTTACATAAGAAAAGTTTTAGTTTCTAAAATGTCATACATGACAATGACTTACGCAAGAATGGTTTTACAAAACATTTACATGGAAATCTGAGAAGGAACGAAGACCAATCTGAGCTAAGAGCCAGTGAAAGACAGAAGCAAATAAACTTGTATCCAGACAGGTACTGAACACACATACTGTCATGTATACTGCACATGTAGGAAGGGCTAGCCGTGTGGAGCTGAATTGTGTGGAGATGGAGTGTGATGGATAGACAGATAAAGTAACAAGAGTTATATCAGCTTTCAGCATGTCAGTCTCTAAAACCTGCCGCACACACCCATTAATGAGCAGACAGCAGAGGAACACGGCTCCAGAACAAACATCTCTCCCACCGAGCGAGAAGCTTTGACTGCGGTCGATCAATAACATACATCAATAAAACTGAAGGTATTTCACACACCCAAACTCCAGCCAGCTCTTAGCTGGAGTCAGTTAGTAGGGCATACAATCATTATAACCATCAGAATTCAGAAGATGAAAACTCTAAATCACCTACATAACTTTTTATATAACTGAAAAGTCTTTTGGCTGGACATTGATGCTGTCCAAAGCTTCATATGTACAACTAAACACACACAAAAAAAAATACAATGCTTGCACATGCAGTAAGTGATGAGCCAATTTTGGACACTTCTGACCTGAATGTATGATCTTACAGACTTTTTGATCTAAATGATTCTATTTAAATGCATGAATAGAAATTGTGGATTTATTTACCATGTTATTTCTCCACCATAGTACAAAAAAATAAAAAATAAAAAAAAAGATAAAAAAGTCAAATGTGGGACACTAAAGTGCTGATATATGGGTTTTTGCTCCACTAGCAAATATAGGTCAAAATCAAGATGCATCACGTGATATTATTTAATAACAAAGGCTTTGTTTCTTGCTCTGAATTGTTAAAGTTGAAAATGCAAATTATTACTGCAAATTACTCTATTTTAGCCCTAAAATACTGCATCAATATGCAAGGCAGTAATTCACAGAGTGTGTCAGGAACCACAATATCTTTAATGAACCTCATGATGTTAAATAGCAGGTCAGATTAAAGGTTTGTGTGAATTTTAAACTGCACGTGCATTCAAAACAGCAACCATCAGCATATAGACGTCATTTTCCAAGTAGAACTTATTTGTGAGCAGACAGTTTTGCTGGCTAGAGAGTGAAGCGTGCAACAGAATAGCTGTAGTTTTCCTCCAAGCCACAAGGAGGCAGGCACATCACTCACTCATGCACAGACACACACAATGGCTCTGCTCCAGATGCAGGTATAGGAAGCATTTAAAAAATGTGAATTGCACTGTCTGTGAAGCCCCGTTCTTCCACAATGTCATGCATTTCAAAGTGAAACAGGATACTTAATTAGGAAAAGAAGTAGGGTGGGACTTGATTTGTCAATCCGGTATTGATCAGACAAGGTTAAAAGAGTGTTGAGTGTTGCATTCCAGAGTGGAGTCAAAATTCATGAGTGTTTAATTAAGCTATTTGGCTATGATTAACATTATTCAATCATCCGGCAACAGAAAAGCAGTCATTCCACAGGAAAAGAAAGTTACTGTATGGTAGATTAGGGAACACATATTCACTATTAACTAAGTGCTTTCCTCAATAAATTCCTAATTTGCTGTTAATTATTGATAGTAAGGTAGTATTGATGTTGTGGTAGCTACGTTTAGGTATTGGGTAGGGTCAAGGGATTTAGAATATATTCATGCATTAGTATGTGCTATATAAGTACTAATAAACGGCCAATATGCTAAGAACATGCATGCTAATAAGCAACTAGTTATTTGTGAATAGTGTAAAAACTAGTGAATAGTGTTCCTTACAGTGTTACCATATTTTGCTTAAAAAACAACAACAACACAAAGCCAAATACATTTTTTTTTCTCTTAGGAATAACAAAAACATAACTTGCCTATAAAATGTAGCTGAAATTTTGATAATGTGAACGTACCTTACGACTGGGGATGAACATTTAGTAAACCGGGTCAATTGAAGCTTTGTAGATGTGGCTATGTGGCTTTAAACAGTAGGCAGCATAATTGTCTTGTAGCAAATACTTTGTTTTGGCTAAATCCTTACAGAGAAAGCAATCTTAGAATGCAACAAGCTCAAAGTAAACAAACACATCCAAGACGATAGTCAAGGTGAGAGAAATACTGGAATCTTGTCTAATACGGAGGAGAAATGCATGGGAGACTTGTCCATGAGAAGCGCTATTTTTGTGGCATGTTCAGTTGCTGCCTATGTAGACACTAAGAAGATACAGTTCGACTAGGATGCTACTTTAAAACAACTGCTTATGTAGGCAACACGAATGTACACTAGATTTTGGACAGACATACACACTCTACAGCATAGTGTCCTGCATGCCATCAGCTTCCTCCAGAACATTGTTGCGTCTGCTGCATGCTTCAAGTAGTTTTTTTCGAGGTCCGAGTGGAATGTGGATGCTAATGAGGTCCTGCTCAGAGCACAACAGCAATGCATCCAGGTCCATCTGCTCTCGATGGAAGATGGAGAGGAAGTCACTCAGACCCTGAGATGCCAGGAACACTTCTAAAGGAGCCGAAGATGGCTGATTCTCGTCATCCTCCTCCTCCAAACCCAGGTCTCCTTCTTCCCATGGCAAATCCTACAGGATGCCGACACATAAGAACAATCATCACAATTATCATAAAGCCCTCTTCCAGATGTAGATGCAGTGTCTTCTCAAACTGATTAGATTAACAGATTGACACTGACTGATTCAGATTTGCACATTTTAGGTGTAGATTGCTGATGCTGCAAGCAAGTACAGGAACTTGCTACTGACAATGCATACAGCGATATGGTGCTGTGAATATTTAAGACATACTGCTGATGCACAAATAGCATATCCCTTAGCAGATCTGTACAGGTGGATATGGGGAAGGTGGAGGGTTTCAGAGGAACTCTGAAAGCATGCTGCAAAATGCTCAAGTGAATGCTAAGCAGCCATTTAAATGTAAAGCAGTGTAGTGCAGGGATGGGAAACTACAGTCCTGGAGAAACACCATTGTCCTGCAGAGTTCAGCTCTATCCAAAATCACACACTTGCATATAAATTTCTAGTAATCCTGAAGAATTATTGGTTAGACTGGGGATGAAGCTAAACTCAGCTGGACAGTAATCCTCCGGGACCAGAGTTGCCTATACTTTATGTGCTGCAAGTTCAAGACTGCCAATAGTAAGAATCTAGTTCAGGGGTAGCCAACCCTTCTCCTGGAGGGCCATCCTAGAGAGTGTAGCCCCAACCCGAATCAAACACACCTGAATGGTCTAATCAAGGTCTTCTGCATTACTTGAAAACATGAGTCAGGCATGTTGGTGCAGGGTTAGAACTGAAGACCTTAAGAAGGTAGCCCTCCAGGAGCATTAATCAGATGAAGATAGCACTTTATGAAACAAGTGGAATTTGTCTGGTATCTGGTGATTCTTGTTTGTACCTGCAAGTTCTTCTCTTGGAGACTCAATGAACTGCCAATGCTGACTTCATCAAGACTAGGTGATCGGAGTGGCAATCTCCCTCGTAAGCGGACATTTGGGACCCGTCCCACTGGTTCACTCCCCGCCACACTCCCCTCATTCCGTCCCATTCGGAGCAGCCCATCAGTCACATAATTCCGACGGAATACCATAGTACCGAGTCCTGGGCGGTTGAACAAAGAGTCCCTACCCGAGTCTGTACTTATTTCAGAGTATGCAGCGTCATACAGACCCGGATCACTGAGTGCCCGTGAAACAGTGTCATCATCATCATCGTCAGGCCTGATGTCCTGTTTACCAGAAAACATGTTGCGGATGTTGAGCCGATCGCTGGACTGCTGACGTCGGTCGATGTACGTTCCCTGTTTCAAGAACATGACGTCATTGCCCAGCTGAAGACCAGAAAGCGAGCGAACGCTCCTTCGCCCATCTTCGGAAATCTTGAATGTTCCGTCCCCTTGCTTTTTCTTCTCAAGACGCCGCTGAATCTTGGTCCGGCCTCTTGTTGTGGACTGAAGCGTTGCCTGTAAAGAGAAGTTTATAATGGTCATATTCTTTGTAATACTTCACACTGTAAATAAACTTTGCCTCACACACATTTAGGCACCCTATTTGAAGACTGACTACTTTTAGTAAACTAGCATGCACTGATGTCCACAGAAGCATTATGCTACTCTAATAAGGAAGCAAGTCTTTATTTAGCAAATGCTTTATCTAAAGCAATATCCCAGGCTTTGCACAAGAGAATAATGGTGATAAATCATGTGGGAACTGAACCAGCAACTGCTACAATCTCAAGTGTTTAACAGAGTTCAAGTTTATGGATACCCTCTTCAAAAATAACAGGATTTGCATATTTTAGCTACACTTTTTACTAATGAGCATAAGGTCAAGTCATGCAATCACCAAAGGCAATCATTTCTACTAAGATAGGACACTTTTCCATTGCACCATGATGACGCCCAAGTGCACAAAGGTCAATAAAAAAAAACACCTGCCTCGAACTCCAATGAACACCTTTGGGGTAAATTGAAAATGCAGACTGTGAACCATGCTACAGTCTTATTGGTAACATGCTACTCTCTTATTCCTGGAGAGCCAATGTCCTCACACCTGCCAAAACACACTTGCCTAGAAGTTTCTAATGATCCTGAAGAACTTGATTAGCTGGTTTCAAGTGTGTTTAATTAAGACTGGAGGCCCTCTAGGAATAGGTTTTGAAACAGAGCTTTATAACTTGCTTGTCTATATTGACCAAGAAGCAAAGGTTTTATGATGAGTTTGACCAGTTCTATGCCTTTTTAGTACCCATGTGTTGTTCGGGCACAGTACCTGTGAGTATGTCATGTTGGAGTCGAGGGTGTTGAACTGGGGGATCCTTCGACTCAGGGTGCTGCTGAAACTGCTGTAACTCATCGTGTCCGACGTGTCCATTGCCGCACTCTCTCTCAAGAAATGCTTCTCCATGCGTTCGTGATGCTTGCGCTGAAGTTTTTCACAGTTCTTAATGCGTTTCTCTGCGTTACGGAATGCACGGTCCTTCAGTTTGCTCACCAGTTTGGGGTTGATGGTGATCTGCTTGGCGGCGATAGAGTCCAGATATCGCACACAGTCCATGTGGCTCCTAGAGGCTGCCATGTCCAGTGGCGTGTGGTAGTCATTGTCCAAGCACCACACATTGGCGCCAAATGACACCAGAAAGGACAGACAGTTGAGATGGCCATTAGCTGCTGCCAGGTGAAGAGGAGTGTTTCCCCAAATATCACATTTATCTGGATCTCCTCTGTGGACCAACAAAACAACAGCAGATCGGTTACATCTAATTCTATTGTTTACATAGTTACACAGTCAAAATTAGTGGTTGATGGATATGGGTTTGTCAGTGACTGATACCAGTAATGATATTTAGAAAGCAGGGTGGCTGATGGCCAATATATAATACAGATTAATAATGAGAAATGAGATGTTTACAAAATATTTATGCAAAGTGGTTATCTGCCGATGCTCTCAAAATTGCAAAATATTGTCTGATTAATTGGCCAAGCCAATACACTAATCAATCCCTAGTGAAAATATAGGGTGTGTGAATACATGTGTATGTGCACATGTGCGTGTCGGTGCATGAGTGCATGCGTTCATGTTCTGTTGTGTGGCAAGGTGTTGATCTGAATACGTAACATGATGCTTTGGAGCTCTACTTACCCACTGTAACACACATGTGCACACACCCACACACACACACTATGCACAGCACGCTGCCTTTGTGGCTCACCTCTCCGAGTCATTAAAAACTGTGCACCATGTAATGCATTCATCATCTGCATTGAAAGAGACCTGCAGTATTCATTACCGTACTTTACATACAATTCATTATGTTTGTGCTTCATTCATTAGGCACAATGTTGATAATTTAGTACAAAACCCTGTTTATTGTATGTTAGTATCACATGGAGAGCATGTTAACCAGTAATCATGGTGTCAAGATCATGTATGCTTGCATTGGCCTGTCAACAAACTGAAGTGCAACAGACTTTAGTTAAGACAAATGCATTTAAAACATGCTGTATATATATTTAATAAGCTGTCTGCCCTCATAAGAGTTGCTGAGGTATGAATGGCAATCACCCTTTAGCAAAGACCAGCAGAAACGACGTGAGGTTTTATGGGACCATGCAGGGTAACAAGATTAAAATACTACAGAAAGCAAAACGTGAAATCCTGAGGTGTATAATGGTGCTGACATTCAAGTTAGCAAAATGCCAACAGGCAAGGAAACAGGCAGGCGGAAGAGGAATAGCCCTAATTCATTATGTTGACCTTAAGCTGTGAACATTAACATCTTTCTCTCTGTCTGGCCATGTGTAAAATTCCTCTCCATGAACGTGCATGCGGCCCTGACCTGTCTTTAAGACTTACTGCTCCTTAGAAATGTAGCACAGTGTTTAGCATCTGTACTCTAGACATATTGGAGCCATAATGCTTAAATGTGTGATGCAAAGTCTGTGTTGTCAATCCCATTATTGATTGTTCCTAGTGAAAAGTCAAATAATTTTGCTCTCAGCTACAAAAAAAAAAAAAAAAAGTGTATTGCTCAGCTATTTTTTCAAAATGAAAAAACAAAACAAAACAAAACCTTGATACTGAATAATTTTCATTTTTGGATGGCACTACATACCTCTCCTCTCCAACCACCTGACTCCGTTAATTAATCTGATGCCCATTTTTCATAATCCATAATCAACCTCTGATCAATAAAGTCAAGCACCTGCCATACATTTTTCTTGCTGAAGGTTTTGTTTTACTCAGAAATAGGATGGAAAAAAGCAAAATGTGTTCAGTTAAACATGATTTACCAAAGTAAATATCAGTTCCATAGAATGATGTGAAAATATATGGAAAGGCAAAAACATTCAGTCAGTTCCATGGGATCAATCGTGACACAAACGCTCAGACTGTAAAAATCAAGGTGATCCTCTGTCCTAAACACACACTTTGTGAAATGCTGAATTATTACGGCTCAAACCGCAGTCGTCTCTCTTTGTGAACGTGTTTTCAGTAACAGATCTGCTTCAGTCAGAGCTCTGGAGGGACTGATGCAGAACACTAATTAGAAAACAGCGAGGGTGTTCACAGAGCAGAACAATTAGCTTCTGTTATTAACCTGGTCATGAGATAAGAGCCAGGTTATTTAGATCTAATTACCTAATGACTTGACAAACAATACAACACTACCGCTCTCTCCTAAAGCCAGTTCTCAAAAAGAACAGAAAACTGTGCCATTATTCCCTTTCCATCATGTTTCAAACCCACAAGATGATATTTTCAATGGAACACAGAAGGATATATTTTTGAAGAATCTTGATGCAGCTTGATGCAGATGCAATGCATGATTTTGGAACAACATGAACTTGCGAAAAAAAGAGACAATTTTCTTTAGATTGAGCTGAATGCTTCAGATATCCGTGACGTAACAGATTATTACAGCATGCTTTTATCTGCAGCTCTTCTGCATGCAGAGCTCATAATTTATAACTGAATATAGACCTAGATCTTAAGCAGTAATAACAGTAGTGACGCTCAAGAGTAAATTGCATTGTTCTCCCGGGTGACCTTTATTTTAATTAGCCTAGGACAGTAAATATGCAAATAAAACAGTCCAGATATCCATCAGTGAGAGCGGCTGGGTGGAGGGCTAAATTGTCTCAGTGCAGATGTGATCTGATACAGGAGAACACAGAACTGCCATCCTATTAATGAGACTGCATATGCCAAAACATAATCAGATCTGAGAGCGTTTTATGTTATATTAATTATTTTAAAAATATATAAACTCTTAGAATGACATGCTTCAAGTAGACCCAAATAGAAAAGGTGTTTTACAGACTGAAGTACATATCAGTGTGCAATATATGTATCAAAACGCTTCTCTGAAAAATACTGCAATGTTGAGGGTCTCAGAGACCCCAGGCATTAAAAATGAATGAATGAAAGAATTTTTCTCATGGTACACTGTCAGCAAAATAAAACACTGTTAATTTACACAATGTGTTTTGGTGGAGTCAGTCTGACCCAACACAAGCTTTACAGATGTTACTACACTAGATATTTTTTTAAAAGAATCTCAGTAACAACTGTCTTCTGGAATTTGACTTGAGCTAATATGTCATAAGTCCGCAAATATGTGACTGGAGCACAAAAGCAGTCATAAGTAGCACAGGGTATATTTGTAGCAATAGCCAACAATACATTGTACCGGTCAGAATTATCTATTTTTCTTTTATGCCAAAAATCATTAGGATATTAAGTAAAGATCAATTTTCCAGGAACATATTTTGTAAATTTCCTAGTGTAAATATATCATTTATTTATTTTTTGCTTAGTAATATGCATTACTAAAAACTTCTTTGGACAACTTTAAAGGTGATTTTCTCAATATTTTGATATTTTTGCACCCTTAGATTTTCATATTTGTATCTCAGCCAAATATTGTCCTATCAAAACAAACCATACATCAGTGCTTATTTATTCAGGTTTCAGATGATGTATAAGTTTCAGTTTCAAAAAAATGGTTTTGTGGTCCAGGGTCAAATATTACCAAAATTTAAAGAGAAAAAACTATATCATCAATTGTGGGCTGGAAATTTGTATTATGAACTAAAATAGTTTAGAAAATGAATGCATGAATAATTATTTAATATATATATATTCCTCATGAATAATTGACGCATCACTCACCCTCGTGCCACCAGCAGTCTGAGCGCATCCAGGTTGCCGTGGTGCGCGGCCCAGAGCGTCGGCGTCATTCCATCCTCATCCGGCGCGTTCAGATCTTTGCGCGTCGCGTCTTTCAGCAGGTGCAGGTGACCGTCTCGAGCCGCCCGGTGGTATTTGTCGTTCATGGCGACATCAATAGATGGATATATCTCCATGGCGGCGGCGACTGACCCCTCTATCCCGGCTCGCGGACGCTCATTTGGCGTGCGTTGCGTCGGCGAGATTTCACGTGCGCTTCTGGCGTCTCCACTCGAGGGACTGCAGGCACGCTCGCGCGGTTGCTATGGGAGGAGTCCTGAATGGTCACGCCCACTTCCGGTCAGCGCACACCTGACAGATGAGAACTCGGTGACACATTCAGGTAAAATCACACTCTGTTACTTCAAGTGCATTACCGGAATGATAAATATTAATGCAGGGTATGATGTAATGATTTGCCCAGAATGGCAATTATATTTAGACAATATATATAGACTAAATAAACACTGTAATTAGGCTAGTTATAACGTTGCAGTGTTGAAAATAGGCACCTCCTTTATTCAATAAAATCAATATATATATTTTATATTTTCATCCGGGCTTTAAACTTCTATTATTCTCCTTGGAGGCGTCATACATTCTCCTCCCTGCAGCTGAGAAACTTAATACACAACAAACATTAAACTAATCCAGTCTAAACAGAGCCGAGCCCTGCTGTGACCTCAGCATAACCTCATCCTAGCACATCTGATCAAATATGGGGTCTTGCTGTTGGTCAAAGCACCACTGAAAGCCTGGACTTGTCATTCTCACTTCTATTAAAGACCGGTTGAAAGTGCATGTTATTTTAACTTCATTAACTTTAATCAAAACGCTATAGTTGTTATAATTTGAGGATGACATTGCAAACCATTCATTTCTCCACTTCCTCTCTCTTCTAAGCGCAAGCATAACTAGAAACACTTTTTATCATTCAATCAATGCATTAAATGGTCTCATCCTGTATTTTCCTAGTTAAATATCCTGTTTTATTCATATACACCAAATATTGCCTATTCAGAGATTATGCAGCATTTCATGTTGATTTTAACAGGTTTCTGACATGTATTGTCATTGTTTTGCTTACAAAAAAGTAGTCCAAATGACATTCAACAGTTTTTATAGTATTTCTATACATGCAGCATTTCCAGCTTTTGCAGGATTCAGTTTTTGCATCAGTTTATATACAGAGTTCATTCACACAGAACACCATTTCAGTAAAAATAACTAACAAAAAACCAATATAAACACACACACTCCTCTCACTGCTCACGAGGTCAGAGACCTGAGGGTCATGTGTCCATCCTCATGGATCGACTCAGAAGAAAATGAAGCATAATGTATCAGAAATAACACAAGTGTTTCACTGGGCAGTTTAAATTCATTCATTTATATATTTACAACAAAAAAGAAGGTCACAAAAACTAAACCTTAGATTTCACTGAATTACTTTTTAGAGAGAAAGTGTAAATTTGGATTAAATCTTTGTGAATGTGTCAGTTTGGAGAAGTCGAGTCAGTTTTGTTGAGTTGGCTCTCTCGGTGTCATTAAATTCTCTGGATCTCAAACAGCTTGACATCAGTGTCGTACCAAACAGGAGGATCCACGTTACTAAAACAAGAAAAAAAAGCAAATTTGATCATGTTTTAACATACTTCAACACATAAATGCATACAAAACATCACATTGATCAAGTCCTAATAAAAGGTATAATACAATTCAATGTAATTTTGAGTGTAGCTCCCACACTGTCCCGTAGACTCGTGCAGGACTCACCGTAAGTAGATGATGCCCCACATGTATGTGCGGAACCACAGAGCCGTGCCCTCGTTGGCCTGGTACTTGCGGATGAGGATGGGATGAGGAACCGGCAGCAAACCCACCAGAGTCCCGTGCTGCAGAAACTTCAGGATCTCAGACTCGTCCGTCAAACCTCTACAAGAACAACAAGAGCATCCTCACTCAGTCAGGTCAAACTGTAAAGTGTAATACACATGCTTTAGGGTTCAAAACCACATTAAAATTTAAACTAAATTAAAACCCGAAACCTGTTCAAATCAACATGACAGAATGTTGCATGATTTCTAATAATCAGGATATTTAATGAAAAAAAAAACCTCCATATTAACTACTGTAACAATGTTACAGTATTTATTAATCTTTGTTAACATTAGTAAATAAAAACAATGATTAATTGTTACCTAAGATCCATTAAATAATCTTAACAGATAAAACATTTTCTGATTGACTTATTGTATTTGTAAATGGTGAAATTAGCATCAACTAAGATTAATAAATGCTTTAGAAGTATTATTAGTCTGTGTTTGTGTTAATTAACACAGTTAATGAAACTAATGTTAACCAATGGAACGTTTATGTAAAATGTTACTGATACACTCTTTAAGTGTGTGAATGATGTTGTGTGTGTGTCTCACTTGTCTATGCAGATTTTCTCCACCTGAGGCACCAGCACCTGCAGGAGTCTCATTATAGTCTGCAGAGGAAGTTTACTCTTCCAGGAGAGGACCTGAAAGAGAGCATGCCGAGGTTAGATGTGATCCGAATGAATGTTTGAATGAATGAGAGGGAAACTCATTTGGCTTTTTTTTTTCCCTGAAAGGTTTTTCACAAATATTGTAGTGTATATGAGGTCCTCACAAGCTTTGGTTTATAATTTAAGGGTTTTATGACTGACCCAGTCTGGAGTAGGAGCCCAGTCCGATGAAGACGACACATGTTTCAGACTTCCATCACAATCCTCTTTTTCAGACTTCTAAGGAATTAAAAAAAGAAAAACATTTTATTGATATAAACAAAACAAAGTAACATTAAATGTCAGGGTCATCGGTGCTGCTGTACCTTGTCATCTTCACCTGCGGTCGGCTCAGTGTCTCTGACTTGTGTCTCAGAGCTGTCATCTGATTGGCTGTGGGTCGAGTCACTCTGCTGCAGTGACAGCGTCGTTCCGTCCTCAGAAACCTGCGATGTTTCTGTTAGTTTATCAATGCCTACAACATAAACCATCAAATTATATTTTTTTTAATGCATTTTTTTTTTAACATCAGCAGCAAGGCCATTTTAATGGCAAGAACAAGGTGAATAAAAGTCATAAAATTAACAAAAATGATACTTTGACAATTGGACAAAAAATTAAAAAAATCTACAAGAACTCTAAAATACATCAGTTAAACATCTCTAAATAAAAACAATATTTTAATAAACCAACAAATTGGCTGTTAACTTACCAATACAGCAACAATTTGTTTGCATCCAAATTAAAAATCAGAATATTGCATATTTCCAAATAAAACCGTTTCCAGCCCATGTGATCAAGAGCATAAAATCATGACTTCCTGGAGAACTATTATTTTTATCACCAAGTTCAAAATGACTAAAACTGGGGAAGCCACAGTGACTATTTTGATACATAATAATCGTTCCTCAAAATGTGCAGATGGAATGCAGTAACAAACACTGTAATGCTATCTTGTGTTTGGAAATGCGAGACAGTTCTGGGAAGGTAATTATAGCAAATAATTTTGATGACAGACCTTTAAGAAATGACTGAAACAATATTTGAGATGGTTAGTTCAGGTATCTAAAAATCACATGATCTGTTAAAGTCACACAAGTTTTTTTGTTGCACTTCAAAGAATTTATTCAGTAAATGTGTTTTCACTATAGTTTATGCACGTTTTCTTTTGGATAAAGAAATCATCCACCTCAGATGCATGCGCACATTTTATGGACACATTTCCATCCAGCTTTTTTATGACGCATTTCTAGATTTGCATAAAAATGTGGAAGAAAACATCTACTGGACCCTTAATAGTCAACATACTGAGGTGGAAGAGCACAACCGTGTATGATGAAGGGGGTTACGTACGTGGCATGGCCTTCAAGCTTGCGTTCAGAGTGCCTGTTTGAACCGGTGTGGTTTTATACGGTCCTTCACTACAGGCAGTGTTGTATGGGTTGTTGGTCTCCATGAAGGCGGCATTATGGGTGCTGTTGCTCCTGCTTTTCTTCTGCAGGGCTTTCTGGATTGAGTTGACGTCTGTAGGCAGGTTAGCCAGCTGGTGAAAGAGGTTGCGTTTGCGAATGATGCTGTACACCAGGTTAAAGTTACCTGATTTTAAGAGACAGGTGAATAACAAATGCTTATAAAAATTACAATAAACAACTGAGTTGCAAAGACCAAAGTTGTAGGATTGTATACCAAGGCTCGCCAAAATCAAAAAATGATTTGCATTCAAATAAACAGACTTTTGCTGCTTCATATTTCATTTAAATGAAGAACTGCCAGGGCGACTGTATTTACAGCAGTGATGAAGCTTCAAGAGCAACTTACCATCAAACTGGTACTGAATGATGTTGTTAAAAACTTCAAGCAAAAAGAAAACCAGGTGATGGTTAACAGGTGAGCAGAACAGGAACCACGGGCTTGAGAAAACTTCCAGCAGGTGTAGTAGTTTGTTGGCTGCTACCATAGACAGACTTTTCAGGTAAGGAGATACTGCAAACACAACAGCAATGATTCATCAGGAAGTGAAAACAATCTCTCAAAATGCATGCACTTTTTAACCTTGCTTACCGTTGACTATAATAGTGAGCAGACAGTCATACAGGGGCTGCAGTCGCTGATGTCCACTGGTGATGATTTTATGGAAAACCTGTCAATCAAAAAAAAAAAAAGCTTTTGCATTTTAATGCTCATGCAAATATTATTAGCTTAAATTTCCAGGAATGCATGAACTGAAAAGATGCAAAGTAAGTTGCTTTGGATAAAAGCATCTGCCAAATGCATAAATGCAAATGTGCATTAAGGATGCATGTTTAACCAATTGTGGTGCACAAAGTTTTAATTTGCAGCTGTGCGAGTGAGATTGGAGAGCTTTACAAAATTGGAAGACATAAATAAAATTGAGTCTGTTCTTTACAAAAAGACATGCACTATTGCACACAAGTCATACGGACTACTGCATTTTTATTAAATTTTGTTTTTGGCTTTTAAAATCTCCATCTCCAATAATGTGTGACAGAGTCACATGAACGTATAAGTGTTCATCTCACCACTATCAGCAGGTCAGCATGAGTCCCAGCGAACACCGAAATATCCATTGGCACACGCACACTGTATGGTTTATTTAGACGCACCCCAAAATTCCTCTCTCCACTTAACAGCAACAAGATGAACACACCGATATGCACCAGACCGACACGTGCTGCAAACAGATGCATATACACACTAACACACGTCGCTATTATCACATCCACAGTTCATAATAATAAAACACCAATAGAAATAGGCAATAAACTGAATTAAGGTGAGAAAAGTACAGGAAAATGTGACAAATTAACAAAAAAAAGTGTCTCTTAAAGTACAGTAAAATATATAGGTGAATTTCTTTTGTGTGTGTACCACTGAATGCTTCAGATACTCACACTGATGGGCACGAGCATCACTGAGATAGTATAGAATTGGTACCAGAATATCCAGCACGTCGCTGCTCTTCAACACATAGAACAGGAACTTCTGAAATTCAGAGATGAAGAAACAGTGTTCAGTTACTTTTTTGACCAATTACATAAGAATTGTATCAGTAAAATAGTAAATGAAAAGAAAAATCTTTTTTTTTTATATGAAAACATATACATTTTAAATACATAGTTTTATATAAAAATAAGTATTTCAGATTTTATTAAAAACAATAAAACACTCTATAAAACAAAACAACAACAAGACAACGTGGCACCTTGTTGAGGTCGCAGAGTTTCCAGAAAAGCACCAGCAGCTCCTGATGAAACTGGATTTTCTTGCAGGAATGGGGCAGGTATGTCTGCAGCAGGGGGTTATTGAGCAGCCGGCCAATTCCTCGCAAGATAAAATGAAAATCCTATGTGCAAAAAAAAGTATTATTATGAATTATAATATGCGAGGTTACTGATCATTTGCAGTGTTTTATATTCTATTACACGTGTAAGGTAGAAGCTGAGGGCTGTTGCAGTTGATTTGGGATGGTTGGGAAGTGTTCGTGTGTCTCACCTCTTCTCTATGAATTCGAGACAGGTAGCTTACAAACAGGTTTTCGCCTCTCGTTGCCTGAAACATATCATGAGGAAAAATCTGATACTCAAGCGGAGCGTTTGAAATACTGAACTATCACAATACCAGACCTAGTGCACTGCTTAGACAACATTCTTGGGAATCAAAGACATGCTTTGTTCCCGTTTCAAATGAACTAAAATTATGCTGTTTTTTTACACAAGATGTTGGATGCCATTTAAGCAAAAGTTAAAAAGATTCATTTTTGGATGTCATCACATTGCAATCGGATATTGTATTGAAAACATTTTAGTTTAGGATGCTTGTCTAATGTTTTTAAACGTTAATATTGTTCAAGGAAGTTGAGAGAACATTTAAAAGTAACAATGTTTGCAAAATAAAACGGAATGTTCCCTTAATGTTTACGTAACAATAAGACATAAAAATGGATGTTTTGAATGTTTAAAGAACATTCAGAAATAACCTACTGGAAATGTTAGCAAAACATCCAAATAACATTTTAAAATGTTTAGTTTTAAAATAAACCGTATTTTCATAACATAATGGAAAGTGAAACATTAGCTTAATGTTCAAATAACATTTTTAAAACATTCAAAACGGTCAGTTTTTTAAAATGTACAGAAAACATTTTTGTAACTAATCGAAACATTAGCAAAATGTCCAAAAAAGCATTTTTAAAACATTCTGTTTTAATTTTTTTGGGGACATTTAGAAATATTTTCATAGCTTAATGGAAACGTTACCAAAACATTTAAAAATGTTCAGTTCTTTTGATGTTCAGGGAACATTCAGAAATAATGTTTTCATACATTAATGTTAGAAAAACATTCTTAGAATATATTTTTCTTAGCTGGGACGCTAATCTGAACACATCTGCGAGTCCTGTTACCTGGCATCCTTCAGCAGTTGTGTTCCTGTTGTAATCAGCAGAGCAGGTATTGGTGTTCAGGTTTGGGCTGGTGTTTGAGTTATCGATGAGCTCTTGCTCCAATGAAACGATCAGTGTCTGCAGCGCCAGCTCTGCTAGCACCCCCCGCTGGTCAGAGAACATCAGGTGATTGTATGGGAGACCGTACCCGATAGGATCATACGCACAAACCACGTTAAGAAGAGAGGTGAAGAGCGGCAGGGCATGTCTGACAGACAGAGAGAGAGAGAGAAAAAAAACTTTAATTGCTGCATCACCAACAAATGACAATAAATGAGTGCATATGAGCTTACCTGTTTTCTCTAGAGCAAAAGAACGCGACCCAGGGGTTGAGTGTGTGCGTGTCAGACGGAGACTGGTACATTTCTTCAGAGAAACAGGTCAATAAAAGCTTCAACAACTCTGCCCTGAGAGTGAGAGAAAGAGATTGAAAGACATAATACTTAATACTTTTAAAAATCAAGGATGCAATAAACCGATCAAAAATGAGAGCAAAGACATTTATAAAGTTAGAAAAGATTTCTATTTCAGAAAAATGCCGTTATTTTGAACTTTCTATCCACCAAAGAATCCTGAAAATAAGAATGCATCACTGTTTCCACAAAAGTATGAAGCAGCACAACCGTTTTAAACACTGATAACAATCAAAAATGATTCTTGAGCAGCAAATCAGCATATTAGAAAGATTTCTGAAGAATCATGTGTCACTGAAGACTGGAGAAATGCTGTATGCTGAAAATTCAGTTTTGATCACAGGAATAAATGACAATTTAAAATAAACAGTTTATTTGAAATGTAATCATATTTTACAATATTACTGTTTTTACTGTATTTCTGACCAAATAAATTCAGATTTGTTGTGCATAAAAGATTTCTTTTGACCCCAAACTTTTAAACGGTAGTTGATGTGCTTTTCTAAATTTCAAAAACAGTTATTTTTCCCAATGCAATAAAAAAAAAAAGTTTTAGTTAAACTTTTAGAGCAATGGTTGATTGACAGGTGAGTAGGTGGTCCTTCACAGTTGTCATGTACACTTCAGAATGGATTAGATTTATAATACAAATGTAATGTGGTCACATTAAGTACTAAGCGTGTATAATAAGTACATATGTGACCCTGGAGGACAAAACCAGTCTTAAGTCGCTGGGGTATATTTGAAACAATAGCCAAAAATACATTGTATGGGTCAAAATGATTGATTATTATTTTCTTTTATGCCAACAATCATTAGGACATTAAGTAAAAATCATGTTCCATGAAGATATTTTGTAAATTTCCTACTGTAAATATATCAAAACTTAATTATTGATCAGTAATATGCATCGCTAAGGAATTCATTTGGACAACTTTAAAGGCGTTTTTCTCAATATTTAGATTCCAGATTTTCAAATAGTTGTATCTCGGCCAAATATTGTCAGATCCTAACAAACCATACATCAATGGAAAGCTTATTTATTCAGCTTTCAGAACATGTATAAATCTCAATTTTGTGGTTTTGTGGTCCAGGGTCACATATAAGTGTTGTAAAGAGGGACAGGGCAGTATGAAGTGGACAGATCTCTGACCTGTTAGAGTCATGGGTGTGATTGAGAGGCGGAGTCTGAGCAAATCCAACGCCAGCTTCCCAGATGAACTCGCAGCTGTCGATGGACTGGATATCAGAGGAGCCATCCTGAACACACACATAACTTATGTCTATAAATTAAACTGTATTTATTTATTCATTCACATGGACAGAAATTGTGTTCCTGCTTAGGGTTCTCAAACTCCTGGAAAATCATGAAAGAAAAGATGAAAAGCAAAGAATTAAATATATATATTTGTATTTTTTTTTTTTAAATTAAAGTTATTTAGGCAAATATGTTGTCAAATTATAGAAATATTAACTTAACATTTTAGGGGTACATCAAGTACATATTTAACATTCCAAAAAAGTTCTGAAAAAGTCACGCAGGGAGCAAACATACGGATAAAATCTTTACCCTAAATGCAGTGCAAGTTGCTTTGGATAAAAGCAAATCTGCCGAATGCATAAAATGTAAATGTCTAACACATTTTCTGCAAATTTCTTCGTGTTGTCTGTGCAAACATAAGAGATTTCTGTGCCTTTATTTGAATGAACAACCATTTTGTTCAATTTCAGACAAACCCACTTCTAGATGACAATTTAAAACGTGAACTATTGCTGCTCACTTCTACGTCATTCTGATGGTCTCTTTCTGCCCAAGCAGGTGTTTCTTGGGCAGAATAAGTAACGTGGATCTTATTTAATTAGTCAAAGGGTCGGTCTGGCAGACTAGGAAGACTCGAGATAGATGGTTACCGCACTGGTCCTGCTGTGGCTCTCGACAGTGAAGTCTGGACAGAAAAGCAGGTCAGAAATCGCTGTGAGGAGAGACTCCGCCAACGGCCGCGTGCTCTCGTCATCGCCTTCATCCTACATCAACACACACCAATTAAATTTGTCATTCTACAAAGAAATCATATTTTCAATCACAAAAGCAGTAAATTCATGCATTCCTTTTTTTTTAACAGTGCAAACTTCAAGACTTCAAGCTCGTCTGACAAGTGTTTGAGGGGCTATTCGCTATCTAAAGAGTTTCACGCACACAATCACATCCTCAGTACACTCATTCTGCTCTCTTCCTCTTTAAATCACAGGATATTTAATATGCTGTCGTTCTTTGAGACAGACACAATCAGAGCAGTGTTTAGGCTGGTAACAGGAGACCGTAAAAATGCACCGCAGAACACACGCAGCTCATGTTTTAAACAAAAGTTCAAGATAGGCAAAGCTTTTCTGTGCATCTTCTTAAATCCTGCTTGCACAGCTCATGTTCGCCGGTGATATTGTGGGAGTGTGTGCAAATGGCATTTTTTACGTTAGTGCATATTCAACCATTTGGAGAGTTACCCACTCTGAAAGCAATTCTGAAATTTCCCTCACCACAGACTTGCCCACTTTTGGCACGGTGGACCAGAAGAATCCACGCCAGTCTGGATCCTCGAAGATATACGGCAGAATCCGAGTCAACAGACAAGTGCAGCTAAGCACGGCCTGTCTGTCTCTCTCACACACACAGCCTGAGTCAGCGTTCAACACGAGCCTTTCTACTGCCTGCAAAACAAAACACACAAACACTTGCAAAGTGTGCACTGTTTTAAAGCTTAAGAAATGATTAATACTTTAGACAAATCAATTGATTTAATTACATTCCTTTGAACATATTACTCAAGACTGCTCAAAAAAAAACTTTAGGATTTTTTTTTTTTTAAAGATAACAACGTAAAAACACCATAAATATTACACTGGGATATTTGCATGAAAAACAAATTCATTTTATATGTAATTCATCTCACTTTTTTTTTTTAATATGAAAACGATTTTTCATGCTGCAAAGGTTGTTCAATATTCATACATATTCATGTTTATCAACAAAATTCAGTCACAAAAGTATGTGTAAGATATGGGAATGAGCCTGAATATATTTTACAAATGCATTAGAGACTAATCTAACTCATAGATAAAAAAAAAACAAAAAACAAAACATGATAATTATGCATAACATCATGTGTAAAGCCTGGGTTAAAAAGGGTATAAAACTACATTATTTAAAATATTTAAAAAACAAAACAAAAAATAAATAAATGATGTGTGTTTTGATAGTCCATTTAAAAAATGTGGTTCCTCTATTAATAATAGGCTATGCATTTTTTCAGTAATTTTTATGCATCTCATTTGAGTCAAAACAGACCTAAATGCATGTACGTTCAAGCAAAAGTCATATTATTGGTCTACAAAACATTTTATTTTATATATTGGTGGTCCCCTCTCATGGTGGCCACTATGTTGAGATCACATAATTACTTTTTTCTCCTTATTAACCTCTATTATGGGACACAGACTGTACCTTGTAACAGAGGGTTGCCAGATTGGACGGAGACTCCTCTCTCACAGCACGGATCTCAGCAGCAGGAACCAGAGCAAAAATATCCTGCGCCGTCAAATTGACGTCAGTCCAGAACTGGTCCCAGAACACATCCTCAGAGGCCTCTACAGGCTACAAAAATCACACAAGGATCCATTTTTTAAAAGTCAAAAAAAAAAAAAAAAAAAAGCATAACTTTTCAGAACAAATGAATTGAGACCGAAGCCTAGTGACATCTTTGGTCTATAGACATCTCCCCCTGTATCTCCCCCCCCCTTTATTTTTATCATCCTTTGTTACAGGAAAGGGTGTTGACAGAATAATAAGTCATTTAAATCCTTCATAAATAGACGTTTTTAGTGAGAAAACATTAAAGCGGGTCAGCTCACCCGTAAAACTCAATAAGAAACGAGAAAATGCCAAATGCATACGCGTGACTGCACACAGCTGTCAGGTTATACATCAAGTTTTTGATTTTCTCTAGGCTTTGTGCATATATCCGAATGCTTTGCCATCAAATGATGATTAACAACATAACATTTTATATTAAAGGAGAGCTTAAATGTCCGAACGACTGTATAAAGTTTAATATCATCAGACGACAGTACTCCATCTGTTACACTTTAACAGCGCTTTGGAACATTTTTAACTCTATATAAATGTCAAATAAAATAAACCCGACCTGTGTTTTGGTAGTAAGTTGTATCACCGCTTTTCTGAAGTGCAGTTTGGAGTCTGAATTACCCATCTCACTCGGATCTGTCCACCGCGCACCTGTGGCGCAGGTGAACACGACGCCAAATTACCAATCCTACCACGACCAAGGTTTAGCTCATGAATATTAATTACGCTGCGCTGACGTCAACGTTAACCTGCCCGGCGCATCCAATCGCGCAATGCATCAATATTTGAGATTCGTTGATTCGCCAGCAGCATTGGCGCCCATTTCAACCTTTAGCCAATCAGTTTGGCCGAGCTTCCCGTTACGTCATGAATATACATGAGGCAAGGCTTCGCCGTAGTAGGAATCGTTTGATCGTGACCAGGATGCAAGTATGGTATTTTTCCGGGTGCGTAAAGTAAATATTTGCTCAAAGATTACTCTTTAAAACTCGAGTATCTTAAGCACACTGTGAATTAATATTAAGCTGTTTCTTTAAAGGCGCGGCCAACATTGAATACAATGGATTGTGTCCTCAAAATAACACGCGCCATCATAATTCGTGTTTCCTTTACTATTCTGCACTATGACATTAGATACATTGTGATTTAAATACAGTAAACACATGAATATTTTCTCTCTATCTGCAGTGTAAGTATATGTTTCTCCTGAACGTGAAAAACCACCTGTTGTAATTGTGGATATTGTTTTCTGCACCGTTATTTAAATGCTTGTTGTAATTTAGTATTTATTGGTTAGAACTTAATTTACTTGGAATTTAGCATTACTGGTAATGTAAATAGCCTACTTTTGGATGCTGATAGGACCAGTCGTGAGTTTGTGTTAGTTTGGCTCAGCCTATAGGCCTGCCTATGTCATTGCTGTGTTTATACAAATGTTTAGAAGTACAAATATTCCTTGTCATTTCTCAATATTTACGAGCTCACAAAAGCTGCTGGCATAATAATGATACAAGAATCAGACATTATGGATTGATTGTTTCATATGAAACAGCATTGCCTGGTTACAAATAACAGCTTTACCTCACTCCACAAGTAGAAACATTCATTTTTACTCTGTATTTTTGGGGTTTTAAGCTGAGATTCAGAAACATGTGGCTATGTGATACTCAAACTGTTTTTGCTTTGACGTGGACATTTGAAAATGAAAAAAGAAGCACCATTAGATGATAATGTTTGGCCAATTATTACAAGCAAAATATATTTATATGCATATCATTTTCAAATCCAAAATTCATTCAGAGTAGCATTAATATTCTTTACTTGGAACAGTCTTGGTTTCATGTAATTGGCATAATTTTAATAAACTCTAATAAACGCATGCATGCTCATTTCGTGCTGCAGTAATTGCTGGTGATGTTCATTCTTACTGTTTTTTTTATTCTCCAAAAACATTTTGCATCTAACATCACCCAGCATTATGTGTTTGGACCTGTGTACACACATGAAACACATCTGATTCTAGCGATTATCGCTGATTTGATTGCACAGATACTATTTAAACTAAACTGAGCTAGACAATGACATCTCTGAATTCAATAATGAAATGCCTTTAACTGAAAATTGAGTGTTTAATCTTATCATTATACATTACTGACACTCTGTCCTCCAATTTGATACTGTTAAGTGCTTTGACACAATTTGTATTGTTAAAAGCGCTGTATAAATATAGGTGACTTGACTTGATTACTGTAACGTGTTATGCCCAACACTGAGCAAAAGGA